>JAKFHU010002237.1:0-324256 GCA_023783475.1 Daubentonia madagascariensis | reverse complement strand
AAAAATGTTTTTGAGAAATTCACCCTGTTGCCTATCAACTAATCTTTTTCTTCTGTCAATTGTATTTTTGCACCCATTACCCTCCAACTTCCCGCTACACTTCCCAGCCTCTGGTTGTGTCTCAGAACGATGCAAGTGCTAGGATGACAGGCAAAGCGCATGCAGTCCTTGAGCAAAGAATTCTTGCAGTTTCAAATTGGTGTCAATGGTTAAATAAACAAAGTTATAGACAAAATAATGCCTTTAGGAGAGTATTATTTATAAATCACAAAGAGGAGCATTTACCAGAGCTGAGGAGGGGATTTTATAGTTTATTTTGCATTATTTGTAAGTTTGGTCAATTAATGTTTCTAGTTTCCACTACATTATAAGATTCATTAGCATAGAAACTAGTGGTTTCACCATCAAATGCAAAGCACATATAAGGAATGTACTAAAAACTTGATAACTCTTAGAAAAATTAAGGCACAAAATAAACATTAAACAAATGAAAATTTGGCACGCTAACACAATGACTAGAAAGTTTTCCAAAAATAGAGGGAAACTTATTGAAATTGAAGACACATAATGAATTATGCATATTTAAGAAATTGAAAATATTGCTATATTGTTGCTAAGTAAAATATGTATTATATTAAATTAACCATATTTGAGACAAGTTTATATTATATCATATGAGGAAAACAATCATTTGCATTTGTGTACAAATACATATTTATTTATCATATATACCCTATTTACTTAAAACAAAATTTTATTGTTCAATTTGTTTAGGGCCTCTTTCACATCCTTGTTGCGTAGGCTATAAATCAGAGGGTTCAACGTGGGAATCACAAGGGTATAAAACAGTGAAGTCATTTTGTCTTGATCTAGGGAGTAGGAAGAACTTGGGCGGAAATACATGAAGAACATTGTTCCCTGGAAAATTGCAACTGCAGTTAAGTGGGAGATGCAAGTGGAAAAAGCTTTGAACCTCCCCTCAGTAGAATGAATCTTTAAGACTGATAGGGTGATATAACAATAAGAAATAAGAACTCCTAAAATGGTACTTAGTTCAATAAAACCAAAAAGCGTGAATATCACTAACTCATTGACCTGTGTATCTGAGCAAGATAGCAAAAGGAGAGGAGGCATATCACAGAAGAAATGATTAATCTCATTAGAGCCACAGAAACATAGGCGGAATGCTAGTGTTGTATGTATCAAAGCATCTGCCGTTCCCACCAGATAAACCCCAGCCAGGAGCAGGGAACACATCCTGCTGGACATGTTGACTGTATAGAGCAAGGGGTTGCTAATGGCCTGGTACCGATCAAAGGCCATCACTGCCAGCAGAAGACACTCAGAATCCGCAAAGATACAGAAGATCAAGAATTGCAGAGCACAGCCAACAATGGGTATTGATTTGCTCTTGGCAAGTAGATCTGTCAGCATCTTGGGCCCAACTGCCGTGGAATAGCAGAGGTCACAAAAAGAGAGGTGGCTGAGGAAAATGTACATTGGTGTGTGCAGCTGGCAATTCATTCTAATTAAAATGATCATCCCAAGATTTGCCAGGAGATTTATGAGGTAAACAGCTAGAAACATGGTGAATAGGGTCACTTTTATCTCTGGGTTTTTGGTAATTCCCAAAAGAATGAATTCACTTAATGACGAACAATTTCCCCCATCCATTCTTTTCAGTTCTTGTTTGAAACTGTTACAAGAAAATCATCAAGAGAATGATAAATTAGGGTTTGACTTTTATGGAAATCCAAAAAAAATTTATCTGCAAGACAGAAAATAATATGATTCTGTAAATTTTCTTCTTAATCCTCAGAAAATATCTCAGACAAGTGTCACTTTTGAAGAAGACTTATCTTGTAAAAAACAATAAAAATGTCTAGCATAGGAAGTTTATATACTTTGATTCTAAATTTATATGTAATTATTCCTGAGATATGTGATTTGTCTTGGCCTCTGTTGCCGATCTCAGCCACTAGATTTGAATAAACTAAAAACTCATTCCAGATCCAAAATAATATGGAAGAAACACCAAAGTCAGAGAGAGAAAGCCAGAAGATACAAGACCAACATTTCATGTTTGACAAAAAGGATCCTATTTACTGCATTATTCAAGAAATATAATTTATTTTATCACTGACAGTGATATTACATATAGGTTAATAAATGATAATTATTAAGGTTCTCTTTTTGGTGTGGTGTCTTTAGTGTTTACTGAAAAATGAAACATGTTTTACTGAACTATTCTATCACTCCTTATCACTCATTTGCCACAGCATTTATCACCCATGCATATGACTTATCTGGCCAGAAAGTACAAATTCCTGGAAATGCCAGAAAGAATTGCTAAAATGAAGTGGGAACAACAGACTACACATTTGCTTATCCTTGGCTTTTATAACAACTTTTTTATTAAAATCAAAACAGAAAGAAGAACAATAAATTGTTCAGAGATATATAGGCTTCTGTTTCTTGTGGTATGTGTGCATTTATGTGTGTGTGAGGGAGGATTATCTCTGTGTGTCCCTGCCGATGTACAAAAATTGGAATGTGGGTAGTGGTCTGATTGTTATTTCTAGGAGACTTAAATATTATGGCATGTGGTCCATATGCACTAGAATTTACATAAACTGGTATCTTTGATGTGTTTCCTCTGTTATTATTTGAATAAAACTAGGACAAATCTTAAATTTACATGTATAATGAGTGATATTGCATAGTTATTTTAAAAAGTAATGGTTTACTTATTAATCTTGATTAAACTATAAATAAGTGAAATCTCTACTCTCTTTATACAAATGACAAATGAGCTCAGTCAAATTCACAAAGCTCTAATCAGAAAATATCATTGACCATTAAACTGCAGAGTTTATTTAACTGAGTAAATAGGCAAAAAATTAATTTATAAATTCCTCAATACATGATCCCTCATTTTTCTAAAAAAGTAAGATTTCTCCCCTATATTCTTTAAATTTAACCATTTGGAAACCTACCTGAGATAAGCAAGTCTTTCTGTCTTTATCTCTGGTATGTGAACAATAGGAAGATCACATTTTATTTTTACCTGGGACTGCTGGGAGTTGAGTCTCTTAAGTCTCTGCCTTTACTCTTTTATGTTATTCAAACATGATTAATTAGATTCCCAGTTTGGTATTTTCCCCCGTGAATGATGCAACTACTTTAGCAAAGGCTGAACTTTTAATTCTTCACCCTCATTGCCACATTGATCAATGTCTGAAATTTACCAGAATTTATTTAACAACATGCTTCATGGTTTCCATGAATTTACACTTTCTTCTAGTGAAACCCCAATAGATTCTCTAACTAATGATGTGCAAGTCCTCTTCATTATTTATCCTGTTTCTTCCATTTCTGAAGCAGTGTATTTTACCTCCCATTAGAAATATGGTCATCTTATATACTGCTTTTTTCCTTAATCATTGTCTGATTCTTTTCCCCCACTACATTCCAAGTACCCTCATTTCAATTATTTTATGGCCGTACGGCATCCATTACACTTAGCATACACTATCTAGGCTTATGCTTTATTTATCTTTTCCTACAAGTGTCTGTCTACATCCCTACAATCCCTAGAGCAGGGATATGCATGAATAGTGTGTGTTGTTAAATACAAATATGCATTGTTAAATATGTTAAAGTTGTTCAACTGGTGGATGTTCAACAACGAATAGACATAAACAATATTTAAGGAGTGTTTTTCTTAATAGAGTTCATATGTACAAGTATGATTCTTTTCTAAAAACTTGTGTGTTGGAAACAGGCTTTCAGGAAAAAAGCCAATTTCTGTTCATTTCAAAAATGACTTTTGTGTACCACTACTAATGGCAGTCCATTGATAATTGAAAGGTCACTGGAAGTGTGAATTTTGTGTGTACTCCAGTGTGTCCCTTACAGGTACCAATATAGTGCTCCCTTCTCCCCCAATCTTGGTCTACCACCTAAGTCTCTAACTTCATGGGGCAGAGAGCTGAATCCTGCATTAACATTGTTCTGATCATAAAAAAGTCTCTACTATCCCTTCCAAAATGTGCTTTTTTTATTTCAGAATATTATGGGGATACAAACACTTTGGTTACACAATTGCCTATGCACTGCCCAGGTCAGAACTACAATCATGAATATCCCCCAGTGTGCCCCACACTCATTAGGTGAGAGTTTTCCCTTCCCCTCCACCCACCTCACACCTGCCCGATTCCTGATGAATATTATTTCCATGTGTGCACATACATGTTGATCAGTTAGTACCAATTTGATGGTGAGTAACAGTGGTGATTCTTTTTACACTCTTGTGATACTTCACTTCGAAGAATGGGCTCTAGCTCCAACCAGGATAATATCAGATGTGTTAATTCACCATTGTGTCTTATGGCTGTGTAGTACTCAATGGTATACATATACCACATTTGATTAATCCACTCACGTATTGATGGGTGCTTGGGTTGTTTCCACCTCTTTGCAATTGTGAATTGTGCTGCTATAAACATTGGAATGCAGATGTCTTTATTATAGAATGTCTTTTTCTCGTAGGGTAAATACCCAGTAGTGGGATTGCTGGATCAAATGGTAGTTCTACTTTTAGTTCTTTGAGGGACCTCCATATTATTTTCCATAGAGGTTGTAGTAATTTGGAGTCCTACCAGCAGTGTATGAGTGTTCCTATCTCTCGGCAAACATGTCAACATTTGTTGTTTTGGGACTTTTTCATATAAGCCAATCTCACTGGAGTTAAGTGATACCTCATTGTGGTTTTGATTTGCATTTCCTTGATGATTAGAGAAGTTGAGCAATTTTTTATACGTTTTTTGGCCATTTTTCTGTCTTCTTTTGAAAAGTTTCTGTTCATATAATTTGCCCACTTTTTAAGGGGCATCAATCTAGAAGACTTCAAAATATACTACAAGGCTATAGTAACAAAAACAGCATGGTACTGGCACAAGAACAGAGACTTAGACCAAAGAAGCGGGACTGAGAACCCAGATATAAAACCATCCCCACACTGTCTTCTGATTTTGCCAAATTGCACAAAAACATACTCTGGGGAAAAGAATTCCTATTCAATAAGTGGTGCTGGGAAAATTGGATAGACACATGTGGAAGAATGATACTAGATGCACACCTCTCACCTCTCACAAAAATCAACACATGATGGATAACAGACTTAAACCTAAGACATGAAACCATAAGAATTCTAGAAGAACATGTTGCAAAAACTCTTATAGGCCTTGGCCTAGGCAAAGAATTTATGTAGAAGACCCACAAAGCAATCACAGCAGCAACAAAAATAAATAAATGGGACCTGATCAAATTAAAAAGCTTCTGCACAGCCAAGGAAACGATCACTAGAGCAAACAGACAACCTACAGTATGGGAGAAAATATTTGCATGCTACACATCTGACAAAGGGCTGATAACCAGAATCTGTACAGAACTTAGGAAAATCAACAACACAAATGTGCTTTCTAAGCACCTCTTCATTCATCACAGGATTGGTGGGGACAAAAGTTGTGAATTTAAACATAGGCTACTGTGGATGTCTTACAAAATGCCATATGCCTTTCATATATTGAATTGCCATATATATTATCATATAATTCAAATGTTATCTTGTGTTTCTATCTCTAGTTCTTCATTATACAGATACCGAAAGCAAGATCCAGAAATAATCAGTAAACTTCTGGACTCTCAGAGGCACTAAATTTGTCTGAATCCAATGCACCTGCTTTCAATAAGTGTCTGACTACTATGTAATGAAAAGAAAAAAAACCCTCCATCTTTGAAAAAATAACTCTTTTGGTTATTCTTATAAAATGTTATAATATGTTTACATTAAATTTAAATTCACAAACAAGATTCCACCAGTGGAAAGGAGCTATAGGAAATGCTGCTAGATTGAAACCTACTCTATTTTATTTTTTCTTAGTAGACATTTCAATATTATTAACTATTGGGACCAAAGGGCCACTGTACCGCATATTTCCACAGGACACATAGAAAATAAGTAAAATGGTGACCCTGAGAATGTACAATCTAGCAGCCTTCAAGGAAATTCTCTGTATTGGCCACATACTGAGTGATATTTTATAATGTCTGAATCATTGCAAGATGCTTGCAGGAACAGATCCCTGTGTATACCTTAAAGTCTACTGTTGAATGTAATGTACAATAATGTACCCCCACTTACATTCTGTCCTAATGCAATTAATTTATATTTTTACCATAAGTAAATGAAAAAAATTGTATGCACAAAAATATTATGGCAAGTGATAGGCATAAGCCAGTGTATGTACCCAAATACTCTAGGTAATTCCTATGTCTCATCAAACCTTTACTTGGGAGTAGACAGGGTATAGCCTTTTTTCCCCAAATTCCTATAAAGCTATTGATAAAGGCTATTCCTTAGGCTAAAATTATTAAAGTATTTGTGATTTGGGGAAAAGGATTTCTTAATGGTACATTTCAATGCCTTTTCATGTTTTAGTGTCATTCTTTGGGCAATGGTGCTGGCACAAATATACTAAATTAACAGCTATGAGGGATATTGTTTAGGCCAAGCCCATGCTAAGTAATTGTGATAATTTGCCCCCCTTCAAACTGAAGACACAGATGCATTTGTGCTACCCAAGAGCTTTACTACTATTACTTACTTCTCTGGTGCATATTTGAAGGAATGGGAATTTTCCTTGTTCTGAATTCATTGAACCATCAGGTGATAGTTAAATGAGAGACTTGCCATTCCCGGCAGACAGGGTTCAGGTTCAACATCTTCACGTTACACACTGTTTAGTTAGGATCTGGATTTAGCTTCGTAAACTTGACTGCCCCTGCTGGCCATTTAATGTAGATTCCCTTCAACTCTTTCCACTAAAAATCTGAGCCTAAGTGGCTACAATATTATCAAAAATGGGATAATTAAACTCCTTAAGGGATTTGTATTTCATTGAAGATGGCTGTCTTAAATCATGGAAGAAAATGACATAGTTGGAATTTAAGGCATCAGAGGTAAGCAAGTGAGAAAAATAATGAATCTGTATCTAAACATCTTACCTGGTATCACTGGCACCCCTGAACAGAATACTGTGTAGGCAACCACCTGCTTACAAACTCCTTCCTTCAGCAAATTATTGTCTGACCCTAAATCATGGTCCACTATGAGTAAGTTCAACGTGTGGTACTGGTCCCAAGGAGAATAAGGCTCGCTAAGCATCCTTGTTGCAGGAAAAAACACTACAAGTTCTTATAGGTTGAATAAAACATCTTTGTTTAAAAAAATACAATTTTTAATAACAAAAGGAATATTCGGTGACTATTATATGAAAGTTGCACCATTTATTTCACTAAAAATATGCTGAACTCTACTGTATATGAGGAATTACTAGAAATAAAAATTATAATAAAATTCTGAAATTTCTTACAATCTAATGGTAAACAGACTTTGCTTTTAGAAAACCTTTCTATGTGTAATGTACAAATAGAGAATACTTAAATGATAATTATACAAGTAGGTAAAGTTTCAAAAATTTAAAAATACTCCTTTAACCAGGACCAAGACCAAGAAACAGAACATTACCACAATCCCCCAAAGCCTTCTGCATGTTCCCTCCTCAGTCACTACCCTCTTGCCCCCAAGGGGTAATTACTTTCTTGGTAATTACCATGACAGATGAGTTTCTTATTTTTGAAATATTCATATTCAGTTTGATATTCCACCATACTTAAGTGGATGCCTACAGTATGTACTATTTTAGTCAACAACACATTCATGCAGTCCATCCAAGTTGTTGCATGCAGTTGCAGTACAGTCATTCTCATCGTTGTATAGTGTTCCTTTGTACAAATATTGTTTATCTATTCTAATGTTGCTAGACAATTGAGTTGTTTTCCCTTTCACTATTACTGATAATGTTACTGAGTACATTCTTGTACAGGTCTTTTGGTAGAGATACATAATCATTTATCTTTGTACAAAACCAAGAGATAGAAATGCATGTGTGTGTGTATGTGTGTGCATGCATGTGTATTTAGATTTAGTAAATATCCTCACACAGTTTTCCAAAGCAGTATGCCAATCCACACTTATACTTCACGCTATTCAGTGTGTGAGTCCTCTGGTTGTTTCACATCATCACCAATATATAATACTGATTGTCATTTTAATTCTAACCATTATGTATGGTACATTATATCCCAGATGACCACAAAAGTTAGATATCCACTTTTATGATGTGTTACTTAAAGTGAAAATGCTAAATAGGAGGCCAGTTAAATGAATCCAGCATAATGGTATGGGGGCTGCTGCAACTCATATGTCAGAATACCCTTGTTTTGTGTGCCAGAATAATACTTCATATCATGTATGGAATGCATTTTAATTATCCATTAACCATATGATGGATATTTGGTTTATTTCTATTTTTGGCTGTTATGAATAATAATGTTATGATCATCCATGTTATAGAAACATTAAATCCACCTTTTTTAACAAGCATTGTCCTATTTCCATCCCTTAATATGTCAACCACCCACATTTCATTGATTTTATGACTATATCACATTCTCTACACTTAGTACACTCCAGAATTATGTTTAGTTTATTCTATTAAGAATCTCTCTGTTGCACTTAAAACTTCAGGAATAAGATCAGTGTTCATGTTTGTCATTTCCTGCAGTCCCTAGTGTGAGGATTTGCAAATGCAATTGCCTAGTAAATATTTATTGTTAAGTATTTTAGGCGATTTATGTAGAATAGTGATCAAAGAGTACAACTACACTGGCTTTGGGGAATTTTTTTTTCTAATATAGCTCACATGTGCAAGGATGATTTGTTTAAGAATTATTGCATGGAAAATGAGTACTCTAAAAATAAAAGAGTTCCACTTTATTCTAAAAATAATTTTAGTTTGCTACTATGTGTACTACTACTTTGTAAAATGGAGAATGACTTGAAATTTGACTCTCTTATCCTCCCCCAGTCTTCCCAACAAATAGCAATTAAAACCTCCAGATGTGAGGTGATGTCACATGGTCATTCAATTTGCATCTCCCATTCACATATTTAGAGATATTGACCATTTTTTCTTATATGAGGGGACTTCAAAAAGTTCATTGAAAAGTGAATTTAAAAGATAAAATAAAAATATAAACTTTTCTTCTCAACATAAGCTCCATCAAGGTCAAGACATATTTGTAACCAATGATAACTGCCATTTAGTCCATCCCTAAAGAACTGAGTGTCCTGGCAACTTAACCACATCAATACTCTCCTTTTTACTGTAACTGAAGAAAAATTAGTGCCCTTTATAGATTTTTTAAGATCATGAAACAAAGAAAAGTCAGAGGCAACCAAATCATGAATGCAATGTGGATGCCTAATGATTTCCCATGGAAACTCTTGCAAAATTCCCCTTGTTTGATGAGAGGTATAAGCATGAGCATTTTTGTGGAGAAGGAGTCCCTCTTGAAGCTTTCCTGGGCATTTTTCTGCTAAAGGTTTGGCTAACTTTCTCAAAACGCCCTCATACTAATCAGATGTTATTCTTCTTTGGCCCTCTAAAAAGTCAACAAACAAAATGCCTTGAGTTTACCTCAATATACTCTTTCCAAGACCTTTGCTTCTGACTGGTCCACTTTTGCTTTGAGTAGATGACTTTCACCCCTTGGTAGCCATTGCTTTGATTGTGCTTTGTCTTCAGGATAGTACTAGAAAAGCCATGTTCCATTTTCTGTTAAAATTCTCTGAAGGAATGCTTTAATATCTTGATGCTACATGTTTAAAGTTTCTATTGCAGCTCCTGCCTGCAGCTGATCAGGGCACAACAGTTTTGGCATCCGTTTAGTTTGCTCAAGTTAGTTTTTCAGTCAGAATTGTGTAAGCTGAACCAGTCGATATATTTATGATGTTGGCTATTGTTTGTGCTGTTAATTGTATGCCTTTTCCATTAGGTCGTGAACAAGATGAATTTTTTCCTCACAAATTGATGTGGATGGTCTGTTGCTGCTGGCTTCATTTTCAATATTGTCTCATCCTTTCTTAAATTGAGTTATCCATTCATAAACTGCTGATTTCTTTGCAGAATTGTCCCCATGAACTCTTCATAAAGAGTCAGTGATTTCACCATTCTTCCACCCAAGCTTCACCATAAATTTGATGTTTGTTCTTGCTTCAGTATTAGCAGAATTCACGTTGCTCTAATAGGGGCTCTTTTCAAACTGATGTCTTTTTTTAGTGCCTCAAACCAGATCCTGTTCAGACGTGCTATAACAACTTAGTACAAGTTTGTTTTGGTGCAAAAAATTTTGGAAATCTATGTAAGGTTTTCTTTCATAATATGCATTTCTTCATGAACATTTTGAACTCCCCTCATAGTTATTAGCAAGTTGCATGTCTTTTTTTAAAGAAATGGCTATTCAGATCCTTTTCCCATTTTTTAATTAGGTTATTTGTTTTCTTACCAATGAGTCATTTGAATACGTTATGTATTTTAGATATTAACTTCTTCTCAAATGTCTAGTTTGAGGATAATTTCTCCCATTCTGTAGGTTGTATCTTACCTCTGTTGATTGTTTTCTTTGTTGTGCAGAAGCTTCTTAGTTCAATACAATCCCATTTGCTTATTTTTTCTTTTGTTTTCTATGCATTTTGGTTCATATTCAAAATATATATTTGCCAACACCAATGCCAAGATGGTTTATTTCTATGTTTCTTTTAGTAGTTTTACAGTTTCAAGTCTTATATTAAAATATTTAACTCATTTTGAGTGCATTTTTGTATATGATGTGAGATAAGTGTCCACTTTTCATTCTTCTGCAGGTGGATATCCAGTTATCTCAAAATGATTTATTGAAAAGACTGTCCATTCCCAATTTTGTGTTCTTGGCACCTTTTTCAAAGACAGTTGATCATAGCTACATGGATTTACTTCTGGGTTCTCTATTCTGTTCCACTGGTCTATGTGTCTTTTTTCATGACAATGACATGCTGTTTTGATTACTACATCTTTTGGGTATAATTTGAGATGTGTTACTGTGATGCTTCCATCTTTGTTCTTTTTAGCACAGGACTGCTTTGGCTATTCAAGTCTTTTGTAGTTTTACATAAATTTTATGATTTAATTTTCTATTTCTCTGAAGAATGCCACTGGATTTTTAACAGAATTTGCATTTAATCTGTAATATTTTGGGGCTACTATGGTCATTTTAACAATATTAATTCCTCTGAATCATGAAAATGGGATATCTTTCCATTTATCCTAATAATTGTGTCTTCTTCAATTATTTAATCTATGTTTAATAGTTTTCAGTATAGAGAATTTTCAATTTTGGGGTGAAATTTCTTCCATGATATTCTATTATTCTTGATACTATAGCAAATGGGACTGATTTCTTGATTTCTTGTTTGGATAACTTTTTGTTAATGCATCAAATGCTACTAATTCTTGTTATGTTCATTGTGTATCCTGTAAGTTTATGGAATTCATTTATTAGTCATAAAACTATTTTTGGTGGAGTCTTTCAGGTTATCTCTCTGTAAGATTATCTTGTCTCCAAACAGGAACATTATTATTTCTTCCATTCTGTTTAGCATGCCTTTTATGTCTTTTCTCTCTTTTACTTTTCTTTCTTCCTATTGTATGTGTGTGTTTGTGTGTGTATGTATGTGTGTGTGCGCCTAACTGCTATGGTAGGAATTCCAGTACTATGTTGAACAGAAGTGGCGAGGGCTGGGCACAGTGGCTCACACCTGCAAACTTAGCACTTTTGGAGGCTGAGGAGGGAGGATTGCTTGAGGCCAGAAGTTCGAGACCAGCTTCAGCAGCATAGGGAGAACCCATATCTACAAAAATATTTAAAAATTAGCTGAGTGTGGTGGCACGCACCTGTAGTTCCAGCTACTCAGGAGGCTGAGGCAGGAGGATTGCTTAAGCAAAGGAGTTTGAGGTTGCAGTGAGCCATGATGACACTACTGCACTCTAGCCAGGGGAACAGTGTGAGATGCTGTCTTAAAAAACAAAAAGAAATAAAACAAAAGCATAAAAGGAGGTGAGAATGTGCACTCCTGTCTTGTTTCTGATCTTATATGAAATGTTATCACCTTTTCACAATTAAGTATGATGTTGGCTGTGGGCTTGCAATATATGACCTTTATTGTGTTGAGGTATATTCCTACAATACCTAATTTGTTGGGAGTTTTTTATCATGAAATGATATTAAATTTTTTCAAATGCTTTTCTGTATCTGAGCTGATATTTCTTCTTCATTCTGATAGTGTTCAGTATCATATTTATTGATTTGTGGATGTTGAACGATTCTTAAATAACAGGGATAAATTCCACTTGATTGGTGAATGCTTTTTAATGTGTGTTGAGTTTTTCTTTGTGTTTTATTGAGGATTGCTGCATCCATGTTCACCACGGATATTGGTCTGTAAGTTTATTTTATTTTAATGTCATTATGTGGCTTTGGCATAAGGGTAATGCTGGCCTTGTAATATGAATATTAATGTATTTTCTTCTCAATTTGATGAAAGAGCTTGAGAAAGATTGGTATGAGTTTTTCTTTAAATTTTTGGCAGTATTCAGCCCTGAAGCTATCAGGTCATGGGCTCTCATTTGATGGCAGATTTTTTATTACTGAATCAAGCTCCTTATGTGTTATTTGTCTGTTCAGATTTCCTATTTCAACATGACTTAATCTTGGTAGATTTTATGTGTTGAGGAATGTATCCATTTCTTCTAGTTTATCCAATTTTTTGTCATATAGTTGTTTATAGTAGCTCTTATGCCCCTTAGTATTTCTGTGCTGTCGGTTGCAATGTCTCCACTCTCATTTGTGATTGTATTTGTCTGAATTTTCTCTTTTTTTCTCAGTCTAGGGAATAGTTTGTTGATTTCATCTTTTCAAAAAGTCTACTTTTAGTGTTTTTGATCTTTTCTATTGTTTTTCTAGTCTCCATTTTACTTATTTCTGCTCTATCATTATTATTTCCTTCTCTCTACTATCTTTGGGCTTAGCTTGTTCTTCTTATTCTAGTTCCTTGAGGTATATTGAGGTCACGTTCACATAACTTGTATTAGAGCATGTTGCTATAATTGTTCTATTTTATTAATAGTTATTGTGATTAATCACTTACTGCGCCTAAGTTGTAAATTAAGCTTTATAAATTGTATTTTTATAGGGAAAAAAGAACATATATAGGGCTTTGTACTATCCATCATTTCAGGATTCCACTGGGGTATTGGAGTGTGTCCCCCATGGGTAAGGGGCACTGCTATACTGCAGAAGTTGTGAAGCATATTTTCTCCTCCCTTTATATGAATATATTTGTAAATATGTCATCCAATATTTCCCCATGTCTCCCCTTCCCCTGCTTCCTAACATGAGACATGGTAAGAATATTACATTTATGTCTCAAAATTTTCACAACGTGAAGATAGGACATCACAGGGGCTGTGTGGCTTAGCTAGAAGAATCTTAAATCACTACAGATGGGTAAAATGTTTTATAAGACTTAGTGTATCCTCTTTTTTTTCAGTTTTATGTATTCATCTATTAGAATTCACCATACTTTTGTTATTCTCTTTATTTGTAAGTTAAATATGGTTAATAGAGATGTGTATGTATGGCAGGCTGAAAGGATAGATTATTTGAGATACTGCTGTCAACATGGTTGTGGCTGGTAGCCACCTTTATCAAACATCCTTCCAGGTTAGAGTTAGTCAAAGTAAGTAATTGCGTGAGATTTGAACATAAATCTACTATTCCTATATTACTTTTAAGATTTCGGTTTTGATATTGAACTGAGGATTAAGCAGCTTTCAATGGCATCACAGGAATCACAGAGGCTTCAGAAAAGACCTCGGGGTAAGGCCTTAGGCAAATTATGAGGAAGCTGGTGGCCTCAGAAAATGCTGAGTACAGTATGATTCTATTGGGTCTAAAATGCACAGTAAGCCTGGCTAGCTGCCTTCCAACTGTGGGAACTTAAGTGTCTGTGGCCTCAGATGATAACATACCGGGTGCTCCCTGTGGAATGAGGAGTACAGCTCACCTGGACAGCTCAGCAGGTGATAGAAGCCTTCAGGGCTGCTAGAAGGCAGGCACAGCTGAATCAAAGTTTCATCTGTCTAAATGCAGCACTAATGTGTACATGGGAATCACCTGAGAACTCAGAAAAGCAGTGGAAGCTCTATTTTAAGTATTCTCTTACTTGCTAACAGTCATATTTTCCTATAAGTGATATAACATTTGATGATGTAATTATTGAGTATCAAAAGGCATATGGCAAAAATGGATTTACATATGCAGCTTGAAGCACTCAATGTAGAGTCATCACCAATAGATGATGGTATATATTAAGAGCTCTTAGGGCATGAAAAACTATGTCAAGATACATGCATCTAATGTGCTGTTTGTGATTCTCTATAACCTTAACTAAGTAAACCTTGGCTGAGTAAATCTGAAACTTAATTTAATAAAGAGTGTATGAGTGATTGGTTGGCTGTGAATGAGTGGGTTTTCCTTCTACCAAATGAAGCAACAGAAATACTCATGAGTAGTACTGTTGGTCATAAACCCCAAGAAAAGATTCTTAGGGGAATTTCAAACTGACAGAAAAATAACTTTGGTTGTATCTTGCAGGTTTTTCCAACAAAGAGCACATGGATTTAAATCCACGAATACCTCTGAGATACTGCAAATTTGGTTCCAAATGACTGCATAAAGCTAATATCGCCATAAAGCAAGTCATGCAATATTTTTGCTTTCCCAGTGCATATAAAATATGTATTTACACTATAGTCTATTAAGTGTGTAATGGTATTCTGTCTCCAATAAACAATGCACATACCTCAATTTAAAATACTTAACTTAATTTAAAATTCTTAATTTAATTTAAAATACTTAAATGCTAACAATCTTCTGAAACTTCAGCGAATCATGATTTTTGCTAGTAGAGCAATGTTGACGGCTGCTCACTTATGAGAGCGGTGGTTGCGAAGGCTGGAGTGGCTGTGGCAATTTCTTAAAATGAGACAACTATGAAGTTTGCCACATCAATTGACTCTTCCTTTCACAAGAGACTTTTGTAACATGTGATGCTGTTTGATAAATTTTGCCCACAGAACTTCTTTCAAAATTAGTTAATCCTCTCAAACCCTGCCAATGCTTTATCAACTAACTTTATGTCATATTCTAAAACATTTGTTGTCATTTCAACAATGCTCATAGCACCTTCACCAACAGTAGACTGCATCTCAAGAAACCAATTTCTTGGCTCATCCATAAGAAGCAATTTTGTATCTGTTAAAGTTTTATCATATGTTTGCACCAACTCAGTCACATCTTCAGGCTCCACTTCTAATTCTAGTTCTCTTGCTATTTCTACTATATCTGCAGGTATTTCCTGCACTAAAGCCTTGAGCACCTGAAAGTCATCCATGAAGTTTAGGATCAACTTTTTCCAAACTCCTGTTAAAGTGGATATTTTGACATCCTCCTTTGAATCATGAATGTTCTTACTGAAATCTACAGTGGTAAATCCTTTCCAGATCATTTTCAATTTATTTTGCTCAGACACATCAGAGGAATCAATATCTACTGCAGCTAGCAGCTATAGCTCTACAGAATGTATTTCTTAAATAAGTCTTGAAAGACAAAATTACTCCTTGATCCATGGGCTGCAGAATAGATGTTGTGTTAGCATGCATAAAAACAGCATTGATCTTGTACGTTTCCACCAGAGTTCATGGGTGACCAGGGGCATTGCCAAAGAGCAGTAATATTTTGAAAAGTATCTTCCTTCTGATCATTAGGTCTGAAGAGTGGGCTTAAAATATTTAGTAAACCATGCTGTAAACAGACGTGCTATCATCCAGGCTTTGTTGTTAAATTTACAGAGCACAGGCAGAGTAGATTTAGCATATTCATAGGGTGCCTAGGATTTTCAGAAACGTAAATCAACATTGGCTTCAACTTAAATTCACCGCTGTCTCTAACAAGAGAATCATCTTGTCCTTTGAAAGTTTGAAGCCAACCATGGGCTTCTCCTCTCTACCTATGAAAGTGCTAGATGGTATCTTCTTCCAATATGAGGTTGTTTTATCTATACTGAAAATCTATTGTTTAGTGTAGCCACTTCATCAATTATCTTAGCTAGATCTTCTGGATAACTTGCTGTATCTTCTACATCAGCACTTCCTGCTTCACCTTGTGTTTTTATGTTATGGAGACAGCTTCTTTTCTAATCTTCATAACCACCTCTGCTAGTTTCAAACTTTTCTTCTTCAGCCTACTCACCTCTCTCAGCCTTCATAGAGTTGAAGAGATTAGGCCTTGCTTTGGATTAGTCTTTCACTTAGGGAATGTTGTGGTTCATTTGATCTTCCGTATAGAGCACTAGAGCTTCCTCCATATCAGCAACAAGGGTGTTTCACTTCCTTACCATTCATGTGTTTACTGAAATAGCGCTTTACATTTCCTTGAAGAACTTGTCCTTTGCATTCACAACTTGGCTACCCATTTGGCATAAGATGCTTAGCTTCTGTCCTATCTTTGTTGTGGCCATGCCTTCCCACTCAGCTTAATCATTTCTAACTTTTGACTTAAAGGGACACATGTGCAACTCTTCCTTTCACTTCAACACTTAAGGGACATTTTAGGGTTATCAATTGGCCTAATTTCCATATTGTTGTGTCTCAGGAAACAGGGAGGCTGAATGCAAAAAGGGCAGAGATGGGGTGGTCAGTGGAGCAGTCAGAACATACATCGAATTATCCAAAAGTTCACTGTCTTATATGGGCTTGGTACTTTTTGCCACAAAACAATTCCAATAGTAACATGAAATTCCACTGATCACAGATCACCATAAAAGACATAATAATAATGAAATGTAATGCAAGAATTACTAGACATGACACAGAGACATGAAGTGACCACATGCTGTTGGAAAAATGGCAACGATAGACTTGCTTGATGCAAGGTGGCCACAAACCTTCAATCTGTAAAAAATGCAATATCTGCAAAATTCAATAAAGCAAAGTTCAATAAAATGATGTATACCTCTATACTTTTAAGCTTTGATATTTCCAGGTCACAGCTTATAAATATTTATTTTATAGAATAATAATTATTACAGCAAAAAATATTGGTTACTGAAATACATTTTGCAATAATGGACATCCTCCTGCATATCCTCCACTTGCAGTGTTCAAGTACATGTTCCCTGAGCAGTGTTCCACCATAGGACTGTCTTGGTCTTGCCATAAGGATACAGGTAAAATGATGTAATGAACTAGACAGCTTATTCTGTTTCTGATATGCCATGAAGGAATGTTCCACATTTTCAGTAATATTTTGGTATAATAAAAAATAAGAGGTAAAGAGAAAAACAAATCTTTTGCATTGTAATTAACTTATATGGCCCAAGCTGCTACTTAGAAAAAGTTTGCAAATTACTTTGGAGCATATTGATTGTAGAAAGTTATCACCATGTTATTCACCTCATTTTTAAAAAAATTGGCTTTGTATGGTTGCTTTCCCCACATCTCTACTTCTTAACGTCATGCAATGTGCATTTTAATTAAGTGAGATATTATGTAAATACATAACAAACATCTAAGTACTTAAGATATACAGGCTCTATTCTCAGCACTTAATTGTATTAATTCTGTTAAACATCCAGTAATCAATGATGTAGGTACTATATTCTCCTCATTTTACAGAAAAGTTAACAGGTGTAGAAAAATTAATTGTTCAATATGCTACTTAATAGCCAGACCTAGCATATAAACAAGGCAATCTGGCTTCTTCTCTTATCCAGTATCCTGTTATCTACACTTGTAAATGAACTATCTCACACACACACACACACACACACACACACAAGCACACTTTTCTGAAGGATTTACTGTATCACTTATGATGGCATGATACAATCTATTATAGCATAAATCTCAAGTTAGTAATTATTGAATAGTAGTATGACTAGTATGCATAAGCAACCTTCAAAGTTTTTAATGTTCACTTGTATCTTGGTATTCTGAAATTCATTTGGCTGTGTTAAAAAGATGTGTTTGATAAAATCTCTACTGTAAGAGGTTGTGTGTGTACTGATAATGTTGCAAGTTTGCAATTAGAGATTGTTATTGTGAACTTAGATGAATCTTGTAATGTTACGTCATGAAGAACCCACCTTTGATCTTAGAGCTTTCTTAGCTGCATCTTTTACGTCTTTATTTCTCAGACTATAAATCAATGGATTCAGCACTGGAATGAAAATCGTATAGAAAACGGAGATAACTTTGTCGGAGTTGGGAGAATACAAGTAGCTGGGCCGTGAGTAAATGAAGAGAAGGGTCCCCTGATAGATGGCCACCGAAGTCAGGTGAGAGGCACATGTAGAGAAAGTCTTCTTCCTCCCACTGGTCGAGCGGATCTTTAAGACTGAGAGCAGAATGAAAAAGTAGGAGATGATGATGATAATAAAACAGATGATTTCCACTGAGCTACCATAGGTGGAGAGGAGCCACTCATTAATTGATGTGTCTGTGCAGGATAGTTTAAGCAGGGGAGGGAGGTCACAGAAAAAATGATTAATCACATTTTTGTCACAGTATTTCAGAATAAAGGCAAAGGAGGTATGAACCAGGGAACTCATGTTGCCACCAATATATGATAGGGTGATCAACCGTATGCAGATGCCCCGAGACATCACAACGGTATACAGTAAAGGGTTACAGATGGCAACATAGCGATCATATGCCATAGCAGCCAAGATAAATGATTCTGTATCTGCAAAGGTACAGAATAAATAAAACTGTAGGGCACAGCCATAATAGGAGATAGATTTGTTCTCTGAGAGGAAATTGACCAGCATTTTGGGAACAATAACTGAGGAATAGCAGAGGTCTACGAAGGATAGGTTGCTAAGGAAAAAGTACATGGGCGTTTGAAGGTGAGGCTCGATCCTGATCAACAGCATCAAACCAATGTTCCCAATTAAAATTATACCATACAATGTCAGAAACACGAGGAACAGGACAATCTGTAGTTCAGGGCGAGTTGGAAAACCTAACAAAATAAACTCAGTCACCCAGGTGTAGTTTCCCTCTGTAAATTCCATCTTCTCTGTTGTTTCTTTTTATGAGACTTCTGACATCCTGAAATGTTATATTGATGGAAAAAGAAAAAAACAATTAGATACAACCATAAGGTGATGACATTGTTTTTATAAAACAAAGAAGTAATCAAAAAAGGAAGCTCAAACTTCTTTCAAATATAAACTCTGAGTGATATATTTCAGAATTTAGCATCATTTTTCATGGTTGCATGTTTTATTTTATTTACTTGATTAATGACTACATCTTTTACTGGACAGCTGGCTTCCTGTGTACAGAAATCATGTCTTATTTTGCTTACCTCTTTGTACCCCAAATATAACACAAAAGCTGGCCAGGAGTATTAAATGAAGTGAAAAATTAATGAACAGACTGATGATTATATGAAAGAGAAAAACATGTATATTATTAAAAATAAATTGACTTATAGAGTGTTCCTCAAAATCAGAATTTTAGAACAATTTGCTTTTTCTGCCCAGGATTTGATGAATATGCTAGTATGCTGTATCTCTTGACAGAGTGAATGCAGTGATATGATGAAGCTGCTGGCTGTTTTTTCACCATAAAGCATAAGCTTTAGTGAAATGAAAACAAATGTCAGTAAATATCAGCTGTGAGTATAATTTTGACATGAAAGATTTTAGGGTAATTCCATAAATTCTGTTCATATACTAAACCAAGCCTAGATAATTAGTTTACTATTTGTTTCTTTACTTCTGGGAACTACCACAATCCTTGGCTTCTAGGAAAGGCTCAGTAACCATCAGTGGACTGACCGAGTAAAGTAAGCAAAATATTTAGTTATAAATTAACTTGTAATTGAATAAAATTATTCTATAGGGCATCTTCATTGATTAAATGTTAAGAGCAAACAAAAATAGCTGCATTTATTTTTATACTAATTTAACAAAGTGTGTTGAGTCTGAGAATTCTGTGAAACACTACTTCTGGACTCTCAAAATATTTCCAAAAATATATAAGGAACTTTAAATTGACCTTGAAGCACAAGGAATTTGATCTTGGCCTTAAAGGAGGGACTTGGAAATACATAAAACCAGTAAACAAACAAAGCATCCAATACCTATGGTTCATATTGAGAGGTCCAGGAAGGGACTTACAAATATTTCTGAGTCACTCTCTCATTTACGTAATAAATGTTATGACAATTAAAGTGCTGAGGGCTTTATTTGTTTATCTAATTTAATTAATAAAACCAACCCTATGACATAGGCACAAAGAAGCCTATTGATAATCAAAAGGGTTAGACACTGGCTCAAAGTGCTGTCTTATGTTGTTACCTCAAATAGTGTAAATGGGATGCAGCAATACAGCAGGATAGTGGTTAATTTGTTCTTATTTTGCCTGTTTTGAAAATAATCAAGGTATTTAGAAAATATAATACATTGCTTTCTAGTTAGTAAGAATTTAGTTAGAGTCCCATATTGGCTGCATATGGGCTGTGTGACCTTGTACAATTTAATGTAAGTGTGCTAATCTATACTGCAACATTGACAACAAATATCTCATAGTGGGTTTCTCTATGGATTAAATTAAGAAAACCTCTCTCTCTCTTTCTCTCTCTCTCTCTCTCTCTCCCCCATTCATCCTTCCATGTGTCATTCTGTAGAGATATTGACATAGAGCAGGTAAACAGCAAAAGCTAGTTTCAAATCCTATACTGCTCACTTTTATTCTTACCCTATGACTAGAGTTTACTATCAAAATGTTATTAACAATAACTATTACTTAAATAGTGATTATTTTGTATAATACAATATTCTTAACACTTCACCTGTGACTCATTTGACTGTCACCAAAACAAGTAACAAAATTACCATGGGGTTTCTATCATCAACATCTTTTCTTACAGATGAGGGAAACTAAGAAACTGAGAATTTGAGAATCAGGATATGATGAAAACAGAATTGGAACCACAGATCCTGACTCCAAAGCCTCATGACAGATTGGCTCTCTATAAACCAGATTCTTATTATTAGCTCTATAATTTGGGAGAGAACACTGATGTTTAGAGTAATATTCCAAGGTCTTACAGCAGATAGCAGGTGTGATTCTAGTTCAGGTGTGTTTGAAGTCAAAGCCCATGAAAACAAGCCTGAAGATGGCCAAATATTAGTTGTCTCTTCTAAGACAGGTGGAGCTTCCTGGAGTGGCTGAAGGGAGGAAGAAATAGCTCACAAATTTCCTTAAAAAATTCAGGGTGTGCACTATTGGGAAATTCACATTGGTCATCCCTTCCGATAGGCTAAAAATTCTATTTAGTGAAATGTTAAAGGGGAGAGAAGAGGCATAGGGAAGATGTAGTAAAAGACAGTGAGCCTTTGATTCTTGTTTTAAAAGGGAATTAACAAAAACACCTAATCAAAATACTATGACTCACTAAATTCTTTTCAAACATATAACAAAACAATCTTAGGTTAGAAAATAAATTAATTCAAATTATCAAAGAGGCAGTCATGCTTCAATTCTCTTATGTGTAACAAAAAGCTTATTTAAACAAAAGATGTTTCAGATCCTTGCAGAAGCTCTATAAGCAAGAATGACTCAAGAAGGATTACCTTGTGAGTACAATACTGAGGGATAAATGGGCCTTCTCAACTATTTGAACACAAATCAGTGGTTCTTACTCTCAGATTGCAGAAGTTGATTTTTTTTTATCCATCATTACAGCCAGGCTAATAATCACAGAAGCTACTTACCAAAGAAGGTACTGTTTCCAATTGCCTACATGAATAATTTCACCAATAAAACCAAGGGATTTTACATACATTTTTATGTCATTGGGGACCTAGTGATTAAAGGATTCCAAACATGCTAATTTCCAAGGGACTTCTCTCCTGGGGTATAGTTAACAGGATTATTGCCAATGTGAATATTTTTTTCTAAAAAACACATTGGTAATTTTAATGATAATACTTTTGTATTAATTTCATGAGGTATTTTTTATTCTCAATAATATTTGGATTGTTTTTAATAACACTTGGAATCCTACAAGAGACCCACTTTATTGTGGAGGTTCTTTGCAAATAGTTCAAATATGTAAAAATGTAACTATTGGCATTTAAATTATTTCAAAATCCACATGGAAGCTCAAAAATGTTACCTTTTATTGCCAGTACTGAAAATTGTCAAATTATTTGGGTAGCATTGAGGAGTGATCCCATTGGAGGCTTCTGTAGAACTAGTATCAGCAGGTGTTTTCTGAACAAAAGAGAAGGAGCCTTTAGGTACTAAAGAATATCAAGATGATGGCAAGGCCATCCCAAAGACAATTACTTATTGTCATCATCAAAGGGATTACTCTGATATACATTGTGCATGATAGTCTATGAAAACAGCTGTATTTAATAGCTAGTTGTAATCAGTGAAACTCCACCCATTATAGCCTCTAATTTTTTTCACAGTATAAGATGGGTTTATTAATAATGCCTATGAGGGAATCTTGCTAAAGCTTATTTCCAATGCAAAGATCCACTTCTAAATCAATACAAAAAATGGTCAGTAAACCTCAGTTTAATTATTTCTTAGAGCAAGAATTTCATGACTTCAATGCACTCTGTAAATTCTAACTGTTCTAAAAATCATCTTCATTATTGTGAGCTCAAATCCGAATACATGTTGCCTCTTTATTTGCTATGTGATCCTTCCACCTACATGGACACAGTGTTGAATTTATTTTGTGATTTAGGACAATTTAGTGATAGTGTTGGTGAACTGAAAGTTAATTATTTAAACAAAAAAGAAAGCTTGCCATTTTAGTATAATTTGGCCATACTGGAAATTTATCTTTTTTGTGTTTAAATTCAAGGTGATAAAGTTGGTAATAAACTAATATGAAAATATATTTTTAAAATTTATACCATAAAACTAATTTTCTGAATATAATTCTTTGCAAATTCATCAATTTAAATTTAAAAATTCAATTAGTTAGAATTTTACACACTAAAAAATACCTGTTATCTTTTGCTAATCCTACTCTTAAGAAAGGGAAGTGATTACTCTAAAAATTGAGTGACCTATTAGAATCTGTGGGCAGAGGTCCAAACCTCTAAGATAGTTGTAAAAAGGGACTGTTTTGTCTATTAACTATAGTGTTTTCTCTGTGGAAAAACACTTGCAATCTCTGCTTAATTCTTGGGATTTTGCACCACTCTATTGTGATTCTAAATTTCCCTGACATAGTATCTAAGAGAGACAGAAGGCAAGGAAGGATTGAAGGGAATTTTCCTAAAGACATAAGCTAATTGTACTTATTATTCAGGTGTTCCAGGAAAACACAGTTTTAGATCTATAGGTATAGTTGAGACTTTTCTGCTTAACATCAGATCAGCTGGGATGTAGGAAGCATGATGTTAGTTTTAGATTTGAGAAGCTACCGCAGATATTGTTCTACTACACCTGATGTTATATTATCTGGTATCAGGGAATTGCACAGGACTTTGCAGTTAACTGATCATATTTCTCCCATTTATGAATTACAGATAAAAGAAAGATATATAGTATATACATAATTCAATAGCTTATGTCATATCCATTCTAAAAATCTTAAAAAAACAAATTATAAGCCTACCACTTTAGGTAGCTTGTGATAATTCATAGTAGTTTCTTGCCCCCATCGAGAACTAGCATTATAGGAGAAAAAAGAAAAGAACAAAGGAGTAAGTTACAAATATCTTTGAGAACTAAAACAGTCTACTCCTATACTCAACCTGGAAGGTAAGAACTAAAACCACACCATAATGTTTATCATGACTTTTCAATTCCTCATTATCATTAGCATGTCTTCATTTTCCAGGAGTTTCTTGCTTAGGCAAATATTTTGGCTTCTCATTATAGTAATTTCCTGAATGACCCATGGACTCTTCAATGGAAAATATCAACAGAAATTTTATTCCCTAGTTTATTGGAAGTCTTTGCCTCAAAACACCTGTCTTGCTGTTTCCATCCACTTTGATTGTTATATCTTGATCTCTAGCTAATCTAATCAAACTTTTACATTGGAAGAACCACCTTAAAAAAACTTCTAATTCTTAATGAATTCTTTTCTTGCCTCCCCTTTCTCCCAGAGACTGACAAAGCTTTTTGAGGTGGTATCCTCCCTTACCAAGCTCAGCAAAAAATTAATCTTTGTCTTACCAATTCCTTACTTTGATGATATTTGGGGAGTCAGATTGTGCATCATGCATATAAACTCATCAATCTGAAAATAGTGTGTGTACAATTCAGAAAAGGCAGAACTACCTAGAGGTCAGCTGAAGACATGTGTATGTTTCTGTAGTCATTTATCAATTATGAATATGGGTAAGAGACAGAAAGTGTGTTTTCCCGGGTTTTTGGCAGTTAAATAGTGCTGGAATGCCAAATCTGGGGAGATGTGAGGACCTCAAACAAATGAAGGATTTCCTATTTTAGATATTTTTAAATTCAAATTTCAACATGCAATAGATTAAAACACTAAAAAGCATTGGAAAAGCAAAGTGTATTTTCCCCCAATCTGTTAGTGCTAAGGATATAAAGACCTGCTATAGATTTGGGTTCTGAGAACAGAAGAAAAATATGAAAACCAGGAGGTAATTGTCACTTGACAATGGCAAACCTTAACCCCGTTCATTGAGAATTCTTCCTAAATTGGCACATCTAGCAAGTGAGAACGCAGATGTAGCACCTAAAAGAGGGCTGCAACTGGAGTCACTATAACATGCAGAACTTTTCATAATTGCACAGGAGTAGAGTACTGCAGTTGGAGACGTGTGGGACCTCAAACACACAGTGATTTCCTTTCACAGAATTTGCCAAATTCTAAGGTTGTGGGGGCGGGGCATTAAAGATACATGCTAGAAAGCTGTGAAAACACAAGGGTGGAAATTCTTGCACTCTCTTCTTGCTGAAGAGACAATGAAACCCCAAGTTCTTAACTGACAGTCTGGATGGCCCTGCCCTAGACATAGGGTGAACTGAAGGTATGCTGCATCTTGCCAAAACAATAAGGAAAAGCCAACCCTAATCAGTTTCTGATTGGACTGAGCTTATCAACATTAATTTTATCACAGGAAGGATTGAAACCTCCTTGGCAATAGAAATCATCTGGAACATCTTTCTTTGTAGTCACTATATGGCATGTAACAAACAAACAAGTTACTAAATATGAGAATGAGCAAGACGTTATGATCAAGAAGCAAGAAAAAAACTTGAAAAATGCATATTGACCCACAAATTGGAGTTGGCCAACAAAGATTTTTTTTAAATTATAATAATATCTTTAAGAAAATGATTTTTAAAACATAATTGGACAATGACAAAAGGATGAAGAAATTCCCCAGGAAATTGGAAGCCACAGAATAGAATCAAGTGGAATTAAAAATATGATATCTAGAATAAACACCTTATTGAATGGATTTATGCGTATATTGACTGTTAGAACACAGGGAATCAGGTGGAAAGGGAGGAGGGTCGAGAAGATTTATACTAAGGCTGTTGGAACCTGCAACTGATGTGGTATAGAAGGTCATCAGAAAAATGTATGGTAATGTCCAAATACCTAGAATACCCCTCGCCTTGAACCAGCCTTAAGAAATTAGTCTTCTGTTGCAAATGCTCTTTGACATGGGGACTGCTTGTGGATAAATGATCTCCAAGTGCTTTTCATTTGCCACAGAAGCCACAGGACTCTTACATCTTTAACACACTAGATGGCACCCAGAGACAATGATGTAATCACCGAATCGGTAAGCAAGTCTCCACATCCTGAAAAATCCCCTAATCTTTCAGTGTTACTAGAGATCTTTGGTGTAATAAAAATCTTTCATTAGCTTTAACAGTATTCTGCTTCTTACCCCATCTGTGTGTGTGTGTATGTGTGTGTGTATACACAAAAACGTATATGCATATACATATACATATACTCTTCTGTTATTTTAGTAGTTTGATAACAGTTCTCCGTCACATGATACTCTAATTCTCATGTCCCAGTAAACCATTATCAAACAAAAGTTCTGATTCTTTACTTCCTTGTCCTTCTTGTCAATGCTCCTATAGGTTGTATTAATTTTCTGATGGATAAGTTAAAATACAATTTAATTAAAATTGAAATCATGTACTAGCCATGTATCAAACCAGTAAAGGCTAATGGTAATTTTACCATAAATCAGTCCTGGAGAAACTGTCAAAACAAGAGGAAAATCTAGTTTACATGAATTAGCAAAGTATCTTGTAAAAGGGGAGACTCTTCTGTTGAAAATATGGCAATCTATGATACTCTGGCCAATTTTCTTATTGGAAACAAATAAAATGTTGTAAGAAGTTAATTTAAATGTATTCAATAACATCAGATAACTGACAAGATAACTATTTCCAGACCAAAAACTGGAGAAGAAAATATCTTTATCACATTACTATGTTTAAATAGTACAAACATTTATAGTCAGTGAGTAAATAAATAGAATTGAAGCTGCAACAAAGCCCAGAGAAAACTCAAGTATAGATTTGATTGACTCAGCCCCTCATCCTGGCAGCTAGTCAGAGAAAGATACATGATTCTGAGGACAAAGACTATCTACTTGAGTTGCAACAGTTGCACAAAATGTCCAGCACAAAATGGAAAAAAAGGATACATATGCCAAAGCAGAAAAACGGAATCTCTAATAAAGAGAAAATCATCAATACTGTAAAAACACAGATAATTCAGATCTTATAATTATCAGAGAAGGAAATAAAATATAACTATGATAAATATGTTTAAAGAACTAGGTAAAAAGTAGACAGCATTCATTGACAGATGGGAAATTTTAGCAGAGAATTAAAAACTACAAGAAAGAATCAAATGGAAATTCTAAAACTGAAAGTAGAATATTAGGAATAAAAACTCTGTTTAATACACCTAATAGGCTGGACACAGTAAAAGAAAAGATCGGTAAACCTGTAGATCAGTCAATATAAGTTCTCCAAACTGATAGATAGAGAAAAAAAATAATAAAGTTTAAAAAGATCTCAGATCCAAGACCTAAGTTATCTGGTAAAATGTCAGAAGATCTAACATACATATAATTTCTGTCCTTGGATGACAGGAGAGTGAAAACGAGCAAAAGAATAGTTGAAGGGGTAGTATCTTAGCTAAAGCTGATAAAGTACATCAACATTCAGATCTAGCTTCTCAGTGAACACAAGGCATAATGAATGCAAAGTGAATCATGCCTGGGTATATAATAGCTAAAAAAAGAAAATAAAGCAAAAACAACAACATAAACTATAAAATAGACAACTATCAAATAAAAGAAACTTAAAAATGACAGTTGATTTCTCATCATAAAATAATGGATTTCAAAAGACATTAGAGTTGCAATTTTAAAAGATGAAATTTTAAAAAGTCAAACTATTATTCCATATTCAGAATAAAATGTGTTTTCAAAACTTTCTTGCAGGAATATTATCAGCCCAAGAAACTTCTATGGCAAATTATAAATATTTTAGCAATAAACAATTTCAAATGATGAAAAATTATTCAGAAAATGGAGATACATATTATAGTATACTTTTTACTTGCATGAAACTAAAATAACCCATAGCCAGAACCTGAGAACTTTACAAAAAAGAGAATATTACAGCCTAATATGCCTTGTAAAAATATACACAAAATTTCCTTAACAAAATATTAGCAAATAAAATTCAGTGCTATATAAAAAGACACTATAACATGACTTAAAGGGATTTATCTCAGAAATTCAATGTTGATTATAATATTAAAAATCAATAAATTTATTTAACCACATTAACAGATTAAGAGAGAAAAGACACACTGATTATTTCAATAAATACAGAAAAATGATGTGACAAATTAAATATGCATTCAAAATGAATCATCTTAGTGAATTAGGGAAAAAAAGGACCTGTCTTAATCTTATAAAAATATCATATTAGTTATCTATTGCTACATAACAAATTACCAAAAATTTAGAGGATTAAAATAATACCTGTTTATCATGCCACAGTTATTGTGAGACAGGAATCTGAGAACAGCTTAGCTGGGTCCCCCACCGGCTGAAATCAAAGCCTTGGCTGGGGCTGGGTATCATCTGAATGCTTGACTGGGGAATGATCCATTTCCATGATCATTGAGGTTGTTCACAAAATGTCCTTGCCATTGTATGAATAAGGTTCTCAATTCCTCTGTCACTATTACCTGGAGGCTGTGGCCCTCAGTTCCATTTTTTTTTTAAAGAAACAGGCTCTCACTATGTTACTCAGGCTGGAGAGTAGCAGCTATTCACAGGCACAAACATCACATGCTGCAATCTCAAACTCCTGGGCTCAAGTGATCCTCCTGACTCAGCCTCTGAAGTAGCTGGGACTACAGGTGAGTGCCACCATGCCTGGTTTGGCCCTCAGTTCCAAAAGTTTGTGCTTAGTTCTTTGCTTCATTGTCCCCCCAACATTACAGCCTTTTTCATTATGGTCAGCAAGAAAAGAAGACCTATTAGCGAGACATGTTATAACAGAAGATGCAAAGAAGTCACTGGTCCATTGCAATGTGAAATACAGTGGGCAAACCCCCAGTTTTCAAGGCCTGAGAATAATTTTTTTGTGGATCTTGCTCTGCTCTCTGGGCTCTTGCTCTCATCACCCTCTGAGTCATCCGTTCTGGGGGCTCTGTTCGAAGAGTCAGAATAAATCTCCAACTACACAAAATTTGTTTTAGATGTTGGGATTGATGACACCACACACACACACACACACACACATGCATACACACAGACACAGACACACACACAAGAAGGTATGAAAAGGTTCATGATTATCTGGGAACAGCAGAGTGTCTTCCAGTGAGGACCAAAAGTGATTTGACAAAACAAAGAAAAGAGGTCTGTGAGCTTCATAGCATTTGGGGGGAGTAGAACTCAAATGAGGGTGCCCATGTGCATTAGTTTGCCACAGCTACTATAACCAATCACCACCAACTTAATGGCTTAAAACAAGGTATATCTATTCTTTTACAGGTCTGGAGGCTGGAAGTAGGAAATCAGTTGTACTGGGCCAAAGTCAAGTTGTTGACAGTGCTGTGTTGTTGACAGAGGTATTAGGAGTGGATTTGTTCTTTGCTTCTTCCAGACTTCTTTGAGATAAGAACTTTTCTTCTTGGGTTTCTGCAGAGATGACTAAAGAACAACTCACTTAACAACTCACTTAAGCTTCCTGAAGGCTAATTGTTTAATCAAGAGGTTCTGTGAGTAACACTCTTAATGCATTGAAAGTGTTCTTTAAAAAGTGTAAAGGCATGTCATTGACCTTTTCTCTAGACCAGAGTTTCTCTATGCCCTGTGACCAGGAGCTATTTTTTAATTTAGTTTTGTTTTTAATCATCTGAGTTTTATGAAAATTTTCCAAATCATCAAGTGTTGGTACCTTTGTTTAACAATTCTTCCTCAATTTAGTTTCTCTTTTCACATTCTGCCATAAGTGGCAAGAAAATCTAAGCCCCACTTCAATATTTTGCTTGGATATCCCTTGGCTATATAAAAAACTTTTAACAAGTTCTGCTTTCTGTATAGTTGCAACAGACAATTTCACTAAGATGCCACAACACAAGAAAAATATCTACTCCTCCAGTTTCCAATATTTATGAGCCCTCACTGACACCATAACCAGATTTCTACTGTATGTTCAAAGTAATTTTGACTTTCTCTATCAAGCTCCTTGAAAGTTTTTAGCCTCCAACCACTGCCCACTTACAAATGCATTCTTCAGGTATTTATTACAGCAGCACTTCTCCAGGTAGCAAAATCACTATTATTGATCTACTTATGCAAAATGAGTTACCATGAAATTAGTGACATAATAACATACTTTTTTCACTCTTTCATTGCATTAGGATTCTGGACACAGCTGCTCCATAAAGCTGCATTCAAATTTTCAGCTGGGACTGGGGTCTCATCTGAATGCTTGATTAAGAAAAAAATCTATGTCTAAGATTACTCCCGTTTTTGGCATAATTTATTACTTTGTGGCTGTTGTCTGGAAGTTTCCCCCAGTTCCTAGAGGCCACTTACAATTTCTTACTACCTGTGCTGCCAACATCACCTCCTGCTGTTACAAAGACAGCCAAAATGATAATTCTCTAACCAGATGTGTTGTAATCTCATGTAACACAAACACTCATACATAATTGCATACATCACATCACTCTTGCCATATTTCATTGGTTAGAAGCAACACTCAGTTTCTTACCACACTCAAGGGAAGGAAATTACACAAGGTGTGAAACCCAGGAAGTGGAGATTATGGGGCTTCCCTAAAGTCTGTCTGTTTAATATCTATAAAAAGTCTACAACTAGAATCATACGTAATGGTGAAATATTGAATACCTGCCATCCAAGATCAGAAAAATACAAGGATATCCTCTCACACCACTGATATTCAAAAATTTAATAGAGGTCCTAACCAGTTCAGTAGTCAAGAAAAACAAATAAAGGCATAAGAATGAAAATTAAGAAGTAACAGACATCAGCATCAAACATGACAAAATTATCTTCATAGGAAATCCCAAGTATACTATAAAGTAGTTCTAGAATTAATAAATGACTTTAGAAGGGTTATAGGACACAAGGTGAATACAAAAAAGCACCCTGGATTTCCATACACTAGTAGCAAACAAGTCAAAATGCAATTTAAGAGACCTTGTGTATAAAATTAAATCGATGACATAAATGCATAGCAATGAATATACCAAAAGATGTAAAAGACCTCTGCACTTCAGATGGGAAAAGCTATTGGAAAGAAATAAAAGAATAAATAAGTAAATAGGTATAAACACAAGTCAATGAAGTGGAAGACTAAACTTTGTTAAGAAGTAAAGTTTCCCAAATTTTAAAGGACCTAAACTGTAAAATTAATCTTGAAAAAGAAGAACAATGTTGGAAGATTTACAACACATTACTTCAAGATTTAAATAAAGACACATTATTCATGAGAGTGTGGCAGTGCCATAAAGAAGGAAGAAAAAGAAAAGATGTCCTCTTCCTACCTTGAACATAAACAAAAAAGTTAATTCAAGATAGATAAAAGACTTAAATATAATGAGTGAAATCACAAGAATTCTGGAAGAAAATGTAGAAAAAAATCTTCTAGATATTGGCCTAGGCATAGATTTTATGACTAAGACACCAATGGCAATTGCAGAAACAACAAAAATAAATAAATGGGACTTATTAAATTAAAAAGATTCTGACAGCTAAGGAAATAATTAATGGAGCAAATGGACAATCTACAGAATGGGAGAAAATATTTGGAAGCTATACATCCAATAAAGGGCTAATAACCAGAATCTACAAACAACTCAAGCAAATCAGCAAAAAAAAAATCCAAACAACCCCATTAAAAAGTGGGCAAACGAGATGAACAGCAGCTTTTTTTTTTCCAAAAGAAGAGAGACAAATGGCCAATAAACATATGAAAACATACTCAATGTCGCTAATCGTCAGAGAACTGCAAATTAAAACCACAGTGAGATATCTTCTTACCCCAGTCAGAATGGATTTTATTAAAAAGTCCAAAAACAACAAATGCTGGCATGGATGCAGAAAGAAATGCTTGTGCACTGTTGGTGGGACTGCAAATTACTACAACCTCTATGGAAAACAGTATGGAGGTTCCTCGAAGAATTAAAAGTAACCTACTATTTAATCTAGGAATCCCACTACTGGGTATCTACCTAAAGGAAGAGAAGTCTTTCTATCAAAAAGACACCTGCACTTGAATGTTTATTGCAGCACAATTCACTGTTGCAAAGATGTGGAATCAACCCAAGTGCCCAATCAATTTATAAGTGGATTAAACAAAATGTGGCGTATGTATAAATTTATTCAGCCATAAAAAGGATGAATTAATGCCTTTTGCAACAATTTGGATGGAACGAGAGACCATTATCCTAAGTGAAGTATCTAAAGAATGGAAAGACAAACACCACGTGTACTTGCTATTAAATTGAAAGTAACCAGTGGGCACACATATGCACAGAGGGAAGTAAAATTCAGTGGAAATCAAGCAGGGGGTGGGGGGAGGAGGGGATGGGCAAAAACTTTACCTAATGGGTACAATGAACACTATTTGGGTGATGAGCACACTTATAGCCATGACTTAAGCATTACAAAAGCAATCCATATAATCACAAACATTTGCGCCCCCTTAATATTTTCAAATAAAAGAAATATATAAAAATTTACATAAATCTAGTGGTGTGCAAGTAAACTAGCTCCCCATTTTTTAACAAATAATAAAGGAGAAAAGAAAAAAGAAAATCCTGAGCTGTAACATTTGATTATTTCCATGATATAAATATCTGCACCATTGTTAGATGAGGGAAATGTACTAGAATTTATCACCTGTCTACCTACTTCTGAAGATACGCTAAGGAACTTCTCCAGGCTGAGGGAAATAATATGAGAGGGATCCATGGAATACTCACACACACATACATACACACAAATACACACAAAGTGTAAGTACAACTAAAACTAGGGAAATTGGAATAAGATCAGTGTACTCTATCAATGTCAATATCCTGGCTGTGATACTATAACTTTGCAAAATGTTGTCAGTGGAGGAAACTGGGCAAAGTTTACAAGGGATCACTCAGTGTTATTAAAAAATGCATGTGTTTCTACAATTATCTCAGTTTTTAAAAGTGAGAGAAAATGGGGCCTTCTTTGGCTCTTTCTTATTCCTAATAAGAAAAACAAAGAACCTAATTATAAAACTGGTAAAATTTTTCAACAATGATCAATGAAAATATAGAGATGCCAAATAAGACCATGAAAAGATGCACACATTAATTATGATTAGGGAAATGAAAATTAAACAAAATGAGACACCACAAGACTAGAAACCTATTAGATTGGCAGAAACAACAATAACAACAACAAAACAAAACTTATAACGCCAAATGTTGGCAAGGATTCAGAGAAACTAGAACACTCATGCATTTCAGGTGGAAATGCAAAATGGGAGAGCCACTCTGGAAAATGAGATAACAGTTCATTAGAAAGTTAATTATGAATTTACCGCACGAACCAGCAGCCCTACTCCTGGGAATTTGCCATAGAGACATAAAAGCTTGTGTTTAGAAGTTTATTACAGCTAAAACTTGGAAAAAATATGAATGTTCTTCATCCAGGGAATAGATTACAAAAAAATTCCTGTACAGAAATACATTGGAACACTACTCAGCGATGTAAATGAACAGACTATGCTGGTACATTCAACATAGTAAGTGCCAATTTCTTGTGCTAAGTGAAAAAAGCTAACTTAGCCTTTACTGTGTCCAAAGTAAAACTTCAGACAAATTAAATTTAACAGTTTTAGAGCAAAGAATGATTTCTGAATTGGGCTTCACTCAGAACCAGAAGATGTTTACAGAGCTTCTTCCAGCAGCATGGGCAGTGAGTTTTTATAGGCAGCACACAGAAGCAAAGTAAAGAAATCAACTAATTGGCTAAACTAGACATTTGCCTTATTTGGGCATGGTGTGATGGAAAGTACCAATAACTAGGTACTGTCCATCACAATTAGCTGGTTAGCTTTTTTGTGATTGGGTGAGGCTTGATTTTTTGTTTGTTTGCTCTTTCTTTTTTAAAGTTCATTACAAGAAATGTTTCTAAGTTAAAGTCCAGTGTGTTTGTATAAGAGATCTAGTTATGGAGACATTCTCAGGATAATGGCATTTTTTTGTTTTTGTTTTTCTTTGGCTTCAACAACCATATGGTTCTATTTATATAAGAGAGAGATGACAGGTTGCCTGGTGATCAAGTTAGTGGGAAATGATACCTATAAAGAGACAACAGGCAAGAATTTTAGAGAGCTGTATCTTGATTGCGTTCTTGTTTACAAAACTCTATGGATTTTTCAAGTATCGTAGACCTTACATCAAAAAGAGTAAATTCTACTCTTTATTTAAATGTAAAATAAATTTTCAAATATTATCAATAAACAAATGAGTAACTATGATGTGATATAAGCATGAAAATAAAAAGCTTTTGCACAGCAAAGGAAACACTTAACAGAATGGATTGGGAGGAAATATATGCAACCCATACATCTGATAAGGGGCTAATATCTAAAATATATAATGAACTGAAACAACTCAATAGCAAGAAAAATAACCTGGTTAAAAAATGGGCAAAGGATCTGAACAGACATTTCTCAAAAGGAAAGATATGAATGGCCAACAAATACATGAAAAAGTGCTCCACATCTCTAATGATCAGAGAAAAGCAAACTAAATCCAGAATGTGATATCACCTCACATCTGTTGGAATGGCTATTATCAAAAAGATGAATGATAAGAAGTGTTGGGGAGGCTGTAGAGAGAAGAGAACCCTTGTATGCTGTTGGTAGGAATGTAAATTAGGACAGCCATTATGCAAAATAGTATGGAGTTTCCTCAGAAAAACATTATCTCACTTATATATGGAATCTAATAAAGTGGATCTAATAGAAAAAGAGAGTAGAAGGGTCATTACCTGAGAGGGTGTGAGGGAGGGGGAGGAATAGAAAAAGGGAAGATGTTAATCAAAAGTGCAAAGTTTCTGTTACCATGGAGGAATAATTTTTAGTGATATATTACACTAAAATAATAATAATGTATTGTATATTTTAAAATTGCTAAGGAATAGATTTTCAACATGTTCAACACACAAAAAAATGATAAGTTGGCAAGGTGATAGATATGTTAATTAGCTTGATTGACTCTTTGTATTAAAATATAATGTATACATAGATCAAAACACACATTGAACTCCACAAATACACACAATTATTATTTGTCAATTAAAAATAAAGAAATAAAGAATGAAAGGACTTCCCAATTTCTGTTTCATCCCATTTCACATACAATACCTTAAGAAGTTATCCAATTTCTGCCTGGAAATTTTTCTGGAATTATGTTTCTGTTATTATATTTCTCTTTCTTTTATTATTCTACTTCTTTCAATAATTTCCATTAGGTTTTAGTAGTTTCTGATAGCTGTATTATTTGAGATCCTAGGTAATTTATTCATTGTTTGTGTTGATCTCTTTTAGGTAGATATTTTGCTTAGGTTTGTCATTTGTGTGGTTAACACATATTCTGGCTCTCTTTTTCTAGGTATAAAGTAGTAATGCATTTCCCTACCCATCTGGAATTAGGAATGTCCCTATAAATGTGATCAGAACTGAATTTATTCATATATGGGCAAAAGTTTTAAGAGCAGGTGCAAGCTTCACAATACTCTTTTTTAACCATAAGTCCTGGTAACAGGTCATGGCTTCTCCGAAATGTGTTGCCTTCATATATGAAGGGCTCCTTAGATAAGCATGAAATACTGGAAATAAATACGTTGTATCAATAAAAATAAGTATAAAGCACAGGCAATTAACTATTATCATTTTTGTTACTCGCAGTGAATGTAGATTTATTGTTTGCTTTTACTTATTACATGGATAACACAGGTTAATTGTAATAAACTGAAATTTTTCAGTAAAAGAAAAGAAAAATAACAGAACAATTTACTCTAAGATATCTGCAATGAGCACTCGAGATTACATTTTCACTCATCATTTTCAATGTGTGTGTGGATGTGGTGCACAAGATACCTGTGTGATATCTGTGTTTTTATAGCAGACATTTATATCTATAAAATTTTATTTCCTCTTCCATAATTTTCCTTTCCCTTCTATCATCTCCAATAAAATGTATTTGAAAGAAACCCCACAACTTGTCAATATTCAATTAAAAAAAGTTGTAAATATTAGCATATATCTTTCTTTCTTCAAGTTCTTAATATACACATATATTTTAATAATAAGTATGTTTTATCAAATCACAACGTTATATTCAAGAAATATTTAATCTGATATATATATGTTATGCCTAATATTCACTGCTGTTATGTCCCAACATAATTTATAAAACAAAAGGTGCTGTTATTCCCACAAAAGGTGCTTTTTCTCTAAGAGGTGATTTCTCTGGACAATCATTGCTAAATCAAAATGCTAAATCATTGCTAAATCAATATACATTGCCAACCTGCTTTTAAATATAGCTGTCACAAATCTATGGAAATATACATTCTCTCCAATAAAAATATAACAAAGTCTGTGTTACAATTGAGTCTATTTCATCATCCCTTATCAAAAGTTCTTACTCAAAGAAGACATTACCCCCCCAATATTATAAAATTACTGGTGGAATGATTTTCTGTTTGTTGACCCATACGTCACCTGTATAAAATAATATAGAAACAGCTTTCCACATTATAAATAAAGTTAAATTTTAAAATAATTACCACTGTATGGAAAGATAATAAATCTAAAGATAAGTATCTACTGAGTTTTTCCTACATATAAGAAAGCAAGTTTTACAAATATAACTCGTTTTATGAAAGTAAATTATTTACATAATTTATTTTATTAGTGCCATTATGACATTCTTGTTCCTTAAACTATATAGCATGGAGGACAACATGGGAGTCATAACAGTATAGGAAATAGAAAGCACTTTGTTCGTTCCTGCTGAGTCTTGGGTCTTGGGTCTTAAGTAGGTAATGAAGCCTGTTCCAAAGAGCAAAGCCACAGCTATCAGAGGAGATGAGCAGATGGAGAAGGCTTTGGCCCGACTTGTACCTGATGGTGATTTTAGGATTGTGGAGATGATTTTGCCATAGGAGATAAGTATCAACATAAATGGAACCATGACAGACAACACAGCAACTGTGTAGACCATCATCTCATTCACAACGGTGACCCCCAACCACCAGCCCAGCTTAAGTATTGGGGGTACGCCACAGAAGAAGTGGTTGACTTGGTTGGAACCACAACAGGGTAAAGAGAAAATCTGGAGGATCTGCTCTGTCTGGACAGGAATTTCACTGATCCAGAAGCCAACTGCCAGCTGGATACAGGCCTCATGGTTCATGACTAGAGGATAGTGCTGAGGGTTACAAATGGCAACAGAGCATCACAGGCCATGACTGCAAGGAAGAAGGGATCTCTGCCTCCCAGCACAAGAATGCAGCTCATTTGCACAACACAGGCAACTGAAGAGATTGTTCTCCTCTATGTCACAAGATTCATGAGCATTCTTGGGAGAGTAAATCATAGGTAACAGATTTCCAAAAAGAAAAAAAAAATTGCCAAGAAAAAAATACATGAGGGTCTGGAGAGCAGGGTCTAGTATTGTTATGAGGAATATGGTGCCATTTCCCAACAGGATAATGATATGGATGACTAAGAACAATCCAAAGAGAAACCACTGGAAATAAGGAATATTGCTAAAGCCCAAGAGAACAAATTCCATCAATTCAGTTAGATTTTCTTTGAGAGGTTTTCTTGGTGTTTCCTCCATGGAAAGGGTAAATGTAACATGAGCTTCTCACTTCATCTTCATGGATGACAGCCTGTTCTCTAAATGTATCAGGATATCTGGATAGATTTTCATGATCAGTGCAATTGTTTCCACTACGCTAATGTCACTCTTTATGCATTTCCCATTTTTCCAGGTTAGACCCAGTGGATTACCACTATACATACTCCTGAAGTTTCTTTAGAATCATGCCATTATACCTTCTGAAAACAGCCCAGGATAGACCAAACTATGTCTTACTCAGCATAGACATGGAACAATTAGCAACTGCTGAGGATAGTCCACAGCTGTGGCATATGATCTGTTTAATTAATTACATTTCTTGAAAATTCCATGGTTCGTCTCTGTAATTTTTCTTTATCATGCTTCTGTATCACTATATCATAGAGTGTCTTCTCCTATGCATTTTCAACAGTCTACACGAACTCTCTATTTCCCTCCTATCACTTGATTTGAACATAGCTGTCCTTATCACACAGATCGCATTATTAGAGAGTTTATAAAAAATGAGAGACATAGACCAATGGAACAGAACAGAGAACCCAGATATAAAACCATCCATGTATTGCCATCTGATATTTGACAAAGTAGACAGCAATATACATTTCTCCAATATACATTGGAGAAAAGAATCCCTATTCAATGAATGGTGCTGGGAAAATTGGATAGCCACATGTAGAAGATTGAAACAGGATCCATATTTCTCACCACTCACAAAAATTAATTCAAGATTGATAACAGACTTAAATCTAAGACATGAAACCGTAAGAATTCTAGAAGAAAGTTTTGCAAAAACTCTTCAAGATATCGGCCTAGGCAAAGAACTTACAAAGAAGGCCCCAAGGGCAATTACAGCAGCAACAAAAATAAATAAATGAAACCTGATTAAATTAAATAGCTTCTGCACAGCCAAGAAAACAGTCAACAGAGCAAATAGACAACTGACAGAATGGGAGAAAATATTCACATGCTATATAGCCAATAAAGGGCTAATAATCAGAATCTACAAAGAACTCAAGCAAATCAGCAAGAAAAAATCAAATAACCCCATTAAAAAGTGGGCAAAAGACATGAACAGACGCTTTTCAAAAGAAGATAAATTAATAAAGGGCCAATAAACATATGAAAAAATGCTCAACATCACTAATCATCAGAGAAATGCAAATCAAAACCACAATGAGATATCACCTAACCCCAGTGAGAATGGCTTTTATCAAAAAGCCCCAAAGCAATAGATGCTGGTGTGGATGTGGAAAGAAAGGAACATTTATACACTGTTGGTGGGACTGCAAACTAGCGCAACCTCACGTGGAAACAGTATGGAGATTCCTCAAGGAGCTAAAAGTAGACCTACCATTTGATCCAGCAATCCCACTACTGGGTATTTACCCAAAAGAAAAATGTCATTTTATCAAAAAGACACTTACACTAGATTGTTTATTAGCACAATTCACAATCTCAAAGATGTGGAATCAACCCAAGTGCTCATCAATTCATAAGTGGATTAATAAACTGTGGTATATGGATACCATGGAGTACTACTTAACCATAAAAAATGAATTAAACCTTTTGCAACAATCTGGATGGAACTGGAGACTATCCTCCTAGGTATTACAAGAATGGGGAAAAATAACACCACATGTACTCACTATTAAATTGGAACTAACCTATCAGCACTCATGGAAGTAAAACTCAACAGAAATAGCACAGGAGGGAGAGGGTGGGAGGCGATGGGTGAAATCATACCTAACAGACACCATGTATACTATCTGGGTGATGGGTACACTTATAACTTTGACTCAAGAAGTACAAAAGCAATCCATGTAACCAAAACATTTGTACACCACAGTATTCTGAAATTTAAAAAAAAATTCAAACAAATGAGCAATAAATAAATAAATGAGAGAATATTTTATTGCACATAGGGGAATAAAACAATATCTTTCAGTAGGATACTAAGTGGAGAATGTGAGAGTTTTATTCAGAAAAAGTAGCCTGGGAGTATGGATTCAGATAGCAACAGTAAGGGAAATAACGATGGGAGAAACCTGTGTGGTGTATGATACCTGTGTGCATTTGTGTTGGGAAGGGGGGCAAATATATTGGCCATTGTGTTAAACTCTGTGTGCTCTGCGCACTCCCACAATGTCTGTTGTTCCTCAAGGAATAACTCTTCTGATAACCGTTTCTAACCTCACTTTTCTTTAAGAGATCAGGATATTGAGACTCACTGATGATGGATAATTTGATTATTTGCACATAAGTTTGTGACTGCAAGTCAGTACCTATTTTGTTGTTGTTCTTGCTGTTAAACTTGAGTTTCACTCCTATCTGCAGAATTTATTATCTGTGCGGCAATAAGCAAGTATTTAAATTTTCAAAGGTTGCTTCCTTATTTGTGAGAATTAAATGAGATAATATTGGTAAAATTTTCACTGATACATTGTGAAGTAATTATTAACTAGTTATGATTCTATAGTTATAATTATGAATATGATATAATTATGATATTATGTTCTGAAGTCTTTGGTCCCCAGGGCTCAACACATTGCCTAGCAAAATTGTCTTTTATAGAGTTATTGAGTTACTCTGTTGATGATTACTTTTTTTCATTCTTTGTTTTTATAAGTTCCAGGACTAGAATAAGTCAAGTGAGACTCTCTGGTTCAACATTTAAGACACAGTCGTGCATTCTCAGAGCTGATTCTCTACCTGCAGAATCCTTAAAATGAGTGCCTCCTTAGATGCTGAACCCCACGCATCTATTGTGTCACCACTAGTCCTGGCCCTGCCTCTCATTTGTTCAACCTGGTGGTTTGGACCTTGTCCACCAAACACAGTGTAAAGTATAGTGTCATGGAAAAGGAACACAGTCCCTACCAAGATGGCCTGGGATTGGATTATGGCTCCACTACCTGCTAGCTGTGTGACTGCATACAAATTCCTTAATCCCCCTGTAGCATAGTTAACTCAGCTATGAGATAGGGTAAAAATTGTACCAACATTTAGGATTATAATGTGAATTAATTATTTTAATATATGTAAAACAACTTGAAGAAGTCCTGGTATTTATAAAAGTGTATATAATGTTGGTTTTTGTTTTATTAAAAATGACATTTTATTTTTTAAAATTTATTCACTATTCTAGACAACATAAAAAATACTCCCTAATTTATTTTGCTTCTGCATCACATGTTTATTGTGGGGATGGAATGAGATATTAATGCAATCATCAAAGGGTTATAAAAATCTCAAAATCTCAAGATGAAATATCTATGAATTATTTGCTATATTTTTGTTCATACTGTCATCTCTATTCTGTGGACTTCACACCAAGAGTACACTGTTCAGCCCATCATGCTGCAATTTGGCCTGTTCCTTTTGTATTACTATTATTTCATTAACACTAAATGATTTGAGAGGTAAAGACTGTGACTATTTTTCTACTTCAGATAACAGATACTAGAAAATGGTTGTATGGTGCTCAATATTTGATTCTGAAATGAAGTAAAGCAAGAAACACTACTAACACTACTTATGTAGGGTTCTATGAGCTTCAAAGTGATTAGTAGTAATTTTGTTTTGTTTCCTCTACGATAAGAAAAGTGAGAAATCTTCATTTGAAGGCTTGGATTTGAATGAAAGTTTTGCCATTAAAAACTTCTTCACATGCTGAGTGTCTGTTGAATCTCGACTCTCAGATTTCTACAGTGTTCTAAAATAAAGAATATAAATTCAAAAACCATACAGTATAAAATAATTCATACTTACTCTGCTAGATTTAGTTATAATTGTTTTTTTTCCAGCAGAATAGTTTAAGGTGACATATTAAGTATATAATAATATATGTATGTTATATATATCTATATGTGTTTTTATATTGTGTTAGTAAGATACTTTTGTTTTAATAAAAAGTTTGATTTTTTCTCATAACAGAAACTCATATCTCTTTAGGAATATGTGTGTATTCAAAACATCACATTATCTTTAAATAAAAATATCCTTCTGTTTCTGCTGGTTGTCCCTCCTCATACATCACCTTAATATTTATGCTTCTGCTTATCATCCATTCAAATTCATTTTTCTAGACATTCTGGGCAAAGCTGTCCTTCCCAACAGTCACCCTATGGAATTCAGGTCCCCTGGCCACCCACCCACCAATGCCACCAGATCTTGGCAGGAGCAAGAATATCTTTGAGAAAGCAATACTTCTTAATTGTCTACTATAATTCACTGGAGAATTTTTAAACTCAAAATTGTGCATTTGAGTCCCTTTCTTAACTCTGTTTTTATTTATGTTTCTCCTTGATTCTTCTACCTGGGTCTTGGAATATAGCAACATCAGCCTTCTTTCAACCACTACATGTGCATACTTTACTTATTATGATCTATTTCTTTTTTTAACTAACACTATACTTGGTGGATAGTCAATTAATTATTTTTGTCAAGGGTAACATTGGTACTATTTCAAGCTATATCTTCAGTCTCTGATAAATGAAACTATTTTAAATCTGAAATGTATCAGGGAAAAAACATTTACAGTACCGGCTATCATTTCCAATCCACTTCCTTGATCTATGAAAAAGTTGTTAGATATAACTGCAATTTTTGTACTCACTCCCATATTACTTTCCAATTTGAAATAAAATGTTATTTCACTCATGTTCTTTTCTCTTTTCTCTCTATTTTGTTAAGACCAAACTCTTCATGTTGCCTCAGTTTCTAAATTTTTAAGTTAAAGTAAGGTAAATTTTTCAACTTACTTTCAATAATGTTCAAGAAAATATTTTGCCTCTTGATGTTGAATTATTATTGTGATAAATTATATTATGCCCTTCTAATAGCTGGCTCATAGTGAGTATTGAGTGTTATTTTTTTAAATTCAACTTAATAGACTTTAAAATATTGAACAATGAAAAACTTGGATTGGTCATGATTGCAACTGTTGTGGTTTTCCACCAGAATTATGTATGCATGTACGTATATATTTACATATTTGTGGAATTCATATTTTTGGAATATTATTCACTTATTTCTGTTATTTGTAGTTTCAGCTATATATATACACACACAGGCTATATATATATTATTTTTTTTTGCACAAAATACTCTCATATTGTAAACAAATAACCTTAGCTCCTAGGGTTATATTTTCTCTAATCTTCCTAGTAGTGCCTTTGTTTGCTCTGTCATCTCTCAGTACAACTTGTCAAAGGTTACTTAGCCCTTTTTTTCAAAGAACTTTATCAAATTTTACTAATTCCATTTAAATATATTTTATTTAACTTTTAATTATATATATATTTATCATTTTTTCTGATTTTTGTATTTGTTTATTGTATAACTGTACTAGGCACAACACTAAGATGGCCCAAAGATTTCTGCTGTCTCCTGTACTTGCACCTTTTCCTAGTTGTTCAATCAAACATTAATCTTCTAGGCCTTGCTATAAAAGCACTTTGCATATATATCTAAGGTGTAATATCAATTGACTTTAGGAGGATTACTTATGTGGGCCTGACCTAGAAAAAGGCATGCAATGCAATTGGCTTCTAGGAGCTAAGTAAGAGTTAGCCCCGGCTGACATCCAGCTAGGAAATTGGACTTGTCCTACAACCTCAAGGAGTTAGACTCTGCCAACAATCCAACTTAGAATCAGATATTCTACGAATCAGAGCTTAGAATCAGATATTCTTCTGCAGAACCTCCAGACAATAACTTGGCCCAGCTAACACCTTGATTTCAGCCTTTGAGACACTAAGCAGAGAAACCAGCCACCCTGTGCCAGAGTTATGACCTACACAAACAATGTAATAAATTTGTGTTGTCTTAAGTGGCTAAGTTTTTAGTCATTTGTTATGCAGCATTAGAAAAGCAATGCAATCACCTAAAAGGCATTAAATTTAATCATTACTGTTGTGGTGATAGAATTGACTTATACCTGGCCTGGAAAACCTCTATCTTTATCTCTAGGAATGCCTGGGTGCCTAGATTTTTACTATGGATTGAGATAAGATCAGGGGCTTTATGATAGTCCGTGAAAGGTCTAAAACAACTCTGGGACCCCAGTCACTTCCTTTGTAGAAAGTTGCAACTGTCCTAATGTGTTTGACAGTCTGACTTGATTATACGACCAAGAAAAACTATATCCCACTTCAATTCCCTTTACTCTCTGAACTCTCCAGAAGTCCAGATTCTTAGCATAGTTCTTCAGAGCACAGCTTTGTGTATGGAGAAAACAGGGCCCTAAGAATTTCGTGTTGCTGAGTACCTCTCAGATCTCCAATGCTTGCTTGCAATTTTATTTTTCTCACAAACTATATTTCACTTTAAATAAAATCTTTGTGTGAGTACATACTATGTAGTATGGTGAATCATTTCAAATAAATTAGAGAAAACAATGCAACTGTTTTTATTTTTCTTTAGGTTTAATAATAACACATGTGGATAGAAAGTACTTGATTAATAATTTGGCAATATTTAGAGATACATATTTCCTTAATTGGATTAAGAGGGTAGGTTCTCAAAAAATTAACTTATCTATTTTGTTGTCATTAAGTATAAATTGATTTATATTATTGTAATTTATTTCATTTAATAAGCCTTATTTATTAAGTCCTTTCAGTTCCCACATTTTTATTTTGTTTTTGAAAGTATTTAAATTTTTGCTATCTTTTTTACTTTGTTATTTTTGAAATTTGTTTAAATTACTGTTATCAGCAAGTATATGAACAAATGTTTTTATATCTTTTGGTATTGAAAAAAAGACAGATGCCCAATGTATAAGTATACCACTTACATGATTTCTGATAATCATGTACATTCATTTTTATATTTTTTAGTTGTTAAAGACTGAAAAATTATATTTGTCAATATTTGTATAAATTTTTAATTTGCTTATTATTTATTTGATTTGTTAAGTACTAAGAATCCTTTTATCAATTCAATACTTGTTCATATTTTTATCTTTTTTTCTTTTTTATTTTCTGGATTGTTTCATTTATCATTATTCAATGCTCACTGTTAGTCATTTAATTTTAACAACATCCACTCTTATTACCTTAATTTTGTCTATCTCTGGTTCTATTGTTATGTGCCTTTTTGTCATTTTTCCAAAGACTGGCCCTAAATGTTATATTTTCTGATTCCTTTTATCTCAAGAATCTATTTTTTCTTTCAAAAATCAAACATGATTTGGCTGATATAGAAATTTACCTACTTGACGCTAACTATTCTTTAAGACATTTAGTAGCAATAAGAAAGGGAGAAACAAAAACATTTTCTTTGCTATGTAGTTTTATATTTTCTAAATCAAATATTATTTCTTGTGATCTACCTATTATATTCTCAATGTAGTAAACATAAACTATAAATAAAAATATAGAAATAAGACAGAAATCTTGTGAAATCCTACCACTATAAGGAAGCCAATGTTCTCTTCTAACCCACATCCTTCCAGACACTGCTAATATACAAAGCACCTACTACTAACATGCACATGTAAAATGTTATATAAAATTATGAAGTACCATCCTTCTTGGTTTTACAAAAATAGTGTTATGTTTTGCAAATACATTTACATTTACCTTCTTTCTCACACGTTAGGAAAGTAGGAATTTCATCAGCGGAGCTGCTCTAAAACATTTTCTTAAGTCATCATGCAGTATTATATGGTATAGATGTACTTCAGGGTTTTTCATATATTCTGAGAGTGCTTTCCCTTTGCTATTTCTTTTCAAAGGAAAAAAAATGTCAAATGCTGCCAAAATTGATGCAATGATTGAAAGGAGGGTGGAATGGTGGCTTAAAGCAACAGAAAATTAGTCTTTCACCAGTTCTTGTGGCCAGTGTCCAAAATCACTGTGTTGGCAGGACCTCGCTCCCTGCAAACACTCTAAGGAAGAATCATTCCTTGCTTCTTTTTGCTTTTGGTGACTCTTGGCCTTCCTCAGTTTGTGGATGAGTCACTTTGGTTTCTGCGTTCACCTTCACATGATGTTCTTCTCTATTTCTCTGTGTCTGTTTTCTAAATTTTTTCTCTTTGTCTCTTTGTCTCTTATAAGAACACTTGTCATTGGATTTAGTACACATCCTAAACCATGGTGATCTCATCTCAAAATTCTTAACTTAACTATAGTTACAAAGACCTTTTTTCTAAATTAGGTTACATTTTCAGGGTCTGGATGGAGATATATTTTGAGAGGCTAATAGTCAAACCACTGCACATGGGTAAGGATAGTTTATGGTGAAAATTAAGAAGCTTCCAATACTAAATAGATATTACTAAAGCAAGACCTGATGCCACAATGGGAGGGAATGATGTGACCAGAGAACAGTGAGATCAGGGGCGATAGAGTAAACACCCTCAGGATATTTAGTCTTAAAAGGACATGGACAGAGACAAGAGATAGAAGTAGGCAGAAATGCAAAGAAAACCCCAGATTCCTAGTTTCCACCATTTTAGCTATTTCTCTTTTTTCTCATTGGTTAAATCCAACCATAGAGTCAGAGAAATGCATGAAATACATCTGAGGGAATGGGATGGTTAAAGAAGATTTATCCCAAAACACGTAATCCCTGATTATATAACACAGTCAGTTATCTTTCACTGCATTACTCAGGTGTTCTCTTAAATCAATAGTTAACCTTGATACTCAAAATGAGAACTTTGCAATTGAGTTAGCTTGTACTCTGATCACACAGGAGCCTTTAAGTATACTCAGTGAAACAAAGGCCCCTTGACAAAGTGTGAGGTTGTTATCACAATTTCAATTATCATTATTTAAGAACAAGGAACAAAGCTAAAAATGTTTTTCTGTTGTAGCTACATGATAAACCTATGAACAAATCATTTCTGTAATTTCAAGTCTTTGCCTCATGTTAACAACTTACCTAGTAGTTTTCTCAGTGCTGCCATGATGTCTTTGTTCCTCAGAGTAAATATCATGGGATTCAAAGTTGGGATTAAAACAGTATAGAAAAGAGAAACCAGTTTCCACATTCTTTCAAATTGATTTGGTTTGGGTTGTAAATAAGAAAAACATGGTTTAAAAAATAGTGGAGGCTATTGAATAATATGTGAACATGTTAAAAACTCTTTAAATAGCGTATTGTAAATCTGTTTACATTTGACTTCATCATTATACAGTTTTGATATGAGCTGTGGCCTCTTTCTAAGTGCTTTCTTATTGCCCAGGAGTTTACCCTGGGCTTCTTGACATAGTGGTGGAAAGGTTTGTATTGTTAGACAAGACATTGTTAGCCCAAGGACTATTCACGTCTGTTAATATCCTATTAACAAACTATTCATGTTTGTTAATGTCCTATTGACCAAAGCTAATCACATGGCTAAACCAAGGGTCAATAAGGGAGAGGACAGCAAAAAAGTTGTGAACACAAGAAACAATGATTGAGGTTCTTACCACTTAGGTGTAGCATGGTCTTTTTAATGACTGCATAATTGTCTATTGTATGCATGTACCATATTTATTAAAATAATTCTCAGTATAAGCATTCATTTATGCCTTTTTCTTAGACAAATAGTGCTGCAATAAACATATTACACAATTATTATTTGTATTAGTCATCTTTGTACATATTCTTATGCATTTAGGTTTTTATTTCTATTAGATAATTATTTAGCAATGACTATATAGTATCTAAGAATCCTTGTTTCTTTAGAAAGACTTCAATGAACGATGGAAAATGGCATGATTTCAATGATGAGATACACTATTTATCACACCATCTTTTTTAATTACACATGTCAATTTACAGTTTATGGTGAGGGGGAAGATTGATTTTAAAATAGAGCATTGCTAAATAAATTAACACAGTTATATAACTCTAAGGACATAAAGGTCCATTACAAGAAAAAGAAATCAATTAAATCTTCATAAAAATTAAATATGTAAGACAATGAATTGAGTTGCTTCAATTGCCACACAATGCTCCCAGTTTGGGAAGAACTTTCCTCAGAGCCTCCGTAACATCTTTGTTCCGCAGACTGTATATTATGGGGTTAAACACTGGGGTCAAAATTGTGTAGAAAAGAGAGATCAGTTTGTCTGTTCCCTCATATTGATTGGATTTGGGTTTCAAATAGGTGATAGTGGCAGATACATAGAATAAAACTACAACTGTGAGGTGAGACGAACATGTGGAAAAGGCTTTGGTCCGTCCTGTGTTTGATGGCAACTTCAGGATAGTTGAGATAATTCTGCTATAGGACCCAAGAATCAGCACAAACGGAACGGTGACAAAGAGTACAGAAAATATATAGTTCAACATCTCATTCACAAAGGTGTCTTCACAGGCCAGCTTGAGCACTGGGGGAATGTCACAGAAGAAGTGGTTGATTTCGTTAGATCCACAAAAAGGCAGAGAGAAAATTTGGTATGTCTGCCCTATGTCCACTAGAATTCCACTGATCCAGCAAACAGCTACCAACTGGATACAGGCTTTGTGGTTCATGATTAACGGATAATGCAGAGGGTTACAAATGGCCACGTAGCGGTCATATGCCATCACGGCCAGAAGCAAACACTCTATGGCTCCCAGCATGAGGAAAAAACACATCTGTGTGGCACAGGCAAAAAAAGAAATCGTTCCTTTCAGGGTCCAAAGATCCATGAGCATTCTGGGAAGAGTAACGGTCACATAACAGATTTCTAAGAATGAAAACTTGCTGAGAAAAAAATACATGGAGGTCTGAAGAGTGGGATCTACTCTTATTATTAGAATTATGATGCCATTCCCCAGTAGAATAACCACGTAGATGACCAAGAATACACCAAAAAGAAGCCTGTGAAATTTAGGAATATCAGAAAAGCCCAGGAGAATAAATTCTATTATTATAGTGAGATTTGTTCCTGTAATTTTCAATTTGCCTTCTCTCTGTGGATTTAGATTTCTTCGCTGCATTTTTGTCTTTAGTAACTGGATTGAGACAAGGGTTTTGATCTTTAAAATTTCTCACTTTCCTTGTGACATTTGTATTCTGTGATTCTGGGAGATTTGATGTGAAACCAGAACTCATCTGCCAGAAAAAAAAATCAATTCAATCAATTAAATGCTTGAACAATTATTAGATTTTCATTCTAATTGTATCAATAATATCCATATAGCTACACATTTTAATTCAACTTACAATACCAGGGGGGCAATGCAGATGAGCTTTTTCTTTAAATGTAATATTTTTAACCCAAGGATTTGCTCAAACAACCTCCCCTTTTCAGAAAGGCTCCCCGCTCTTTCCAAATATTGTTCTTCCCTTAAGTCTCAAATATTCCCTTGAGATCTTGCTTATTTCATTTTTGTTCCTCTCTGTACAGAGAGTTTGAGTCCCTCACACCGTTGTACTCAAAGAGGACTTAGTTTTTCCATTCATTTGTCATTGAGGGAATAGGGTTCTGTATTTCTATTTTCTATTCTCATGTGATTGTCTCATTTATTTAAGTGAATATGTAAGCAGTTGAGGCCAGGCACCCGTTTTTACAAATTTCCCTATCATCTCCTATATGGCCATAATTGCATTTAAGAATTATTAATGCATAGCCTAAAGATACATAAACAATTTAATTTAACATATTTTTATTTTCTATTACCCAATTATATTCATATTCACCTCTTTATTAGAGTCAGAATCCAAGCTTCCTCATTCAAAACTCCCTAAACCACATCCAAGCCTCTTTTCCTACATTTCCTCCATGATAAAAGCAGGGCCTTAGTTAAAACGAACTTTTTATTTTTCTGACCATGAGCTGAAAGATCTGAGAAAAACACACTCAAGAAAAGCACATATGTCTTTGGTCTCATTTAAAATAGTGAACACAGGCCGGGTGTGGTGGCTCACGCCTGTAATTCTAGCACTCTGGGAGCCCGAAGGGGGCGGATGACTTGAGGTCAGGAGTTTGAGACCAGCCTGAGCAAGAGTGAGACCCTGCCTCTATTAAAAACAGAAAAAATGAGCTGGGCGTGGTGGCATGTGCCGTAGTTCCAGCTACTCAGGAGGCTGAGGCAGGAGGATGGCTTGAGCCCAGGAGTTTGAGGTTGCAGTGAGCTACGATGATGCCACTGCACTCTACCTGGGACAACAGAGTGAAACTCTGTCTCAAAAAAAAAAAAAAATACTGAACACAAAGAGAAAACAAACAATTAACTTTGCCTAAAGATACTATCAAACTTCCTTAATATGTGTGCTCTCTTCATTCTACCACTTTTTATCACAATTAGGTTAATATTACCTCTTTTTAAAGATCTACCCTCACCATTCCACACAACCTGTCATCCCTATTAATTGATGGTACTATCTTATTTTTAATTAAGGAGTCAGAAAAAGTCCACACAAATTTCAATATCTTCTCATTAACTAATTTTTCTATCTACATTTACCTAAATAAACTTTATTTTGTTTGTCTTCCTGGTTCATTTTGATGAAGTGCCCTGTTGAAGCTTCTTCCAAAGGAGTCTAACCTCATCATTCTACAACGATCCATCCCTTTCCAGCAAAACAGTCAGAGTGATTTATCTCTTCCTCTCACACGTACATGAATTCTATCAACCTGTTCTGACTTCTGATGTACTGGCAAAAATGCTTTGGAGGGGATAGGGAGCCAGGTTGAGAAAGGGGTTGATTTATAGCATTTACTTACTTCTAAGACCCAATTTCAAGTTCTCCAGAGCTTGCATAAACCCAAACTGGCTGAAACACACCACTCACTGTTCCCAAACCATCAAAATATGTTTATCTTCTTATCTACACTCCTAACTCCTTAGTTAAATTTACCCTCTTGTTTCCAGGACTATTCTAATAGACTTGCCCATCTACAATTCATTCTGCACACACACACACACACACACACAAAATCCAAGTTGAACTTTTAAAATATATAAATCTTACCATTTTAATTCTCCCAAGTTTATTTTAGTGACCATATAAGTACCATTGAATTATATTAGTGCCAGTGGATGAATTTTTCTTAATCATTTTTTTGTTATTTTTTGTTTGGAAATAAATAGTTTTATCCCTACTTTTCATTACAAGTGAAGAAATTGAAGCTCAAGATGTTCACATAATTTCCCCAAGTTTTCACATGTTCTGGATTTCAACTCTATACCATTACTTCCCATATCCCTGGGTTTAACATAGGAAAATAATTTACTTTCATACACTTCATTCTTGTGTTTTAAGATAGGCAATCCTGCTATGTACCCTACTAGTTCTTTGGAAGAAATAGACATGAGAATATGTATGATCTCAACTACCATCTATTAATTTGATTATGTGCCATGCACTGTGTGCTCTTACTATATTTTATATTAAGATCCTTTCCTTAAACCCTAAAAATAGAACACTAATTAAATAGTTTATTATGTTAAATTATTATATTAATATTTGAATATTTTGTATTGTTTTTAAGCTTGGAGTATTTTCTTCTTCCCGTTTTGTCTTTACATTGTCTCCTTTAAAAAGTCATCCTCATTTTATCTATTATAATTATTATCAAGCACTTTTTCCTACTTAATAAGTAAAAGTCTCAAATAGAGCCATGCCATGAAAGAAATACCAGGCTGAGAAAAAAGATCCTTGAACTGCAAGTTGGTACATGTTATTTTACATGTCCAAGATAATTCAATTTACCTACTTGTATCATACCCCAGCACCTTTATCTTTAATTAGGAAAAAATACATTGATACATAAGGCCATAAATGAAGTACATAAGTGCTGTAAATATTATAAGGGCACAGAAACTTCAATAGTACTTAGAGCAAACTGAAAATCCCAAATCAATTTACTACCAGGTTGATCATCTTCCATGAGTCTTCTTCCAATCAGTCTAGACCATGATATAATATCTGGTCTATGAAATCTAACACTCTGTTCCACTGATTAGCCCTCTGAGCTGCTCTTTGACTATTCACATGTCTTTCCTGCACTTGAAATTACATTTCATGATCCATTCTACATAGAATTTAGCACAAGGCTCTGCTCTAACATATTACTCTACATAAGATTGTAAATTGAATCGAATTTCTATTAGAATTGGTTAATTAATTTCCATGCAGTCAGAGAGGATTATTAAAGGTACAGTGACAATCTAAAGGCCAAATCTTTAATATTAAATGACACAAAGTTCCAATAATTCTAATTATTATTTAGGGAATTAAAATAGATCTTATTCCTAAAAACACATAGCGTTTAACTATTTTTAATCTTAATAATATTTAGGTATATTGCTTTATTTAAGCAAAAAATCAATGTTCCTATGGAAAAATCAAAACAATATATATTATTAAAAAATTTAGCAAATGTAGTCAGCTATGTGTCCAAATCCTACCATATTTATGATAAGATTTGATTAGGTATAACAAATGATTATAAAACATGGACAAAAGAATTTAAATATTTTTCAGAAACATATATTTGAAAGATATAAATGCTTAATATTTTTTCTAATAGAAAGAGATTCCCTGATAAAAGGAGATCCTTTCTGTGGAAATGCTTTTATTCAGAATGGGCAAAATTTCCTTTATTATCAGCATGGCAAATATATGTAATTAATTCATACATAATGCATCATTCTTTGCTTTTAGTTTTCTTAAGAACAAGTTTATTAAAATGAATAATATTAATGTTCATTTATAATGTTATTATAATTATAAACAATAGACAAATTTGTTACATATTTATATATTTCAAATGCTTGAAACACATTAGTTAATTTAACTTTTTAATTCAGAAAGTTAAATCTACAGGGTTGTCTTAAATAGTGAATGCACTTTCAGAACAAGATATATTCATTATTTTAGATATTTGATATTATTTATTGAATCTTGACAATTAATAGTTCTGCATTGAAATAGTATAGCAAATATTAATAGTTTATATTTACCATTTTCAGTTTTGCTGAAGTCACTTCTTTCTTATTGATGAAGTTTTTGTGTATTTTAAATATTTAAATTGTGAAAGATCCATACCATTTCTCTATACAAACTCAACCTGCTTCTGATACAGCAAGTGCTCTTACAGAGGAAATAGTCACTTCTTCCCAATGGGAATATATCTTCTCCCTCCTCAGAACTAAATCACTTGTTAAATGTTTCTCTTTGCAATTATTTTGCTGTGTTTTTCCAAACAATTTTCCCAGACAGACCAGACTTTCCTGCAGTCTCTCAATGGAATATAATCTTACACATTCTTACTTTCCCAAATATAGGCAATGCACGTGGATGTCCTAGAAGACACACTCTTAATTTTCCAATATGACCAATATTCAAATTCTTTATCTGTTGATTTCTTGCTTGTCTTATTTTATTTTCAATAATTCCTCTGAATGGAACTTTTCAGCACATTGTGCCTTTTGTTAAAATCATCTGAACATACTTTCTCATCTTTAAAGGGTACCAGTTTGTTTTGCAAAAGGAGGCATTTGTGGCTGTGGGGTAACTGTTACAAAGACAAAGACAATCATGTCTTACAGAAACTAAGATTATTTTATTCAAATTATTATGTTCTCTCAAACACGATGAGAGCCCATGGTTACATAAATTGCTTTTGTACAGTTTGAGTCAAAGTTATAAGTGTGCCCATCATCCAGATAGTGTGCATTGTACCAGTTAGGTGTGACTTTACCTATCCTCTCCCCCCCACCTGCTTGATTTCTGAAGACTTTTATTTCCATACGTGCACATAAGTGTTGCTCAATTAGTCCCAGTTTAGTGGTGAGTACATGTGGTGTTCGTTTTTCCATTCTTGTGATACTTCACTTAGAAGAATGGTCTCCAGTTCCATCCAGGTTAATACAAGAGGTATTCGTTCACCATTTTTTTATGGCTGAGTAGTACTTCATGGTATACATATACCACATTTTATTAATCCACTCTTATATTGATGGGCAGTTGGGTTGTTTCCACATCTTTGCAATTATGAATTGTGTTGCTATAAACATTCGAGTGCAAGTGTCTCTTTTTATAGAATGTCCTTTTTTCCTTTGGGTGAATACCCAATAGTGTGATTGCTGGATCAAATGGTAGTTCTACTTTTAGTTCTTTGAGGTATCTCCATATTACTTTCCATAGAGGTTGTACTAATTTGCAGTCCCACCAGCAGTGTATGAGTGTTTCTATCTCTGTGCATCCATGCCAGCATTCATTGTTTTGGGATTTTTTGATATAAGCCATTCTTACTGGAGTTAGGTGATATCTCATTGTGGTTTTGATTTGTATTTCCCTGATGATTAGAGACACTGAGCATTTATTCATATGTTTGTTGGCCATTAGTCTATCTTCTTTTGAAAAGTTTCTGTTCATGGCATGCATTTCCCTGATGATTAATAAATTCAAGAACTTTTTCATATACTTATTGGCCATCTTCATGCCTTGATTTGAGGAGTGTCTATTCAGATCATTTCCCATTTTTTAATCAGGTTATTTTTGTTTTTTACTACTGGATATATGAGTTTCTTAAATATTTTGGATATTAAGCCCCTATAAGATATACGGTTTACAAATATTTTCTTTCATTCTGTAGGTTGTCTTTTCACCCTGTTAATGGTTTCCTTTGCTGTGAAGAAGCTTTTTGGTTTGATGCAATCTCATTTTTAAAAAATGTTTGCTTTTATTGCCAGTGCTTTTGGGTTATATCCAAAAAATCATTACCCAAACCAATGTCAAGAAGCTTTTCCTTCATTTTCTTTTAGTAATTTTATGATTTCAGGTATTATATTTAAGCATTTAATCCATTTTGAGTTGATTTGTGTATGTTATGAGAGTCCAGTTTCATTCTTCTGCATGTGGCTCTTCTGTTTTCCAAGAACCATTTGTTGAAGTGACCAGGGGAGGGGAACATTTTCACGTTGGGAGGCCGCATTAATTTAGCTGCAATCACATAATGCCACATTCAAGAAACTTCAATTAAATATACTTAAAAATGTACATTATTTTTGGAAAATCTAACCTACTATGTATTTAATAATTTCAAAAATGAAAATTATTTGTTAACTTTAGAGTTGACTAATCTTTTAATGACATTGTTGTGTCTTCTTTTTATTGGAAAGCATTTGAATATTTGGTTTCAGCATGGAGGTCCACAATTTCAATTGATCCACTAGATGGGTATCAGTCACTTGTGTCCTTAAGGGTGTCTTGTTTTGGGTTATGTAGGAGAATGTAGTTTCACAACACTAAGTTGCTGAAAAGGAAGAAAGCATTTTTTGGGCATGTTTGCCAAAGTTTTGGGTATTCTACTGCATTTTTCCATATTTCAATTGGATCTTTCTTGGCATCAAACAATGACTTTAAAATGTCATCTACTTAGAGCTCAATCAATTCCATCTGTAGTTCTTTAGGTACCTTGGTGATATCAACTAGCTGAGGCTGAAATGCTAATTTGAGTGTGATGTCATGATTCTCAGTGAACCTTTCATTGTATTGTCTAATTAATAGGCCTGTAACAACTGCATATTCTTCAAATGATTCACATATATCATCCTGTTCATCAATGACCTTTGCTAACTGGGGAAAATGTTCATCCAAAATTTCCTGTTGAAGAGGTGTTTTGAAAAAATATAGCTTTTTTTTGAGATGCTTGGATTTTTTGCCACATATCATATATAGACTTAGTTTTACCTTGCAAAGAAATATTCAAGTCGTTTGGATGTGACATGATATCACACAGAAATGCTGCATTCCTATAGAAATCTTCTTTCAATAATTTATATTGCTGGTTCTGTTCTTCATGAAATTTAACTATCTTTTCTTGCACAGGTACAATTTTGGCTGACACCTGTCCCTGCAATAGGCCAACGCACTTTAGAATGATATGGCAAACCCACACTGAATACCTCATTGTTCAACTTTAGCATGTTATGAAACTGACGATGCCGTGTTGCATTTGCATGAGTATAGTTAAAAATACTTATAACTTGTTGCAAAGTGTCACTTAAAATAGCAGCTTTAGCACAGAGATTTTGCTGATGCAAGATACAATGAAAAGAAATGAGAGCATCTGGATCTGTTAATGTATTTTTTATCTGTGAATTAAACCCTCCATGTTTTCCTATCATGGAAGGTGCACTGTCTGTACATACACTCCCTAAATTTACAAAATTCAGCCCAACTTCACATCTATCTTGAAAGTTGTTGAAGATATCTATTCCCCGTGTTCTCTTTGCAAGAGTGCCCAAAGCAAGTAACTCTTCATAGCAAATAATATCTTCTGTTCTGACCTGAATGAAGTATAAAACCTGTGCTGAGTCAGTTGATTCATCCAAAGTGATTGAATAATATATATTTTCCTTTTGAAGTATTGCATGAAGTTGTTCTGTTTATTTGAAGGCTAAATCATGCTGACGATCAGTTATGGTTCTCCTTGAAAGAAGCAGTTGTTTGTACTTTGAAAGGTTATTGGGGTCTAAGCATCCTACAACTTCAACAATGCATTCTTTCATAATTTCTGCGTCATTGAATGGCTCCCCTTTTTTCCCAAGTATATAAGCTACTTTATAAGTTGCTTCAATGGCATTATTTACAGGACTTATTGCTGCCTGAAAGAATTGTCTTTGCTTTTCATCTTTTAAATTCTGCAATACAACCTTTCACACCTCTCCCTCTAATTTAAAACATTTGAGGTCCTTACGAGTGTTATAATGCTGATGAGCATTGAATTTTTTTAATGTTGATATTGCAATATCACAGAGCAAGCGAATCATCTTATCTTTAGCAGAAACAAGATAATATTGCAGTTCCCAATTTTAATTAAAAATACGTTTTGTTCCGTCAGTGTTCTCTTGGTCTTCTTTGACATGATGGGCTTTCAAGCAGACAGAATTAAAAAATACTGTCAAGCTGTGCGACTTTTCACAGTCCACTTCAAATAGAAACACAGTGCACCACTGTCAAACACTGATGACAGACTGACGTACTCAACCCCCATAAACTCTAACCAGCCTTGTGCGGTAGTGGCACCGGTCAGGCAGGGGAAGTTAGAACCAAATCATGAGCGTAGCAGCTGTCAATTTAGCTCTTACGTCTTACTGATGTTCTAATTGTGCTGCTCAATCTGGGAGGATTATTTCATTGAAACTTATTTTATTCTTTGGTGTTTTAAATACATTCATTTCAATATAAAATAAAAATATGGAAGACGAGCAAAAATGTGTTAATAAAAATAAAAGAATTTGTTCGGTACAATTTGGATTCAGTCAAAAGGCTGCACTTAAGGACCTAGAAGGCCACATGTGGCCTTAAAGCTGCAGATTCCCCACCCCTGGAAGAGACTATCATTTCCCTACTGTGCGTACTTTGGACATTTGTAAAAGATCAGTTGGCCACGGATGTTTGAATTTATTTTTGGGCCCTCAGTTCTTTTTTGTTTGTCCATGTGTCTGTTCTTATGCTAGTACCATACTGTTTTGATTAGTGTAGCTTTATAATATACTGTGAAATCAGGAAGTCTGATGTTTCTAGAGAGTTATGGGGGTCTTCTTATTTAAGATTGCTTTGGTATTCAGGGTCTTTTGTAGATCCATATAAATTTTAGAATTTTTTTCTATTTTTTTAAACATACAATTGAAATTTTGATAAGGATTGCATTGAATCTGTAGATTGCTTTGAATAGTATGGACATTTTAACAATATTATTTCTTCCAATCCATAAACATTGAATGTATTTCCATTCATCTGTGTTAATTTCATTTATCAATGTTTTACAATTTTCAGCGTGTGAGTCTTTCACCACTTTATGTTTATGCCTTAGTATTTTATTATTTTTGTTGCTATTGTGAATAGGGTTGTTTTCTTAATTTCCTTTTTAAATACCTTGTCATTGGTGTATGGAAACATGTTTTATTTTTATGTTTACTTTGTATACTGCAGCTTCAATGAATTTATTACTTTTTTACAGTTTTTCTAGTTTTTTTTGAAACTTTAGGGTAGTTTCTACATATATGATTATTCCATCTACAAACAGAGATAATTTTACTTCTTCCTTTCTTATTTGGAAGACTTTCTTTCTTTCTTTCTTTCTTTTTTTTGGTCTAATAGTGCTGGCTAGGACTTTTTAGTACAATTTTGAAAAGAAATGGTGATAGTGGGCATCACTGCCTTGTACTGGATTTTAGAGTGAACACTTTCAATTTTCCCCATTGAATATGAGGCTAGCTGTGGATATTTAATATATGGTCTTTATTGTGTTATGGCAAGTTCCCTCTAAACATAAATTGTTGAGAGTTTTTTTATTAGTATAAATGGATGTTAAAGTTTGTCAAAATCTTTTTCTGTTTCTGTTAAGATGATCCTATGGCTTTATCCTTTCTTCCTATTAATTTGTTTTGTCACATTGATTGATTGTGTATGTTGAACCAACCTGGAATCCAGGGATAAATTGCATTTGGTCATTGTATATGATCATTTTAATATGCTGGTGAATTTGGTATCCTAGTATTTTAATGAGAATTTTTGCATTTATATTCATATGGGATATTGACTTGTAGTTTCCTTGTAGTGTGTTTGTCTGGTATCAGGATAATTCTGACCTCATAGAATGAGTTTGAAAATATTTCCACATTTTCTATTTTTTGAAAGAGTTTAATAAGGATTGGTATAAATTCCTCTTTGAAAGTTTGGTAGAATTCACCATAGAGCCACCTGGTCCTGGGCTTTTATTTTTTGGGAGATTTTTTATTACTGATTCAAATTCTGTATTTGCTATTGATCTGTTCAGGCTTTATTTTTGTTTTATTTCAAAATATTAAGGGCATACAGTGTTTTTGTTACACAGATGAATTGATTAATGCTGAAATCAGGACTTTTACTGTGCCCATCACCACAGTAGTGTACATTGTACCTGATAGGTACCTTTTTATCCCTCACTCCCTGCCACTTTCCCCCCTTCTTAGTTTCCAATGTCCTTTACACTACCATACGACCATGGATGCCCATCATTTAGCTCCCATGTATTACTGAGAACATGTCATATTTGTTTTTCCATTTCTGGGACACTTCACTTAGGATAGTGGTCTCCAGTTCCATCTAAGTTGCTGCAAAAGGCATTATTTCATTCCTTTTTGTGGCTGAGTAGTGCTCCATGGTGGGGGTGTATGTGTGTGTGTGTGTGTGTGTGTGTTTCTTTATCCACTCATCACTCAGTGGGCACTTAGGTTGCTACCATGTCTTTGCAATTGTGAATTGTGCTGCAATAAAAGTTTGCATACAGGTGTCTTTTTGATATAATTACTTATTTTTGGGGGTAGATACCCAGTAGTGGGATTGCTGGATCGAATGGTAGGCCTACTTTTAGTTCTTTGAGCAATTTCCATACTGTTTTCCATGGAGGTTGTACTGACTTACAGTCCCGCCAACAGTGTATAAACGTTCCTTTTTCACCTCTTGATTCTGTTTCATGAAGCTATATGTTTCCAACAGTTTATCCATTTCTTCTAAGTTATCCAGTTTGTCGGCACATAGCTGTTCACAGTGGTCACTAATGATCCTTTTTATTGCTGAGACATCTTCTTTAATGGTTCCTCTTTCATTTCTAATATTATTTATTTGAGTCTTCTCTCTTCTTTTTTTAATTTGTCTAAGGGTTTGACAATTTTATCTTTTCAGAAACATAAATTTTGGTGTGTTGCTTTTCTATTTTTTGATACATCTGTTGGATTTTATTTTTCTCTAATTTTTAACATTTCTTTCCTTTTGCTAACTTTGGGGTTAGTTTGTTGTTTTTCCTTTCTAGTTTTTTAAGGTGTAACATCAAGTTGTTTAGGAATATTATTCTGTTTTAATGTAAGCATTTATTGCTGTGAACTTTCCTTTAAATACTGTTTTTGCTGCATCTCATATGTTTTGTCATATTGTATTTGTATTTTTATTTGTCTTAAGATATTTTTTAAATTGTCTTTTGATTTTCTGTAGGACTCAATGTGTCTTCAAGATTGTGTTATTTAGTTTCTACATATTTGTGAATCAGGTTTTCTTGCTTTATATTATTTCTAATGTTATTTCATTGTGGTCAGAAAAAATTACTTGATATGTTACAATCATCTTAAAATTATTAAGATTGTGTTGTGACTTAACTTGGATCTCTCCTGGAGAATGTTCTGTGTATGCCTGAAAAGAGTATGTATTCTTCTACTGTTGAGTAGAATGTTCAGAATATGTCAGCTGGGTTCTTTTGGTCTGTAGTGTTGTTCCAGTCAGTTCTTTATTAATTTTATGTCTGGATAATCTAAACATTATTGTAAGCAAGATATTGAATTTCCCTACTATTATTTTATTTCTTTAAATTTCTGTCTTCAGATTTGTCAATATTTGCTTTATATACAGGCATACCTCAGAGATATTGTGGGTTCAGTTCCAAACCACTACAACAAATTATATATTGAAATAAATAAATTAATTGGGGATGACTCAGGCAGTGCAAAGGCAATTATATGTAACCTAAACATTTGTACCCCCATAATATTCTGAAATAAAAAATGATAAATAAATAAATTAATTAATTAAATAAACCCCAATGATAAAACATCTCACCTCGGCTAAGATAGATATTATCAAAAAAGACAAAAAATAAGAAGTGCTGGTGGGCATGCAGAGAAAAGGGCACTCTTATATACTGTTGATAAGATTATAAATTTGTAGAGCCATTATGAATAACAGTATGGAAGTTACTCAAAAAACTAAAAATAAAACTTCCATGCAACCCAGCAATCCAACTACTGGGTATTTATCCAAAAGAAAGGAAATCAGTATATCAAAGAGGTGTCTGCACCCCCATGTTTATTGCAGTGCTACACAAAATAGTCAAGATATGGAATCAGCCTAAGTGTCCATCAACAGATGAATGTGTAAAGAAAATGTAGTATATGTACACAGTGGAATACTACTCAGCCATAAAAAAGAATGAAATTGTGTCATTTTCAGCAACATGGGTGGAACTGGAGCTTATTATGTTAAATGAAATAATCTAGGCACAGAGAGACAAATATCGCATGTTCTCATTCATGTGTGAGAGCTGAAAAAGCAGATCTTGTGGAGGTAGAGAGTGGAATGATGGTTACCAGAGGCTGAGAAGGGTGTGTGTGTCAGGGCAGAGGTGAAGAGAGGTAGGTTAATGGGTACAAACATACAGTCACCCAGAAGGAGTAAGTTCTAATTCTATAGTGGAGTAAGGAAACTATAGTTAACAATAATTTATTGCATATTTCAAATAGCTAGAAAAGAAGATTTGAAATGTTCTTAATACAAAGAAGTGACAAACGTATGAGGTGATGGGTATCCTAAATACCCTGATTTGATCATTGTACATTGCATGCATGTATCAAAATATCAGATGTACCCCATAAATAGTTATAAGTATTGTATATCAATTTTAGGGTATTTTGCTTGTCACTTTGCTTCTGATCTCTGTTTGAACCATTCTGTGAGTCCATGTGAGTTGGTTGTATTGGGCCTTAATCTAAGCTTCGCTAAAGCTATGTCTTCACAGTCAGCACATATAGATCATTTTCATTTGCTCTTTAGATGTGTTATTTGTTCCTTTTCACTAAAAGTCACCAAATCTGGCATTTCATATGATTCTGACACACAGTACTTTTCTGTAACACATTATTTGGATGTGATGATTTTATAATTTTTAAAATAAAATCTCAATCTTTATTTTACATTTTTCATTCTGTCTCCCAACCAAATAAGCATCCTGTCCCAAGACCTTCACCAAGTCTATACCTCTTATCATTTCTCTGATTCTCTCTCCAGTATATTAATAAATCTGGCATGCCCTAAAAATGCATAGCTAATAAATTACATTTTTTAAAATTTATTTATTTCTTTTACAACACATGATCATACAAATTCAGGTTTGGATTTGAAGCCTAATTCAGAAACTCAATATTTTTGACACAGATTTTCATCAGTTTCCTCTTTTACTTGCAAAACCTTGCAATTCCTTGATTAATATTCATCACCTCATGCCTTAGTAAAAATTAGGGGGGAAATAAATTTGTTAAATGGCTGATATATCCCAAGGATTCTTCTATCTCAAGGCTCAGGGATAGTGAAAGGATATGTGCAGTGTTTTGCAGTACTATTGAAATAAAAAATATTAAAGAGAATCTTAAAGATAGTATCAAAACACCAACATCATTTTTTGCCGATCTAGAAAAAACAATTCTACGCTTCGTGTGGAACCAGAAAAGATCCCGCCTAGCCAAAGCAATCTTAAGCAAAAAGAACAAATTGGGAGGCATCTATCTACCAGACTTCAAACTATGCTACAAGGCTATAGTAACCAAAACTGCATGGTATTGGCACAAGAACAGAAACGTAGACCAATGGAACAGGACTGAGAACCCAAATATAAAACCAACCTCATACAGTCACCTGATCTTTGACAAATTCCAGAAAAACGTACACTGGGGAAAAGAATCCCTATTCAACAAATGGTGCTGGGAAAACTGGATGGCCATATGTAGAAGACTGAAACTGGACCCACACATCTCACCTCTCACCTCTCACAAAAATCAACTCACAATGGATAACAGATCTAAACCTAAGACATGAAACCATAAGAATTCTCGAAGAAAACATTGGAAAAACTCTTATGGACATTGGCCTAGGCAAAGAATTTATGAAGAAGACCCCCAAAGCAATCACAGCAGCAACAAAAATAAATACATGGGACCTGATCAAATTAAAAAGCTTCTGCACAGCCAAGGAAACTATCACTAGAGTGAACAGACAACCTACAGAATGGGAGAAAATATTTGCATGCTACACCTCTGATAAAGGGCTGATAACCAGAATCTATACAGAACTTAGGAAAATCAACAAGAAAAAATCAAACAACCCTATTAAAAAATGGGCAAAGGACATGAACAGAAACTTCTCAAAAGAAGACAGAATAATGGCCAGCAAACGTATAAAAAATTGCTCAACTTCTCTAATCATCAGGGAAATGCAAATTAAAACCACAATGAGATATCACTTAACTCCAGTGAGATTGGCTCATATCAAAAAATCCCCAAACAACAAATGTTGGCGGGGATGTGGACAGATAGAAACACTCATACACTGCTGGTGGGACTGCAAATTAGTACAACCTCTATGGAAAGTAATATGAAGATACCTTAAAGAATTAAAAGTAGAATTACCATTTGACCCAGCAATCCCACTACTGGGTATTTACCCAAAGGAAAAAAAGACATTTTATAATAAAGACATCTGCTTGCGAATGTTTATAGCAGCACAATTCACAATTGCAAAGATGTGGAAATAACCCAGGTGCCCATCAATACACAAGTGGATCAATAAAACGTGGTATATGTATACCATGGAGTATTACTCAGCAATAAGGAACAATAGTGAATTAACACATCTGGTATTATCCTGGTTGGAGCTAGAACCCATTCTTCGAAGCAAAGTGTCACAGGAATGGAAAAACAAGCACCACTGGTACTCACCATCAAATTGGTACTAACTGATCAACACTTACATCACACAGGGCAATAATATTCATCAGGGGGCGGGCAGGCGGGAGGGGGATGGAGGGGATGGGAAAAACTCTCACTGAATGGATGTGGGGAGCACAGTTTGGGGGATGACCACGATTGTAGCTCTGACACGGGCAGTGCATGGGCAATATATATAGCCAAAGTGTTGTACCCCCATAATATTATGAAATAAAAAAAATTTAAAAAAAGAGAATCTTAAAGATAGTACATAACCAATATTCCACACAAAACAGTAAATTGCATCTAAGTTTAGAAACAAATTACCATATTTCTATTTTCTGATGCCACAAAGCCACAAATTCTATTAGACATACACAATCTATATATTTTCAGCAAAGCTATAAAGATATTTGTGTATTCCTGTCCTACAGATTACATATTCTCACAACTCAACCACTTTGTATTTGATTTTTCATCTGGACATCTGTCCATTTGGGTATTACCTTCTTGACATAATAGTGGATTATATTGTGTATCTCTGTATTTTGAAGCATGTTGTCTCTGAATTAACAGACTATATTTTGTTTTATTTGACTGATATGAAGTTAAATGAGATTGTTACTTTATTAACCTACTAGCATTTATCTAATTATTGTTTATAGAATGTTTGATTTCCCATTTTTAAGAGACCAATGAAAATCACATAGTGCATGCAAGTTCACATTTAATAAATTAAATAAAACATTATTTTTACGTACTAAAAACAAACCATTTCTGTGCTTTTTCTGCCTTAATGGAGAACTCCATCTCTCAATATCATCTTTTTTTTTCCTTTTGGGTATTTATTTGGATACATGTGATTCTTGAAATTTGATTCTTTCATTCCTTCCAACTTTTTGCTTATTTTTCAACTTTGTGACATTCATAATTTTGTTATGTAGTCTCTACTTGGCCTCACCTAATCACTAATGACCAAACACAGCCTAATGACATACGCTTCAAAGTCTTTTCATCAATTTTAATAAATAAATTATTCAAAAACCATTGAATAAGACACCACATTGGTTGGTATCTGTATATTTTGAGAATGTGGTAACATTAAGCACCTAAGTGAAAAAAAAAAAGACTAGGGAAATTAGAAAAACCAGAAAGCAATAGAGATGCAGTATCACAAAGAGACTAAAATATTACATTCATGTGAGAGGGTTTAATAAATACTGTCATGTTCTAAAGAAGGAAAAGAATGAGAAAGTCTTATTCACTATAATAATTAGCAATTTCTGAATGCTTTTACAGGTTAAATTTATTTTGTGTCAAAAAGTAAAAATATTGGAAACATTTTTCACTTAAGTGCATTGAACAATAGGCAAAAAATATAATTATCAAACATTTTATTACTAATATGAGTTAGGTAAATAAGTTGACATAAACACACATTCAATGAATTAAAAATTAATCAGTATCACTAACTGATAAAAAGTCCTAAAGTTAGAAATATCAGTACTTTGTAAATGAGATTAATTAGGTATAGGAAAAGCTAAATTAGAAAGCAGGGTGCATGGCTCAAAATATGTCTAAAACTCCACATTCTAGAATAATTGAAATTCATATCCCAAACATTATTACTATTTCTAAGTTTTACATCAAAAGAAATATAATATTAGCATTTATTTCACAATGTTTTGGTCCAATATATGATTCCATTAAAACATACTGGGACAGGGGAAATGAAGAGAATCCAGGGAACCATCAACCTGCTGGTGAAGAAGAATATAGGTAAGGCACCCAGTGAAAGAGCAAACTATCTCAGAGAATAGCCTGGTAAGGCCTCCAGAGCCCGGCATGGTCCACAGGTGCCTAGACAACACCAAAGCATTTGTGAACATCTGTCTAGCCAGGGTCACCTACATGGACCAATGGGGGAAATCAGATGGTTGAGCTGGATGACCTTTTGTGACAGGCCTATAGTATCTGCTATGTCCACATCCCAGATGATACGAACAGTGCCACATCTATCAGGTGTAACTGCAGTGACAAGGCCAAGTGCAAGAGTCATGGGGAATTTCCCTGCAGAAAAATGTGGCCATTTCCTTAGCAGGCCATGGCCCCCACTCAGTTTCTTTCAGAGTTCTACCAAGCCAGCTCCTTGTCTACCTCTACATTATTAACGCTTAGGTTTAATATGAAGACTATTTTTAATTGATCTTAAATGACAAATGATAGAAGACTTTTGTGAGCAGGAATACCAAGACCCTCTTTTAAATAATATGCATCAGATTCATTCGTTTGACATTCAGCTATTGCCTAGGGACTACACTCTGATCAAAACCCTTGTAGCACCTGAGTGTGTGCATGCGTCTTGTGTGCGTATGTCAGCCTAGGGGACAGAAAGGGAGAGAGGGGTTGAAAAATTTTAAGGAGAATGAAAGAATGAAAAGAGAGCTGTCACTGATGTATATTAATCACAAACTTTTCTTGATAGCACACGTTTGCTCAGACTCACACTTCTTTAACATACATGTGTGCATCTGTGTGTGAAAAGGAACGAAATAAAAGTGGGGAGTTTGAAGTTTCTACTAAAACTATAGTCCTAAAATTTGATTTAAGCATCCCACTAATAAATAATTCAATAAGTAAAAAGATAAATACATTTTAAATTTAAAACATTTCTGTTGTACATGATATTTAACAAACACTTAAATCATAAACAGTGAGAAATAGTGAACAAGAAAAAAGTGAATGGATAATAAAATTATTCTATACATCTAATTTCTCGTGACATTGGTGTCTAAACAATCTGTTTCTTTTTGTACACAAGATTTAATTATAAATACTCCTTATTTTTGAGGACCCAATGAAGCTATAGAATGATTAGAAAGACAGCATCGTGATCTTGTATCAGTTAGATAATTTACTTTACCCTTAATTAGATATGAACACTTGAATGTTAACAGAAGTGTTTACCGAGAAAACATACTAATGAAAAAAATTTAGGCTTTAACTAGACTTTGAAAGTAAATTAAATACACTATTTAGTTCAGATATTTGCCAAACAATTACAGAAAGGAGGGGATCCTTTTTCCGGTAATTACATTCCGTAAAGCCTTCTTTACTTCCTGATTCCGGAGGCTGTAGATCAGAGGATTCAACATGGGGATCACCACTGTGTAGAACACAGAGGCCACTTTGTCCTGATTCAGGGAGTAGCTGGAACTAGGTCTCAGGTAAGTGTAGATGGAGGTGGCATAGAACAGAATTATGGCTGTCAGGTGAGAGGCACATGTGGACAGAGCTCTGTGCCTCCCTCCCCTGAGTGCATACGGAAGATGGAGAAGAGAACGTAGGAGTAGGAGGTGAGGATGACCAGCAGAGCCCCGACCATATTCACACCAGCAAAAGTAGAAAAGACACTTTCTTTCAGGTGTGTGTCAGAACATGAGAGCTTAAAAAGTGGTGGACTATCACAGAAGAAGTGATGGATGACGTTGGAGCTGCAGAATGGCAAGCTGCTTACGTAACTGGTGTTGACCATGGAGTTCAGCAAACCTGCTGCAAAAGCCCCAGCTGCCATTTTAAGGCAGACAGTCCTGGACATGACCAAGGAGTAAAGTAGTGGGTTACATATGGCCACATAACGGTCATAGGCCATTAACCCAAAGAGGATGCATTCGGTTGTCGCCAGTGCGATGAAGAAGTACATCTGCAGGAAGCAGCCAGCAAAGGAGATGGTTTTCTTCTCTGATAGTAAATCTACCAGCATCTTTGGGGTGATGGTGGATGAATAACAAACATCCACAAAGGACAGGTTAGCCAGGAAGAAATACATGGGTGTGTGAAGTCTGGAATCAATCCTGATTAAAAGGATCATCCCCACATTCCCCAGAACTGTAAGTGCGTAAATCATAAGAAAAAGCAAAAAGAGGATAATCTGTAGCTCCAGTGTGTCTGCCAATCCCAACAGGATGAACTCAGTCAGGGAGGTATAATTTTTGCTCATCATTTACTACAAATATTAATTTTTTTAAACTTTCTATTTGGTGAAAATGTTTTCCTCTCCAAAAGTTCACATAAAAAAGAAGTGTTAATGAGGGCAATCACATGTGGAAAAAAATAAACAAAAACTAGGATAATATGGCTTATTAACTAGAGTAACTGATGTGAAAGGGGCATTCAAGATAAATGAGTAAGCATTTGAATTTAATAAACCTTTGTCTATATTGAAGCTGGGTTGTAAGTCTCTCAGATCCTGGTCTAGGTCCATATACTCTACTTCACTTTCTGCAAGTGTACGTATTCTTTCTATACCAGTTCACATCCAGAATGAAAAAGACAGAAATATTATGCTGAAATCTCTCCCATTCTCTGAGCAGTTATGTGAATTTGACTCAAATATACATTTTTCTTTCCCTCAAAACCACCCTATACATTCTTCAAGTCCAAAATATATACATTGTCCCCTGGATATAACTCTTGTCTAACCCTAAGGTGCAAATACAGTGACCATTTCAAATAACCAATACTTTGACATCTATCATATCATTAAAAGTGATTTTGTAATGTTTTAAAAGTGAACAAAACAATTACAATTATTCTAATTACAAGGTACACTATGAAATTAATTTCAAGAATCAGCAGGCAGAGTACCCATCTACCTCACTGAATAACAGCACTAAATGTTTATATCTTCCTCCCCAGATCATGTTTTACCTAAGTAGTCTATTATTTTCTTTTATATCAGAGGTTCTCAGTAGTTACTCAAAAAGAAGAAAAAAATCCATCTCTGAAAATGGAGTAGAAAGTTGAATTACCTACTGGTAAAATTTTAAGACACCTGAGTAAATACATGTTGCTGCACTTTTATTTTGTTTACCTTTGAAAGATTGAGTAACCATAGGGAGTAGATTATAGGTATTAATTGCAGAGTCAATTCTCTAGGTAGGAGCTCCCATCTCAAAATAATTTTACATATGATTGCATGCAGAATCAGACATGAGGAGCTTGCATCATAAAGTGGTTTGTGATCTCTAGAAAACAAATAATTTTTAATTGGCTATTTATGTTGACTCTCTGTATTTTTAGTTTATTCTAAGTAGATATATAGCACACTACCAAATTATTATTCTTCCCCTTTGTCATTTTGTGCATGTGTGTGTGTGTGTGCATATATGATTGGAGGCACTGAGAACTTCCTCCTGACAGTGATGGCCTAGGACTGTTCCACAGCCATTTGTAACCCTCTTCAACAAACAAAACAACAAAAACAAACAAATAAACAAAAAACAAAAGTGGAGTACTAACATTTCCCACTTTCAATAAGTACTAAACAGATGCAGTAATCAGCCAGGGTTATACTGGCTAAGGATAGGCATATAGATCAATGGAATAAAATTGGGAGTTTACACATAAAACAATACATTTATTGACAATTAATTTTTGACAAAGGAATCAAGGCAATTTGATAAGGAAAGAATAGTCTTTAGAACACATGATGATGGAAAAACTGGATATACTCTCAAAAAAATGTAATTTGACTTATGATTAAACCATATGCAAAAATTAACATTAAATATATTAGAGACATAATTGTAAGAATTATAGCAGACAACTATCACAAGAAAACAAAAGAGTAAATCTTTGTGACTTTGGATTAGGTCCTGGTTTCTTAGCTATGACACTAAAATAACAGGAAAGAGAAGCAAACATGAATAAATTAGACTTCATCAAAATTTAATTTAAAAAACTCTTATTTTGGTGCAAAGTATGCCAACTAGTATTAGAAAAGTCAATTCAGAGAAGGAGAGAAAATAAGGCAAATCATATACAGTCACATGCTAAGTGAAGACATTTTGATCAACAACACACCATATGCAATGATGGTTCCATGAGACTATAACAGAGCTGAAAAATTCCTATCACCTAGTGATATCTTGATAATCCTCACCCTGTGTAGGTCTAGGCTGGTGTGTGTGTCTGTGTCTTAGTTTTTAAGAAAAATATTAAAATTAAAAAACCAGAAAATGCTTACAGAATAAGGATATAAAGAAAGAATATTTTTGTCCAGCTGTACAATGTGTTTGTAAGCTGTGTTATTACAAAAGAGTCAAAAAGTTAAAAAAAATTCAAAGTTTACAAGGATAAAATGTTACAGTAAGCTAAGATTCATTTACTGTTGAAGGATATTTTAAAATAAATTTAGTGTAGTCTAAGTGTACAGTGTGTAAAAAGTCTACAGTGGTATATAGTAATGTCCTAGGCCTTCACATTCACTCATCACTCACTGACTCACCCAGAACAATTTGCTGTCCCACAAGCTTTATTCATGGTAAATCATACACAGTCATGTGCCAATTGTTCAATAGAGGCGTACCATTTTTTATCATTTATACCATATTTTCACTTTACCTTTTCTATGTTTGAATATGTTTAGATACACAAATACTTATCATTGTGTTACAATTGCCGACAGTATTCAGTACAGAACATTCTGTACAGGTTTGCAGCCTAGGAGCAATTGGCTGTACCTTATAGCCTAGGTGTGTAAGTACACTCTATGATGTTCACACAATAACTAAGTTGCTTAACAATGCATTTCTAAGAATGTATCATCATTGTTAAGTGATGCATGGCTGTACATGATAATGGCTGTTATTCAGGAGACTATCTCATATCTCATATTTCAATTATATTAATAAATAGATAAATGATCCAATTAAAATGGAACAAAGGTTTGAATAGTTTTTTTCCCAGAGAAGATATGCAAGTGGCTAGTAAGCACATGAAAAGTTCTCAGCATCATTAACCATTAGGGAATTACAAATCAAAGCCACAATGAGATACTACTTCTTACCCACTAGAAAGAATTACTATAACCAAAAGATATAACCATAATAACCAAAGATAGATTATAACAACATGAAGAGCACGCTGCTATAATTATGAGCTATGTAATATAAGCCCAAGGTTACCACAAAGACACCAACACAAAAAAGATCAAAAGAAATTACATGAAAGAAAACGAAAAAGGGATTAAAAATATCAATACAAAAAAATCAACACACTAGAAAGGAAGTCTTCAAGAAAGGGAAAAACAAAGATCTAAAAGACTAATATGTAACAACTAACACTTTGGCATAGAACATTTTTTCTTGTCTGTAATTTACACTTAAATTACTTTAAGTGTAATGGATTAACTCCTCAATCAAAAGACATAGAAAAGATGAAGGATAATAAAACAAGACCAAACTATATGCTGTCTACAAGAAACTTATTTTAGATTTAAGGACAGACTTAGGATAAAAGTAAAGGGATGAAAAAGATATTCCATGCAAATTATAACTAACAGAGAGCAGCGTTGGCTATATTTATATTAGACAAAACAGGCTTCAATAATAAACTGTCAAAAGAGATAGAAAAGACATTTGCTAGTGAACTAAGGGCCATTAAACAAGGATGATATAAAATTATAAATATATATACACTCAACATCAGAAACATATATAAAGGAAACATTGAGAGAACTTAAGGGAGAAATAAAAATAAATACAATACCATTCTCAAGGAACTCACTTCACAGCAAATGAAGTGCATTAGTGGGCCCATGGTCATAAAATTCACTGATCTTACTATGCTTCCCATCATCCTGAAGCAACTGGCTTGACAGAATGATGGAATGGCCTTTTGAAGACTCAATTATAGTGCCAGCTAGGTGGTGATATCATGCAGGGCTGGGGCAAGTTTCTCCAGGAGGCTGTATGTGCTCTAAAGAAGCATCCAATAGATGGTGTTATTTGTCCTAAAGCCAAGATTCATGAGTCCAGAAATCAAGGAGTGAAGCACCACTCACTATTACCCCTAGTCATCCACTAGCATAAATTTTTGCTTCCTGTGTCTATGACCTTATGCTCCACTGGCCTAGAGAACACTGTTCCAAAGTGAAGAGTGCTTCCACCAGAAGATACAACAATACTTACGTGGAATTGTAATTATTTAAGGCTACTGCACTGCCACATTTTTTTCCTCTTGCCTCTGAATCAACCGGTAAAGGATATCAAGAAAAGTAAATATCATCCAAGATCTGAAATTTGCATCTTCTTTCCTCTTTCAATAAGGTGAGCATGTTTGCAGTTGTACGTAGAGTACTTGTATCATGCAAAGTGGAATTATGTCTTTGATATTGTCTGTATTTGGAGATTAAATCTGGTTTAAGGAGATTTGTATGGGTGCCAAGTTAACAAAAGAGGGAATGTTATGGTTAATTTTGTGTCAACGTGGCTAGGCTATATTGCCCCAATATTCAGTCAAACACTAATCTAGGTATTGTTTCGGAGGCATTTTCTACATGTGAAGGAGATTATCTTTGATAACGCAGCCCTCATCCAATCAGTTGGAAGGCTTTAAAAGCAAAAGTGAGGTTTCCATGAGAAAGAAGAATTTCCTAAATATTGCCTCAATATTTTACTGTCATCTTCTTTAGAGTTTCAGTCAGCTGGCCTGCACTATAGATTTTATACTTTCCAGCCCCATAACTGCTTAGCCAATTCCTTGAAATAAATCTCTTCATATAAGTGCATGTTTGTGTTTGTGTTTCTGTACACATATAAATAAATAAATACACATATATATATCTTTGTGAAAAATTAGTTGGTCATATTAGTGTGGGGTTATTTTTGGACTCTCTTAAATTCCATTGATCCATGTGTCTATCCTATTATCAACATTATATTTTCTTCATTACTGTAGCTGGAATTTTCATAGCTATTGTGCTCAAACCATAGATCAAATTGGGAACAATTGGCAAGATATATATATATTCACATACACACAACTATACATACACACACATGCACACATACACACATATATCATATAAATTATGATGTAAATATATACAGTATAAAATTCTACTGGCTCTGTTTTTTTAGTGAATATAATGATACATATAATGAATATTAATTAAAAGTATAGATGCAAATTTTTCCAATTTAGTTTAGCATAATGTGTAAGTAACAAATTAGGGAGCATTTAAAAGTTCAAAAGAGTACTTTCAAACTCATACTATAATAAAGGCACTTAGTAAAGGCACTTCAGAACATCTAAGTAAAAAGACATTTGATTATTAAAAGGAAAAAGAACAAAACACAAGGAGACCAAGTCCCTGCAAGAATGGTAGAGTCACTAAAAAGCAATGTTATGGCCAGATATATTTTGGTTGCTTTCCAGAATATTTGAATGGCAGGTATAATGAATTAGTTTAATTAAAAAGTGACATGAAAGAGGACAAATCTCCACAAGACCTAAAGGAATAATGAACTTGATACATTAACACTGTATTCCAGGCAACATCTACATTTTTCTGTTTTTCCGTTAGAAGATCAATAAGATAAATGATTAAAAACATTTTGAAATATACTATTTTGAAATGCATTGTTAGTTTTATGTTACAAAACTTGTTAAAATAATGGGGACAGTTTTGAAAAAGTTTTCTAAGGTAAGAAAACTTACTGAATAGGTCAGTAAACAGATATTTTAAAAATAACTTTGCATCTACATCTTGCCATCAATGAAATAAATAACTGGCTTTAAGGAAACACTTTCTTGAAAGGAGAAACTCCTGAGACATTTAAAAATTATTTGTCATTTTACTTTTCTTATTAAAGAATTGCTACAAAATCGGGCTGCAAATATAACTGATTGGCTTTGTCCTCATCCATGGAGATATAAAGCCCTGATGTCATTAGCTAGATAAAAGAGAAATTTTGCTGTATTCCTGAGAAAAAAATTCAAATTTAGCAAAACAACTCAAGGAAATGAATATGAGAATCAAGTCTTTGTTTACCTTTCATGTTCAAGGACTTTTGTAGAAGAAGACTGGGAGTTCTGTTAATTTCAGAATAGTAAAGTTACATTTCTGTAAAGAAGAAACACATTTATATTCATAATACAAAACTCTTCTCCAATGTTAAGCATGGATTTAGTGGATTTAAAACACTGGAAACCATTCACATTTTATTAATTGTTGAGGTGAGTACTTTGTTTTTATGAAAACACTTAGACGATATCCTGAGTGTGGATTTTCTCTGCCTCCCTATCCCTTCCCTTATTTCTCTGTTTCTCAGTTGAATTTCATCTCCTGATTCCTGATTCTTTCATTGTTTTCAGTTTTATTTGCTTACATGTCACTTGAGAACATAAACTGTGCATAGCCTTATGGTACATACAGTGGATGATACCATCTTCTTTGCATTGCAGAACATTGTGATTTTTTTTGAAAACTTTGGAAATTAAATATAAAATTATTTAATACAAAAAGAAATTGTCAATCAGAGTCTGAAATAAATAATGAATTAGAATAGGGTTTCTAATCAGAGACTGTTGGGTCTGTGCACTGATTCTCTGCAACCCAGTTCTCCCAAATTTTCTGGGTCATTAAAAAGTTTAGACATAAGTTATAAACTCAGCACAGTGTTTGAGCAATAACTAATATCTTTCTATATTATAACAAAGTTATTTATGAGTGGCATAACTGAAAAAAACTGAAAAATGTTCTAATTCATAGAGGAAATGCTCAACATTGTTAAAATAGATAATTATTTTATAGTGCTGTTATATTTAATGATATTACAAATTGGAGTTAAATTGCTTCATGATTCTACTCCCTACATTTCAAAAGACTATCAGACAATAAGCTCATTTGATATTCAAAATGTGTGTGGAAATTTTTTAAAATACTGATCATTACTTATTCAGAACTTGCCTCAAATCTCATTAGAGCAAATTAGCAGCTCAATCAGTTGTAGATTATCAGTTTCTAATTGGTTTTCTAATTTTTTGTTAATTTTACTATGCTCTGTTTGGATTTTCCTAAGTACTCACCTGTTGGAGTACTGGAGAATTAAGAGCGTGGGGGAGAGAGAGGGGGAGTACAAAAGGCAGAACAATGAAGACAGCATATCCCACAACAATCACTGGTGGAGTGTATAGTACATGCTAGTTAGTAATGGAAATTGTTATCCATTCATTAATCACATTTACTGAGTGATTTGTATGCATTACAGACATAGGAAGAAAATAGAATAGAAACATCATAAACTATGGTCCCCTGGTTTATAGTAAAAGTAACTTGTTTTTTTGAGTTTCACAGGCCTGAATTCAAATCTCAACGACAAAATTTGTTTGTGATTTTGAAAGCACAGCATACTTATTTTATATTTGGTAAGACTGCATCTCAGGCAGATAAAAATGACGTTTTATATTAAATTCTTTATTTTCACAGATGTTACTCAGAAACCAAACAGCAGAGTGCAATTTCTCTTCAGTTGTGGGATTTGTTCTCCTGGGATTTTTGGCTTTCCAAATCACCGGGGGCTCCTATTTGTATTTTCTCTCTCATCTACATGTTTATCATAATAGGAAATTGTCTTATCATAATAATTACGTGTGCGTATACTTCAAACACCCATGTATTTTTTTCTTGCAAATTTTTCTTCCCTAGAAATCTGTTATGTGTCTGTCACTCTCCTTAAAATGCTGGTGAACCTCGGGTCTCAGGATGGAACCATTTCTATGCTAGACTGTGCCACCCAAATGTGTTTATTCCATATGGTAGGAACCACTGAGTGTTTCCTGCAGCTGTGATGGCCTATTGCCACTATGTGGCTATTTGTAATCCTCTGCACTATCTTGTAGTCATGAACCAAAGGACATGTATTCAGCTGGCAAATGGCTCCTGCATCAGTGAGATTACAGTCCAGATAGAGCAAACTTGCCATATTTTCTCTCTGCATTTCTGCAATTCCATGATGTAGCCCTCATTTTCAAGCTAGCCTGTGGGGACACTTCTGTGCATCAGGTGTCTGTCTATGTAGTAGCGATGTTATTTGCTGCAGTACCTTTTTTTGTTAATACTTCTCTCTTACAGCAAAATCATTTCCACTATTCTGAGGTTTTCAACAGCTGAAGTGAGGGCTAAGGCCTCTCCACATGTTCTTCCTACCTGCTGGTTGTGGTTTTATCCTTTGAATCTGCCACTATTACCTACTTAAGGCCAGAATCTGTTCATTCCTCAGGAACAGACAAACCACTCTCTCTTTTCTGTACCTGATGTTTAGTCCCATAATATACAGCCTTAGGAATAAGGATGTGATTGCATCACTAAGAAAATTATTACTTAGAAAATAGTGTGATTGATGAGTTTAATTGTAAATATTTTAACTGCTTGTCACACAGCTATCAGAGAAATATCTCAAATCTCCACACTCCCCCTTTGAGAAGTTGATCACATCCAATGTGTGAATTGCTTTTAGACACATATAAATGTTAACTTGAAATTTACTATGCTTGGATATATACTAGGTAAATTAATCTTTTGTAATATCCACCCTGCTGACCAAGCTGGTTTGTAGAAACACTGTCTTTAATGAGATGCGTGTCTATGTAGTAGCTCTATTATTTTCCATGATTCCTTTTCTACTAATGCTTGGCTCTATGTCAAAATCATTTCCACCATTCTGAAGTCATCTTCAGCCACAAGTCAGTCCAAAGCCATTCCCACTTGTTTATCCCACCTCATAGTTGTAGTTTTATTCTGTGGCTCTGTTAATATCTTATTTAAGCCCCAAATCAATCATTCTGCAGGACCTGAAAAAAATGTCCTCTATTTTCTACGCTGTTGTGATGCCAGTGTTTAACCCCATGACCTATAGCCTTAAGAATACGGATGTAATTGCAACACTAAAAAAAAATTATTACTCAAGAAGGCAATGTATCCGAGAGGTCACTTTTTAATACATTTTCCCCAGAGCTATCACAGAAATATATTTTCATTTCACTCTCCCTATGTTTACTGTTAAGGTGATTACTCATATTTATTATTCATTTTAGGTCCCCAGTCTTGGTCTGAAGTCTCTTGTGACTGCATATTTAACAAGAAAATTAATCAATTTTAAATGTTCTATTCTTTAGGACAAATCTTCTTTTTCACAGCGCATTATAAATTTACCCAACCTTAAATAAATAAATCCAGTAAATCTGAAGAAAAAAAGCTTTCAAATAACTTAAACCATTAGAATTTTGTTTAAAAAGTTGCAGAAGAAATAGGGCTTGCCTTATCATTGGTCAAATATTTATGATTATTCTGCTGGTATTCTCATTTTAATTTATGACATAGTGATTTTTTCATGGTAGGTTTATACTAGATATATACAGAGGAAATAAACAAAAGACTGCATTCTAAATTTTATAGTTTTTGATGAAACAGTTAAAAACAGAAGGAAGAACATTAATATCACCCATTTTCCTCAGTATAAATTAGGAAAATATATCCATGTGTACCCAGAGGGAGCTGAACACCTGTTTCTGTCCTTCCCCCTTCACTCAGAGTGTATGGCAATCTGGCCTGGTCCCATCATTCCGTTTTAAATATATTTCATAATTGTGCTTCATATCAGTCTCTGAAATGCATTTCCAACCCTTCAGAATCCTTTGCCCCCTGAGTAATCCTTTAGCATAGCTTACCTCATTTATTAAAGTTGCAGTGAAAAAAATCTATGACTTTAATTTAAAAGAACACATTTGAACTTAAAAGTAGACAAAGAAAACCTAAAAACATAATTCACATACAATTACTTAACATCATAAATGGTAACATATACACATCAAAGATGTCTGGCACTACCTGCTACGAGGTATATTTAAATTAATATAACCATAACTAACATTGTCTATTTTACCTTGCATAAATTATTTTAAATTTACCAGAAAGCACAGCTAAAATCAGAACTACTCAATCATAGATATCGAATACGCAAAAAGACTAGTGGAACTTATCATTACTCTACTTAACACTCAAATTTTTGTTTTGACTGATCAACTTGGGATATTATGAGTCACTATCTGTAATGATTTTTGTTAATTCTTGTGTTTTGTATTACTTATCTAACAATTATGCTACTTCCTAGGTTTGATTATCCTTATAGATATTTGCCCTTTCAGTTTAGTTTCTCTTTGTAAGGGCTGACATTGTAATTGTAATATTTCTTTTATAAGTTTTATTTTCATTTTCAAGGCTTTTCGTTTTAACCTTAAACAAATTATCATGATGTATTTTTTCATCTTTTCGTATGTATATGAGGTTAAATATCTTAATTGACCTCATGTATTGTCTTGCATGTATCAGGAATTAAATATGTTCTCTGTATTCTCCATGATGGTAATGATGGGGATGTCAACTGAAATAATCAAAAGGGTCAGAATCCAGTTTTAAAGAGTTTATTCCAGAGAAAAGCTGGGAAGAGCCCTCTGGGAAACATGAATTCCAGAGAAATGGGGTCAGTGCTCAGAAGTTAAAAGTTAAGATCTTGCCTATATAGGCAGAAAACAAATAAATTTAACAGGATTATAGTATTTTCTATATAAGAGTAGTTTATGAGTTACAACAATTTAATTAGTTAGTTTTTCTTTTCTTTACAGCTGTTTTCATTTCCTTTCTAATTTAAAAAAGTGTATTTAACATTCCATCTTTGACAATGTGATAATCATGAAGTCTTTGTGTAAGAAAGGTGAAAGGGAACTTAACCTATAATGAAGATGAAAAGTTAGGAGGGAGGGGGTCATTTACAACATTTAGTTGTTTATAATATTTTACAAAACAATTTGGGTAAGGAAAAAGGATAATCTATAATCACAGAAAGAATACTATAGCTTCCTAGGTAACAGCTGCCTGTTTACCTGACTCGGCCCCGTAACACATTCCCTTAAGGCTTAGAATATTTTAAAGTTCCAGCAGCTTAGATTCTTAGATTTTGAATCATTTATTTTCACAGTTGTGCTGAAGATAATTATAAGAGTTGTTGGAGTGCTATTCTTTCCCCTAACTCTTAGGTAAGCACGTGACATGGTGCAATGAAGATAGTGTTGATCAAGGAATCAAGATACCTGATTTTTATTTCTAATTTCCTATAAACTATGCATTTGTGAATAACTTAAATGCTTTTTAAATATAATTTTTTTGTCTACAAAATGGTAATAATGTCTAATATCACTATCACACACATTACTATACCCATAAAATCATGATTTTGGATTCGTGGAGTCTTGTTGGAAAACTCAAGAATGTTGGCGAAGGAGGCACTGGCAAAATCTAGTTTACCAGAGAATGAATGCTACCCGTTTAAACATCAATTTAAATTTAAAAATTGTCAATGCAAATTTCCCTGTCTTCTTAAACTTTTGGGCAGAGTTCATTCTGCTTTGCCTTCTTAAGATATGGGTGAAAAAATATTTGAGCTCAAGGGCTTCCAGAGTATATTGCTGTTTATAATTTACAAAACACTCTTATGAGCTGCATAGAGTCATCATTTCAAAACTAGTGGTGCAAATAATTTTTTTCTCATATTAGTACTACTGAATATGGTTACTACCTTAGATTTTTATTTGTAAGATGCTTAGTTTAGTGAGAAAATTATTTTTGAAATTGTCTACTGATTTTTCTGAGTGCAACTTCATTATCTAGCAAAAAAATATTCCAAGAATATCTTACTTGCCTTTCTCTATAAGAAGTGGTAGATCAGTTTCACATCTATTAGGAATTAATATTTTAAAATGTTTTTCCTTTCAATAATTACCTCTTCTCTCCTTCTCCCTCAACCCTTTTTTTCTCTTCTTCCTTTTCCTGTATTAGGCAGGAGGAAGTATGAGAGAACTTCTTAATTTTTGTCTCACCCCTTTCACACCTAATAGCTTCAGGAATTATCCAATTTCTGTCTGAAGTTTCCTAGAATTCTTTTGTTGTTGTTTATTTTTATATTTCTCTTTCTTTTATTCTTCCCTTGCCTCCAGGCATTTCCATTAGATTTTAGAGATAGCTGCCTTACCTGAGATTCTTGGCGATTCGCTCATTGTTTTCTTCACTCACAGCCAAGGTAGACTTTTCTTCTTAGGTATGTTACCAGGGTTGTTAACGCATATTCTGACAGTCTTCTGCCAAGGCGAAAGTAGTACTGCACTTGCTTACTTATGTGGAGTTAGGTATTTCCTTATAAATTTGAACAGAAATGGCTTTATTTACTTATGGGCAAAAGGTTTAAAAGCAGGTGTAAGGTTCACCTTCTTTTTTAACCTTAAGTACTGGTAACAGGTCATGCTTCCTTAGAGATCTGTTGCCTGCATATACAAAGAAAGTATTCATGAGATAGGCATGAAATCTTGAAAATTAATAAGATTAATTGTATTAATGTAAATAGGAAAATAGCACATGCTACTAGCCAATATGATTTTCCTTATTCACACTAATACAGATTTATTGTTTGCTTTTCATGATTACATGATTAACACAGGTTCATTGTACAGTAGTCTCCCTTATATGTGGTTTTGCTTTCCATGGTTTCAGTAACCCACAGTTAACAGTGGCCAAAAAATATTAAGTGGAAAATTCCAGAAATAAACAATTCATGAGTTTTAAATTGCAGGCCTTTCTGAGAAGCGTGTCAAAATCTCATGCTGTTCTACTCTGTCTTGCACAGGATGTGAATCATCCCTTTGTACAGCATCTCCATGCTTTATATGCTCCCTACCCATTATTCATTTAGTAGCCATCTCAGTTACCAGACCAGCTGTCATGGTATCTGTGCTTGTGTTCAAGTAACCCTGCTTGTACTTAATAATGGCCCTAAAACCCAAGAATAGTGATGCTGGCAATTCAGATATGTCAAAGAGAAGCCTTAAAGTGCTTAAGTGAAAAGGTGAAAGTTCTTGACATAATAAGGAAATGAAAATAATTGTGTAGTGAGGTCACTAAGATGTACAGTAAGAACAAATCTTCTATCCATGAAATTGTGAAGAAGGAAAAAGAAATTTGTGCATATTAAATATAGGGTTTGGTACTATCTGAAGCTTCAGGTATTCACTAGGGTTCTTGGAACATATTTCCCATGAATAAGAGAAGACTACTATATTTTCTGAAAGAGTTTGTGTACTATCACTGCTATTTTTTTCTTAAATGTTTCATAACATTTTCTTGTGAAACCACCAGTGCTTGGAATTTTCTTTGCAGATAGAATTTTGAGATCAATTCAGTTACTTCACAAGATACAGGGCTATTCAAATTGTGTTTCATTTTGCATCAGTTTTGGTATTTTGAACATTTTATCTAAGTGTTGAATTTGTTTGTGTCTTAGTTCACATGTCTCGCTATAAAGAAATACCCATAATTTATAAAGAAAAAAAGATTTATTTAGCTCATGATTCTGATGTCCTGAGAAGTTCAAGACTGAGCATCTGCCTCTGGGGAGGAGGGCCAGAGGCTGCTTCCACTCACTGCCGAAGGTGAAGGGGAGCTGGCATATGCAGCGATCACACAGTGAGAGGGGAAGGAATAAAGGGGGGGGGAGGTGCAAGGCTCTTTTTAACAACCAGCTCTCCCAGGGACTAACAGAGTGAGAACTCACTCACCTCAGGGAGAGGATTAATCTATTCGTGAAAAATTTGCCTCCGTGTCCCAAGTACTCCCCATTAGGCCCCACCTTCACTTTGGGGATCAAATTTCAACATGAGCTTTGGGGGGACAAACATCTAAGTTGGCATAAAGCTTTACATATTATTGCCTTAATATCTCTCTGATGTTTGTGGAGTTAGTGATCACACTTCCTTGGATTTCTCATGTGCATTTTGTACTCTCTTTTTTTCCCTCTGTCAGTTTTGCTAGGTATTTGGTATTTTATTGACTTTTTCAAATAAATAGCTTTTAGCTGTGTTAATTTTATGTATTAACTTTTAATTTGTTGATTTCTGCTATTATCTTTATTATTTCTTTCTTTCTACTTACTTTGTATCTACCCTGCTATTATTTTTCCTAGCTTCTTTGAAAGGAAGCTTAAATTGTCTTTTGAAAATGTTTATTTTTACTATTATTAGCATTTAAAACTATATATTTCTCACTAAGTATTGTTATAGACATATTCCACATATATTGCTGTTATGTATTTTCATTATCACTCATAATAAAGTATTTCATAGTTGTCCTTGTATTTTCTTTGTTGACCCATAGTTTTAGGGAAAACATAAAGTCTTAAATATCTTACTTTTATTGCTTTCTAATTTAGTTCTGTGTGGTCAGAGACTCTGCATGATCCCAGCCCATTGAACTTAATTGACACTTGTTCTATGACCCAGCACATGAACTGTCTTGGTTAAAGCCAGCAAGGGCATTCAGAAAGAGTTCAGATTGTCTGTGCCTTTCCTAATTTTTTCAGTGTTCCATCAAGAACTGAAAAATGGATGCTAAGATCTTTCTTTATTTGAGACTCCAATTTTCGGTACATGCAAATTTATTATATTTACGCCTTCCTAAAAACAATCAACCCTTTCATCTCTATGAAACACACCTATTTATTGTTGTGACATAGTTCATCTTTAAATTTGTTTTTTCCTAATATCACTTTTGCCACTCAAGCCTACTTATTCTTATTCCTTGCATGATAATCTTTTGCTGTTCATTATTTTTATCTGTGTCTTTCAGCTTTAAAATATGTCATGTAAATAGCATAGATTTGAATCTTTTTAATCTACTCTCTGCTATTTAATTGTAGTGTTGAGTTAATTTACATTCATTGTTCTCACTCATATGTGTGGATTTAACTGTACCGTTTTTAAAGTTTTTGTTTTTTGGTTTGCCCCCTGTGTTTTTCATCCTCTATTTTTCCTTTCCTATATTCATTTGGGTTATTTAGATGCTTGAAATTTCCATTTTACTTTATCTATTGGCTTTTTAATGGTTCTTACAGAGTAATAGACTATAACTTACATGGTTCCTTTAGAGTAAAAGAACATACATTTTTAAAACTATACAGTATACTTGATTTAGTCATGTATCATTTTATGTAAAACGTAAAATCTTTACAGTCATATGGGTCCATTTACTACTCCCTATCATCTTTTATGCAATAGTTGATGTAAACATTAGATTTAATATACCTAATAACTACAAGGAAAAAAATGTTAAAGTGTTTCCTTTAAAGACATATGTATGTTATATAAATTAAAAGGAAAACATAATATTCAATGTTTACCCATACATTTGCCATGCTCTTGCTTTTTATTTCTTTCTGAGATAACCATTTTTCCTCCAGTATTACGTAACTTCAGCCTAAAGAAATTTTTGATATTTCTTGTATCAGGTCTGCTAGTGATAGATTCTTTTCTTTTAATTGATAGTTCCTGTATTTCCATTTCAATCTTTTAAAAATGTTTTGAAGAGCTTCATTAATGCACAGTTGAAACATAACAGAGAGCACATATTTAGAATTTATAATTTGATGTTTCACATATGTATACACCACGAAGCTATTCTCACAATCAAGATAGTGAACCTATCCATCATACCCAGAAATCTTCTTGTTCTCACTCCCTTCAACCGCACACAACAAAAATGAAATTGAAATTTAACTCTACTATGGCCAGAGAACATATTCTCTCTCTATATATTTTTAAGGATGGAGATTTTTTTAATGGTAAAGCTTTCTGATGGTCTATATTGATGAATACTTTCCTTAAAATAGATGTTTTTTTTATGTTGTTTTGTTAGATATTGTAGCTAGAAAAGTTAGGTCATGCATTTTTAGCCACATTTTAAATATTTGATAGCATGTACTTTTCCCTTTCTATTATCATAGATGGCTTTTTAACATTTTTTGATATTCCATATTCATCGTAGAGATTTTATTTCAAATCAGAGAGTTTCGTTTTGTGAAAAAAATTTTCCAGTATGCAAAAAATTAGAAAATGTACCACCTATTGACATCTCTAAAAAACACATTCCTACATCAAAAAAGATTAACAGATTTTAAAAGCCAAAAATAGTGTATAGTTTAAAAACTAGTAAAGAACATTAAATAATAATTTTAAAACCCAAAATAGCATATGCAAATTCTGTTTAAATTATATTTAATCAGTATATTGTTTAAATATGACCTGTGGTCTCTTTCTATGTGCCTTCTCATTGTCCAGGATTTTAGACTGAGCTTTATGAAACAGTTGTAGAAAGGTTTCCATTGTTGGAGAAGACAGTCCTAATGTCCAAGCACTATTCATGTTTGCTAATGTCTCATTGGCCAAAGCTAATCACACAGCTAAACCAAAATTCAGTGTGGAGGTGACAACAAAAAGATATGGATAGAAGAAAGAATAATTTATTACTATATAGATATAACATGATCTTTTTAGTGACAGCATAATTATCTGTTGCTTTTATGCACTATATTTATTGGAATATTTCTTAACATAAGCATTCATTTTTCCATTTTTTTGCTGAGAAAAAAGAGTGCTTTAATAGCATTATATTATACATTTATTATATGTATTAGTCATTCTTGTAAGTATATCCTTAGAATTCAGGATTTTATTTCTATGGGATAACTATTTAGTAATGACACTGTAGAATCTAAAGGTGTTTTTTCTCTTTAATAGAGAATTTTAATGTAGTTTCTAGAACAGCATCAACTTAGAACATACTATATATCATATCATCTTTATTTAATATACACCTCTATTTACCAGTTTACAGTGAGAAGGAGGACTAATTTTTAAAAGTAGAACATTGTTAATTAAATTATCACAATTGTCATAACTCTGAGGACACAGGTCTATTAAAAATTACATCATTAACTCATTTACACATTTCAGAAAAAATCGAAGTAGATTTCAATTAAACAAACATGCAAATTAAACATAGCAAACGATAATTTCTGATATTTCAAGTGTCTCACAATGCTAAAAATCAGAGAAGGACTTCGCTTAGGGCCTCTGTAACATCTTTGTTCCACAGAGTGTATATCATGGGATTAAACATTGGGATCAAAATGGTATAGAAAAGAGAAAGCAGTTTGTTCCTTCATACTAATGGGATTTGGGCTTCAAATAAGTGATAGTAACTGATCCATAGAATAAAATTAAAACTATGAGGTGGAAAGAACAAGTGGAAAAGGCTTTGGACCATCCTGAGTCTGATGACAACTTCAGGGTGGTTGAGGTAATTCTGTTATAGGATCCAAGTATCAACTGAAAGGGAACAGTGACAAATAATACAGAAGATGTATAAGAGTACATCTCATTCAAAATAATCCACAAAAGGGCAGAGAGAAAATGTGGCTTGTCTGCCCTAGCTCCACTGGAATTCCACTGATCCATTCATCAGTGAGGAAATAAGGTTCTGTTCTGTTTAATTCTTGAGTGATCATCTCATCTCTGTCACTAAGGAGGAAGTCATTGAGGCCAGACATCCTGTTTCGCGTCTCTTCCTATCATCCTCTCCTATATGATAATAACTATGTTTGATAGTTCTTAATCTATGAACTCAAGAAATATAGTCCATTAATTAAACATATTTTTGTTTTCTATTATCCAATTATATTCATATTTTTCTCTTTATTAAGGTTAGAATCCAAGTTTCATCATCCAAATAACTCCCTAAACTACCTTTATCCCTCTTTCCCTACATTCCCTCCATGGTAAAAACAGATCCTTAGTTAAAGCCAGATCTTCCTTTTTCTGACCATCAGCTGCAGCATCTGAGAAAAACACACTAAAAAAATGCACAAAACTTTGGTCTCACACCTCACTTTGGTTGAGCACACAAACAAGAAACAAGCGATTAATTCTCCTTGAATATTTTATCAAACTTCCTTAATATATTTAATATTTGCTCTATATTCTACTACTTTTTTAACATAATTTGGATAAATAGTATCTTCTCTCCTAGGATCTACCCTCATCCATTCCACGTCACCTGTCATCCCTATTAACTGATTAATGTATCTTATTTTATATTGAAGTAAGGAGTCGACACAAATTTTAATATTTACTCGTTAACCAATCTTTATTTCTACATTTTACAAAATCAGCTTTTTTTTTTCTCCTTGGTTCATTAGGATGAAGTTCCCCATTGAAGCTTCCTCCAAAAGATTCTCTTCTTGTCATTCTACAATAACCTACCCCTTCCCAGCCAAATATTCAGAGTGACTTTCCCCTGCCTCTCATAATGAATTCTACAACATGAATTCTATGAATTTGTGTACTGATAATAACGCTGTAGAAAGGGCAGTCAGGGTGGGGGATGGTGGATTAGCATTTGACTTTTTGGGGCCAAATTTCAAGCTTTCTGGAGTTTGAATAAATCTGCGCTGGCTGATGCACACCAATCACCGCTTCCAAAATTTTAAGATATGGTGCTTTTCTTCATCTCCACTCCTAATTTCTTAGTTGAATTTACTGTCTTGTTTCTGGAATTACTTTAATATCCTTGTCCCACAAAAATTTATTCTGCATAGGAAAAACAGTGTGAATATTTAAAAGACGCAAATCCCATCTTTTTAATTCTATGTTAAAAGTACTTCCAGGGATTCTCCTTGTACTTGAAATAAAATTTAAATTCCTTCATGTGGATTACAGACTGTTATATAATTTGGCCACAGGCTATCTTTTAATGTCATCTGTTAACATTCTTTTCACTTGTTTTTTTAAAATTATTCAGTTCTACCTTAGGCTTCTAAGAATGGAAAACTTAAGGATGGTGTTCTGCTCTTTCTTTTGACCAGCATGTTCTTCACATGTCTGCCTCCTTCTAACTCATTAGGACTCAGCTCAAATGTCACTTCATCAGAGGGGCCATCCCAAGTTTATTATAGGGATTGTATTATTACCACTGAACTTTTTAGCGCCAGCACGTGAATTGTTTCTTAATCATAGTTTTATTGTTTTTTTATTTAAAATAAGGTGTTTTTATTCCTATTTTTATTACAGGTGAAGAAACTGAGATTCAAAAAGTTCATATAATTTTTCTAGGTTTTCACAGATTCTGGATTTCAATGTTACACCCTTCCTCTTTCCATATCCCTTAGTTTGAAATTGGAAAAATAATTAACTTTCTTCAACTTAATTCTCATGTTTGAGATAGGTGATCCTGTCATGAACTTTACTATTTTTTTTTGAGAAATAGATACAACAGTGCTGTAAAATCTCAGCTACCATTTATTAAGGTGATTATATGCCATGTACTATATTCTTATGATATTTTATAGTAAGCTTTTTTTATAATGCTGAAAATAGAACATTATCTAATTTATTAATTTAAATAAGACGCTGCCATAATATGTCACTGCACATATGACTTTGAATTGAATTAAAAGTAGAAAACATTATTAAGATAAGTTATTTCCCATGAAGTAAGATAAGGCAATTCAAGGTACAATGAGAATGTAGAAACAAAAACTAATTTTTAATGTCAAATGGTTCTGCTAATTCTTAATTGTTTAATTAAAATAAGTCTTATTGTTAAAAAATGACAACCTTTCGCATTTTACAGGACATTTAAATAAACAATGGAAAGATTTGAGTAAGTAAAATTGAGATATCAATGGATATCATTGAGGGAGAGGCTGCCTGAAGGGTTCAAGTAGCAGCAGGACCCCAGAATGACTGCAAGAGATAAGATTAAAGATATTTAAATGCAAAACCAATAAATTATTAGGTTTTTCCTTTCTTCAACATAAGTTTCCTTCCATTAAAATAAATTTTATTTTCAAACATTCAAAATACCTCAAAAATTTAAATATTGGTTTCTACCCTTGTCTTGTCCATTTGGGCTGCTATAACAAAATACCATAAACCAGGTGGCTTATAAACAACAGAAATTTATTTCTTTACTGTACAGTTTTGAATGCTGGAAAAGCAAGAATTTTTATTTTTTTTTCTATTTTTTTAAATTTTTAACCCGTGAGAGTGTCTTCATCACTGTTCACTTCTGAAAAAGAAAATTTTATGTATGTGTATGAGCACACACATCAGTTGTCTCACTTTGTCTTCTGACCCTTAATGTGACTGAAACTGATAGAGTAAAGAATATATATTATATCTCAAAGCAACCATCTCAAGGCTCGGAAGCAGCTTATAGGGTGTTCTGGAGTAAACTTTTCAGAATTGGAGTGATTTCAGAATTTTCAGCCTGGTCATTGACTGGCCCTTTCACATTCTCTCTTAGGTCCTTTAACTATGAATTCCACAGAGAAAAGGCAATGGAAACAGAGTAAGTGGAAAGGATCCAGAATCAGAGGAAATAGAGAAGTAAAGAGCAAACAAAGGCCAGCAAACAGAATGTTTTAATAGCTGTAAGCTATTAAAGTGGAGCATCAGTGAAGGTGGCAACTACTCAACCAGAGAGTAATATTAATAAATACCCACTTCGAAGGGATACAAAATGGCTCATCTGCAAATCTGTTGTTTACAAGCATTGCAACAGTGTTTTGAATATTGATGAACAAGTATCTAGCTCCCCATAGAGCCTGCTGAAATATTTTTTTTCTGTGCTGTCTCACTCTATGTGTCTCCGCATTGTTCAACTGGAAAGACTCTAACCAGCTCAAGAAGGGATCAAGATGAAGGAGAACATTTAGATGGAGAAAAAGCTGTTGGGTCTACTTCTACTAGCCTTACTAGCCTCCTGCAATATCTACTGGCTCCTGTGGTTACCCAGTGATTAAACTTCTTTCTTAATAAATGAGACTATATTTGGCTTCTAGGCTCACCCCGTCCTTCTTTCTTCAGAGCTACTTGAAAAGAGAATTTATCTAGTTTGTTCTCTGATATGTGTTAAACACCCTACCTCTGTGAGGAAGTTTACAATTTTCCGAAACTGCCTGTGGCTAGATGGGTAGGTCTTCCATGTTCAGGGGTGAAATGCTTCAAACTCCCCTTGCTACACTGAAAGTCCTGTTTTTCCATTTTCATAGTTTGCGCAATAATACTGATGTTAACCAATAAAAAAAATGATAGAATGGGGAGTTGATTTCATGTGAGATAAAAAATATGAAATAACTTATTCAGAATAATTAAGATTTCTAAGAATATTGGAGAAGAAACCAAAATTAATGTATGGAGATTGAGACAAATAATACAACAAATTTTATAAAGTTATGCTTTTTAGTCATAACACAATCCATTTCAGTAGGAATTTTCTTAATGCTACCATAACATCTTTGTTTCTCAGACAATATATCATGGGATTAAACATTGGGGTCACAATGGTATAAAAAAGAGAAAGGACTTTGTCCAATCCTGCCAGATGACTGGACTTTGGTCTCAAGTATGTAATGATGGCTGATCCAAAAAATAAAGCCACAACCATGAGGTGGGAAGAACAGGTGGAGAAGGCCTTGGCTCACCCAGTTGCTGATGGCAGCTTTAGGATGGATGAGATTATTTTCACATAAGATCCAAGTATCAACATAAAAGGAATAGTGACAACTAGAACAGCAACCACATAAATCAACATCTCAATTAGAAAACTGTCCCCACAGGCGAGCATAAGTACTGGAGGTATGTCACAGAAAAAGTGATTCAACTGGTTAGGTCCACAGAAGGGTAGAGAGAAGATCTGGTAGGTGAACCCTACGTGTACTGGAACTCCACTGATCCAACAGCCAGCTGCCAGTTGGATACACAGCCTCTTGTTCATGATGAGAGGGTACAGTAATGGGTTGCAAATGGCAACATACCTATCATAAGCCATTGTGGTCAAAATAAAGCACTCAGTGGCTCCAAAGACCAGAAAAAAATACATTTGAGTAGCACAAGCCAAAAAGGAAATATTTCTATTTTGTCTACAAAGATCTGTTAATAATCTGGGAATAGTGACTGACACATAACATATTTCCAAGCAAGAAAAATTCCCAAGGAAAAAATACATGGGAGTCTGGAGGCAAGGATCAACCTTGATTAATATGATAATGAGGCTATTTCCTATCAGAATAATCACATAGATTATCAAAAACACCCCAAAAAGAAATCCTTGCAGGTTAGGAATATCAGAAAAGCCAAGTAAGATGAATTCCATTAAAGTTGTGTGATTTTCCTGTGGGGGACTTTTTCCCATAGATTCCATTTATGAATGAAATGATTTGGGGGTTTAGAAGTCACTTCAATCCTTTAGGCTCAGCTGCAAAACAGAACATATTGAATAGATGATTTCAAATCCAATGACACAGGGTAGATGTCTGGTTTTATTTGTTTGCTTGTTTTATATTTTTGGAAATATATTTTTAAATCTAATGTACTAAAATTCCAGGAAGTAAACAGGAAAAGTAATTCTAAACTCTATTTTTCCTGCTAATAAGAAAGACTATGATATGTGAATTAAAAAAACACAGCAAAAAAGACAGCAATAAACTAAGAGCAATAACATGTCAGGTAGCCTATTCTCAGGATAAGAGTTGCTTTAGTTAACAATGAGAAATATTTCTCCTTCCTGATCAATCTGGTCTCTATTTGCTTTTTATTTGTATTTTTTCTTCCTAGCACCTTCTAATTTACAATCTGTTTATATATATCTTACATTTAGTTTGATGTTTTCCCTGTGAGCTGCATCTCAGATAACCTAAAAGGAAGGTGGTCAGTCAGACTCCACTCCCCTGCTCAGGTAAGGCCATCCTGGGTCTCAGTGCTCACTATCTAGGATAGAGACTTAAACACTGATCAGAAAAGTACAAAATATTGTGTTTCCTCCATCATAGAAATATATTTCATTTAATAAGGCAAACAAATTTTTATTAAAAATAATACATCATAGCAAGTCATATATTCACTTGAAGTTTGGAATATGAAATAAAGTAAAAAAGGTTTTGTTATAATATAATATAAACTCTATCATGGGCCCCCAAAATCTTAACAACTTTACTTATATTCTGAATTTTAGCCATTAAGGAGTCTTTAGATAAGTTTAGGACTTTGTGGGGGGAAATAGACAAGGAAAAGGAAAAATAATGTGCAAGAAAATTTTATCATGAGGTTACACCTGACATCAGACAAAATGTAAACTCTTCCTTTGTGTACCTTTTTTCTACCTCCAAATATGAGTTTCTGAATATACTATAAGTTTAATACAGATACACATATATAGTACATGCACATATATATATAGTGTATATAATGTATACTTACAATCTAAATATATTTTTTTAAGAATGATTATCAGGAACCACAGTGCTAAATGCTGTGTAGACTGAGGCCAATCAGCTCCTTCAACCAAAGATGTTCACTCTTTCCTCCACTGTACTGGATCTTAGATATAACTTTTTGTGATTTCCATCCAGCCTTTATTTCCTACATTAATGCTAAACAGTAACCTATTTCACAGATTATCACTTACTCCAAAATCCACACGATCACAAGTTTTGCCTTCTCTCTTCCATTCTCCGGACTCTAAATTCATATTCATTTCCTGCAGAAAACAACTTCCCTTTCTTCTATCAGGACCTCACGTTCCTCTCCCCTCTCACAAATTCCGCACAACTGAAACAATCCACAATTCCTACCTTGAGTTTCTTCTCACTAATTGTTCCTTCCTTGTTCGGTGAATCCTCCATTCTGACTTATTTTTCCCAGCGTACTTAAGGCTCCCTCCCGGCTCTTCTCTGCTTACAGCTCAAAAATGTCAAGAGGAGGGATCAGAACCTGGGAAGTTTTAGAAGAAAACATTTTTTTCTATAAACTGAGACCTAGTGCACTCCCTAAAACTTTTGCCATCTCTATTTTTGTTCTTCTGATCTCTTCTTTTTATTTTTACTTCCTTTTTTCATATTTTGGTAATTATTTTCCCATTTTATATCTTCTCAAAACTTTAACATTTTTTATCATCCATATATATATTTTTTCCCTCTATCAGTTATACCTTTGGAAAATCAACTGGAGCAAAATTCAAATTAAATTTTCAGTGATCCAGATATGTCTGAATGAGTATATAAGGTAGTAAATCAATATATATTTAGCAGTTTATTATGGACTATCTTGTGTGTTAAATACTAAGGGAATTGATGTTAACAAAAACATACAGTCTCAGTTTCTGTCTTTACAGAGCTTATGGATTAGTGGTAAAGTCAGACCACTTTATGGTATTACTTTAAAATATGCCAGAGTCTACAGAGAGAGAATTATTAATACAAGGTGTCTTTGGAGCACCAGACAATTGATTAGGGAAATGACATCTAATCTGGCACTTTGTCACATCTTAGGGTATCACCGAAACATTTTGTTATTTTTACTTTTTTTTTTTTTTTTTTAGCGTGAAACAGAGTTAATTGAAGAAGGACAAGACAGGTTGACAAAGCAAGAGCAAGATACAGGTTTGTAGAATAAGAGCAAGATACATTCACCACAGAATAGCAAACAGTCCTCTTGTCATAACAAAAAGGCTGTTTTTTTACTTTTAAGAGAATAGAATAAAATAATTTCCAGGAAAAATAATAGCCTTCATGTTGCCATTCAGTTTTGTATTCCGCTAACTACTTGGTTACTTACATGCGTGAGTGGTTTATAACTATTTCCCAGTGGGTAACTGCATGAATCTTCATCGATCATTCATTGAAGTGGGATCGTTCCCCATTTAGCTCAGCAAATCACATTCCCTTTAGCTAGAATCAAGTACTCTCGGACTTGATGTGGACGTTGACACGACTTGACATTGAGCGACTTACAAAGGAAATTAGATATTAGGGTAATATGTCCTTATTGAAATCATCAAAGCTTAATTTTCCTTGTTTTAAAACATTCACAATAATAGTAATATGTAACTCAGCAAGTTGTTTTGTAGAATAAATAGCATAATATATGTTAACTGCATGACTGACTTATTAGGCATTGTTATAAGCATTATGATACTTACTGTATATATCATTATTATTTTAACCTACTTAGTACATGAAAGCATTTCCATAAATAACCTTCTTTGATTATTTTCTTTTCTGAACTTGATCTATTCCCTCCATCAATTAGTGGTAATTTGGCGGTTCCAAGTGGGAACTTTAGTTACTCCAATATCTTTACTGAAAAGAGTTTCTCTTCCATTAAGGAAGCATCTTTCTTTATCAGTTTTTCTACTTTAGCAGACACTAGCACAGCTATAAAGGAGAAGAGACAGATCTAAGTAATTAAACTATTTTTTTACATTGTTGACTCTATTTGAACATTTATTATTTATTATGTTAATGAGTTTACCTATATCATCTCTTTTTAAAGTAGTTACTGTTATTATTCATATTTTACATAAAGAGCCAGAGGTATGGAGAACTTAACTAACTTGCCCAAAGTCAAAAGCTAGCATGTGACCTAGCCGAATTCAAACTCAGGAGTACAATACTAGATTAAGCAGGGTAAAATAAATACCGCTTACCTTTTTCTTGTAATATTGTGGAGAAATCACTATATGTTGCTTCTTTTATAGAGAATATGGTCTTATGCAGTGTGAATTTTTCATTTAAATTATTCAAGTAAAAAATCCAGCCATTCTTATTTGCCTTTGAAAGGCATACTCCACTTTTAAATCAATCAATGCACCTTAGGTAGGAAATAGCCCCTTATTCATTTTAAGGGCATCTTTCTTCATGACATGCTGCATTTTTAAGCTCAATAATTTGTTTGTCCAGTGGTAACTTAGAAAATAACTAAAGCTGTCTCTGATTGGATTAGCATTACGTGATGTTTCTGTCCATATGGAATAGGGTCTGAGGGCACCAACCTCCTGACCAATCTTCCTTACTTTTCTCCCTGTCCTCTCCACCCTTGGAGAGTAGAGCAATTTCCCTATTGGTAAAGACTGTACAAGATAGTCATAGTTTTTAAGTTGGCCTGCATCTACATATGAAATCTGAGGACACTAAATTTGACATGATTAAAATATCATTTTTTAATCACCAAAAATGCAACTTGGAAATTATCTAAAATTCATGCATTATCTAGGTTGTTTATGTGTTAGTGCCCTCTGTTCATGCCATGGAGAGGATTTATCTTAATTGATAAGTACTTTCATAAGGAAAAAAAACTGAATTTGGAAAAGAGGATGTAGTGCACTGAGTCTTAGGTTTTTCTATACTGAGAAAGTGAAGACGGGAAAGTGACAATATGAGGGATTTAAAACTATTAAGAGAGAGAAGGTAGAACAAATTTTTATTATTGTTATGGATCTTTGGTAAGCTTATATAAAATAATTAATTCATGAATTTAGCTTTTCTCTATTTGGTTATTGAAACATTCAATAAATATCTAACTATATAAGAAGTTGAACTATACTCTTCAGAAGGCACAAAAACTCTTTGTACCTGTAGATTGATCACAATCTCTGACTTCCAGATTCCTGTTCATCTTTTAGACTTAGCTGGTGTGTCACCCCATGAAAAGTGACTCATTATCCCTGCACACAACATCAAACATTTCTAATGCAATCTTCCTATATCCCTCCAATATAACTTCTATTTTAGTAACAAATATGGGGCTAATAATTTTTGTAAAATGGCTGAAATATTCCAAGGACTCTTCTGAAATTTAGAGAGGGTGCATGGATATATGCAACATTTTCATAGCAGCATTAACATCAGAAAATTTAAAGAAAATTATAAAGCTCGTACATACCAATTTTCCAACCAAAACAGTAAGTTTTATCTAACTTTAGGAACGAATGACCACATTTCTGCTTTCTGATGACACACATTATCTTTGACATGCATTCTATTTATTTTCAATAAAGTGATTTTGTTCTATGTGTTTGCTTCTACAGATTACATATTCTTGCATCAACTCAACTACTTTGTACTTGATTATTTTCCGCACAGTAAACCGTTTGTATGTTACCTTCTTGACATAATATTGTTTGTCTCTATCCTCTGAAATATGTTAACTATGAATTAGCACACCGTCTTTGATTTTATTTGCCCATATAATGTTAAATGGGATAATTAACTTCACTTAACCTGGGTACTTATCTTTATCTAATTACTGTTTACAAAATGTATGACTTCCCATTTTTTATATACCAATGAAAATGATGTGCATATTAGTTTATATTTAACAAGCAAATCCAAAATTCTTTTTACATAGTAATATCCAACCTTTCTACACATTTTCTGACATAATAGAAGACTCTATCTACTAATATCATCTTATTTTTTATTTATTTTATTCAAATCCATGTGATTCTTGAATCTGGAAGCTTTTATTTTTCCGAACTTGTTTGAAAAATTTTTTTTGAGTTAAATAAAATTAAAAAACCCCAAAAAACCTAGAACTCTTTTTACATAAATGCATTGAACAACAAGCAGGAAAATATGAAAATTTTTATGAAATCAAACTGCATGACCTCTCTGTGACAGGCCATAATGTTGCTGTGTCCACGTATCAGATTATGTGAACATCACCACTTCTATTAGGTGTAACTTCAGCAGTAAAGAAAAGAGCCATGGGGAATTTTCCTCCAGAAACTGTAAGTATGAGTGTCTCTTTTGCAAGCTCTGGCCCAATTCAGTTTCCTCCAGAGTTCTATCTACTAAGCCAACTCCCTACCTCCACATTAATAATGCTTAGCTTTAATATTAAGATTGATTTCAATTGATCTTCATTGCTAATTGACAGAAGACCTCTGTGAGCAGAAAATCCATGAAACTATTTTTAAGAGTATGTCAGCTTTATTCAGTGAACATTCGTCTACCTCCTTTGGAAGTATATACTGATTAAACTCTTTGCAGCACCTGAATGTGAGTGCATGTGGCTTGTGTGTATGTGTCAATCTGGGAGAGAGAAAGGTAGAAGAGGGTGGCTCAGTCCATCAGGGCTGCTATAAAAAAAAAGACATAGGTTGGGTAATTTATAAATAACTGAAAATTTAGTGTTCACAGTTTTGGAGCCTGGGAAGTCCAGGATCAAAGAACCAGCAGACTTGGTGTCTGGTGAGAACTTGTTCTCTGCTTCAAAGATGGCGCCTTCTTGCTGTGTCCTCCCATGGCAGAAAGAGCAAACAGTGACTCACACTTCCTCTGTAAGGGCCTGAATTCCTTCCCTGAGGGCTCCATTCTTATGATTTAATCACCTCTAACACTAACCCTAACCCTTTTTTTTATTTCCACAGTCCAGTAATTTATTTTAAATTTGAGTAAGTTCAAATTCCACAAAACAAAACTGAAGAACAGCAATATTTTGTTTGAATTTCTCTCTTCTGTGCACTCAGTGATCTAAAACACCACAATATCCAACATACACAAACCTCAGGGAAGGGTTAGTACACACAAGATTGGAATCATGGTGTTCTTTGTTCCTGAATGGAATGGTCCCACAGAAAAAGCACTGGATACAGCACAACATTAGGGCACCTGTGACATATGAAGTGAGCAAAACACACTAGCATTTTCTATATGCGTAATGGGGAAACCTGCATAGGTTAGAGGGCCTTTGATGCTCATGTAAAAATCAGGCAAGTTTTCTGTATGCATTTTTCAAATAATTTGGAGAGCACTGCAATCCAATGTAGGATACTCTGATTAGTGTTGTCTTTGTTGGCATTGACAGTCTTGCATGGTCATATACCAGCATTTTTGCTTTAGCTTTTCTTTGAATAAAAGAGATTTAAATGCATTTAGACAGTACATATTAAGCTGTTTACATACACTAAATTTAAGAGATTCAGTATTAGAGTTTCTTTGTTTCTATCTTTGTTTCTATCACATTGGCAATTAAGATTCAACATATAAATTTTTGGGAAACATATTCAGGCCATGGCAAAGGGATTGGAAAAGTGTGAGAAAAAGAAAAGGGGCCTGAAGGAGAGCTGCAACTGATGCGTTGTAATTAGACAGCAGTTGTCCCGACAGCACATTTTTGAACACACTCACACTTGGCCTTTAAGGAATATATATGTGTATGGAGGGGGAGGGGAGTTCAGTTTCCACTAATACTACAGTCCTCACATTTAATTTAAGCATCTCTCCCAGTGAAAATTCAATCAATTAAAAAAGAAAATAATTTAAAGCATTTCTGTACTGGGTGATATTTAGCAATCTCTTGCAAATAATAAGTGAGGAAAAATAATGCATAAGAAAAAAACCACAAATGGATAGTTGAAATTATTGTATGGGGATATTAACATGTTATATTGTGACTTTGGCTTCTAAACACTTAATCTCCTACTCAAGATGTCATTAAAATAAGCCCTAACTCTGAAGACCCAGTGAGATACAGAATGATTATAAAGTGAAGGTCCCAGGATATTGAATTTGTTTGGTAATTTATTTTATACCTAAATGGATACAGATACTTGAGTGTTAACACAATATGTTAACTGAAAAAAATTATAATGAGATAATGTAGGCTTGAACCAGACTTTGAAAGTCACTTAAATACTCTATTTATTTCAGAATTTTAGCCAAAGGATCACAGAAGGGAAGGGATCATTTTCCTAATTACATTCCGTAAAGCCTTCTTTACTTCCTGATTCCGGAGGCTGTAGATCAGAGGATTCAACATGGGGATCACCACTGTGTAGAACACAGAGGCCACTTTGTCCTGATTCAGGGAGTAGCTGGAACTAGGTCTCAGGTAAGTGTAGATGGAGGTGGCATAGAACAGAATTATGGCTGTCAGGTGAGAGGCACATGTGGACAGAGCTCTGTGCCTCCCCTCCCCTGAATGCGTACGGAAGATGGAGAAGAGAACGTAGGAGTAGGAGGTGAGGATGACCAGCAGAGTCCCAACCATATTCACACCAGCAAAAGTAGAAATGATGCTTTCTTCCAGGTGTGTGTCAGAACAGGAGAGCTTAAAAAGTGGCGGGCTGTCACAGAAGAAGTGATGGATGACGTTGGAGCTACAGAATGGCAAAATGCTTACATAACTGGTGTTGACCATGGAGTTCAGCAAACCTGCTGCTAAAGCCCCAGCTGCCATTTTAAGGCAGACAGTCCTGGACATGATCAAGGAGTAAAGTAGTGGGTTACATATGGCCACATAACGGTCATAGGCCATTAACCCAAAGAGGATGCATTCGGTTGTCGCCAGTGCGATGAAGAAGTACATCTGCAGGAAGCAGCCAGCAAAGGAGATGGTTTTCTTCTCTGATAGTAAATCTACCAGCATCTTTGGGGTGATGGTAGATGAATAGCAAACGTCCACAAAGGACAGGTTAGCCAGGAAGAAATACATGGGTGTGTGAAGTCTGGAATCAATCCTGATTAAAAGGATCATCCCCACATTCCCCAGAACTGTAAGTGTGTAAATCGCAAGAAAAAGCAAAAAGAGGATAATCTGTAGCTCCAGTGTGTCTGCTACTCCCAATAGGATGAACTCAGTCAGTGATGTATGATTTTTTCTGGTCATTTACTACAAATACATTTTACACAAACTTTGTATGAGGCATAAATATTTCTCCCTTTGAAAGTTTAGAGGAAAAATAGAAATGTTAATAAGGATAATCACACATAGAAAAAACTTTAGGATAATATAGCATAGTAACTAGAATGACTCAAGTAAAAAGAAAATCAGAGGAGAAATAGATAAGCATTTAAATTTAATAAACAATTATCTGTATTGAATCTGGGTTGCAGGCCTCCCAAGTCTCTGATTTAAGTCCATACACTCCACTTTAATTTCTGAAAATGCAAGTACATTGTTCTATTCTTTCTATATCAGTCTATATCCAAAATGCAAAGAATGGATACATCTTTGCTGAAGTTTCTCCTATTCTCTAGAAAGGTATATGGATTTAAATCAAATGCATTTTTTTGGTCAAAACTACTCTGTACATTCTTTAACTCCAAAACTAATGCATTGTACCCTTTAAAATAGCTCTCATATAACCCCAAGCACAAGAATAGTGACCATTTCAAATAACCAATATTTTGACATCTATCCTATTCTTAAGCATAATTTTGTAATATTTTAAAAGCAAAACAAATAGTTGCTCTAGTTACAAGGTATGATATCAAATTAATGCTACATAGTAGCAGATAGGTATCTGTCCATGGCAGTGAACAACAGCAACAAACCTTTTTAAATTCCTTCCATGTGGTGTCTTACCTAATAGTCTATTATTTGTTTTTTGTCTGGATTTCTCACTTGGAGGTCAAATATAAAAATAAGAAAATTTATTTTCCAAATGCAGTGGAAAGTTGAATTATCTTTTGTTAAAATTTTGAGACACCTTCTCATTAAATACATTTTGCTGCACTTTGTTTTGTTTTCCTTCAAGCTGACTGGATGATCATGGGGATTACATAATAGATACTAATTGTGGAGTCAATGCTCTAAAGGGAGGAACTAAAGTCTCAAAAGAAATTAAATACAAATATATGGAATCAGGCATTACATGGAGCTTATATCAGAAAGTGGTTGCTGACTTCCATGTTATTTTAAATAGTTAGAGAAAACATCTCAGTTGGTTATTAACATTGCCTTTCACTCTGAATTTTTACCTTATTCCAATCTGGTACATAGCCTATTGCCAAATTATTATTCTTCCCTGTCCAAAGGCAAAATAACCAAAAGTATCTTAAAAATCTAATTGGCTTTTATTTGCAATTCTAGAATCAGGCAACACCTAATTCTATAAAATAGAATGAGTGTTCCAGTGAGCTGAGGAACTTGGCCTTCTTGACGTAAAAGGACTGAAGAAAGCAGAAACAGGGAACAAAAAGTAGCCTGGTCATTTCAAAGTTACTTTCCTTACAGGGTTAAAACAGAGAGTATTTCCTTATTATGCTGACTCGGGTTGACTAGAATCTCCTGTTCATTTGGAAAACAGGACCATTTCAAAGTTCAGTTCAATTACCTGGTACTTAGCACAGGGTCTCCATTCTGGCTTGGTCTGGTCTGCTGAGACCTAGTGCAGGAGGCCAGTCCAAAACAATGGCTTCTTATGAACTTTGTTTAACATCCCCTTTGTCAGTCTGTGTGTGTGTGTCTGTCCTTCCCTTTGTCTGTACAAATTTAACTTCCAATCTAGTTCTATTCCTGATTGAAATTAATGAGAAGGGGAAACTAACTGATTAATATCCATTGTAAAATGTTTAAAGAAATATTACACCTTGAGCAAATAAAACAATGGATAAGGAAACCTGATTTCTTTTTATGATTTTAAAATTGTGTCAGTTTTTTAAAAATTATTATTTGTGATTCTGATTGTATAAGGTGATGAAACTACAGATTTTCTAGATCTAAATTCTTAAGTAAAACAGGTTGAAATAAACCACATCCAGTGTCCTTACGCAAGGAGAGTCTGTACAGGAAACTCATAATACATTGAGTACTATATTATGCTTTTACATTTAAATTTTCAATAAATCTTCTACACAAGTTTTTGAGGTTGACATTATTCTTTCCCTCATTTTTAGGATGAGGAAAACTAGGCTTAAAGCTGTTAAATGACTTTCCGATAGACAAAGTGGAAGAAGTGGAGGAATCAACTTGAAATGCATTCTTCAACATAAACAATTAATACCAGCTACCTAACTCCTGTCTAGTTCCATTTTAACTTAGTATTAGTCACTTATAATAATGTGTGTGTACATACATATACAAAGGTACTTGTGTGTGTGCGTATCTTCTAGTGAATCCCATCTTACAATCTTCAAAGCAACTTGACTACATTTGTGTCTTCATCTTCATCTATGCTAAGACCCGCAACATTATGCAAGATACTGATTAAAATCTTGACTTGTAAATATCCCACCATCATGTCATTGACAACTACCCCCTAAAAGTGCCAGCAAGATGACAAATTAGGAGGTCCCTGGATTTAGTCATCCTCTCACAAAGTCCAACTGGCAACTATCTTTAGACAAAAACACCTTTGTGAAAATCCAAGAATTCAGGGGTGAGGCTGAAGGAACCTGTTGGACCACAAAAAAACCAAGAAAAGCTGCATTAGAGGGGTAACAGGAATTGTTTCATTTTGACTGCATCAGCCCTCCCCCTGGAGAGGCACAGCACCACCTGGAGAGGGTTCCCTGGGCCTAAGGTTTCACCTGTGGAAAAAGAGAGCCCGAGGCAGACGTCCAGCTTCCCCAGCATTCTGAAGCACTTAGGAGTAGGCCTAATTTTTTCTCACCTGAAGAGGAACACTGAGGGAAATACAGGGCTAGACCAGCTGGGGTCAAATAGAAATAGAGAAGGGTTCACAGTGATCAGCCAGCAGATCTTGGTGGTAACACCATGTTCCGTGCCAGCATCAGCACCCAACCAGTGAAATCAGCCAGTGGTTTGTGGGCCAGGGGAGACACGCCAGTGATCTGTTTGGTTAGGAAGAATGGTTGACAATTCTGCTTTGCTTGAGTCCTTGGCCAGCAGTCTTGCCCAGCTGTGGAGCCCAGCCTAAGGCTCTGCACCAGTAGGGAAAAAAGCTGGTGACCCTAATGAGCTTTAGAGCACACCCTCTTGCCCTGCCTGATCAGTGATTCTGAACAGTATGCCTGGATGGTAGACAAATTGCATCTCTGCCCAACTGCATCTCTGCCCTAAGCAGAGCATCTGAACCTGCCTGACCAGGCAGCCTGAACAGCAACCCCACCCAGCCTCAAGCCCAGCCTGCAACCCCACCAACTGCAGGACACAGGCTACATCCCCTACCAACCTGCAAGACCAATAACTGTCCCGATCAAACTCAGAACAAAGCTAGCAGCTTTTGCCACTGGCATACTGGCCAGTGACCCAATTCAATGCTGGGGTGTAGCCAGAAGTCCTGCCTAAGTACTAAACAAAGCCTAAGGCCACATTTAATTGCAGAGCTTGGTTTGTGGCTATACCTGAACTTAAAGTCCAGTCTGCAGCACACCTACTGTTAAAATGTCCATATTACCCAAAGGGATCTATAATTTCAGTACAATCCCTATCAAAATTCCAACAGCATTCATCACAGAAATGGAAAAAAAAATCCTAAAATTCTCATGGAACCACAAAAAACTCCAAATAGCTAAAACAATCTTGAGAAAGAACAAAGTTGTAGTAATCACACTTCCTGATTTCAAAGTATTTGTAAAGTTATAGTAATCAAAACAGTATAGTACTGGCATGAAAACAAGACATTTAAACAAATAGACTAGAAGAAAGAGCTCAGCAATAAACCCATGCATATACAGTGAACTATTATTGGACAAGAGTGCAAAGAATATACAATGAGAAAAGAATAGTCTCCTCAATAAATGAGGAGAAATAGATGTTCACGTGCAGAAGAATGAAACTGAACACTTATCTTACGCTACTCACAAAAATTAACATGAACTAAAGTAAAGACTTAAATTCGAGTCCTGAAACTGTAAAACTCCTACAAGAAAATATAGAGGAAAATTGCTTTGACATTGCCTCTGGTAATTTGGAATAGAATATCAAAAGCTCAGGCAACAAAGGCAAAACCGAGAATGTGGGACTACATCAAACTAAAAGGATTCTGCACAGCCAAAGAAGCAATCAAAAAAAAAAAAAATGAAAAGGCAACCTACATACTGGGAGAAAACAATTGCAAACTATATATCCGATAAGAGGTTAATATACAAAATATACAAGGAACTCATACAACTTAATTGCTCAAAAAAACAAACAAATAACCCAAATAAAAAAGGGGCAAAGGATCTGAATAAACATTTCTCCAAGAAAGATATAAATGGCTGACAGGTACATGAAAAGGTGGTCAACATTAATAATCATCAGGGAAATGCAAATCAAATTCACAATTATATATCACCTCATACCTGTTAGCATCACTATTATCAAAAGACAAGAGATAAAAAGTGCTGATGAGGGTGTAGAGAAAGGAGAACCTTTGTACATTATTATTAAGAATATAAATTAGTGCAACCATTATGGAATATAGTATGGAGGTTCCTCAAAAAATTAAAAGTAGAACTACCATATGATCCAGTAATCCTTCTTCTGTGTATATACCCAAAGGAAATGAAATCAATACTTCAAACAGATATCTATACTCATATTCATTGCAGCCTTATTCATAATAGCTAAAATAAAGGGGAAAAACCTAAAGTTATTTCAATGGATGAATTGATAAAGAAGTTGTGGGGGGGTGTATATGTGTGTGTATGTATGTGTGTACATAAACATAAATGTGGTGTGTGTATATATATATAATGGAATATTAATTCAGTTTTTGAAAAAGGAGATCCTGTCGTAGTGACAACATGATGAACCTGGAGAACGTTATGCTAAGTGAAATAAGTCAGAAACAGAAAGATGAATACTACACAGTCTCATTTATATTTGGAAATGAAGAAAATGTTGAGTTCATAGTAACAGAGAATCAAATGGTGGTTACTAGTGACTAAGGGCTGGGGGAAAAGGAGAGACATTGGTAAAGGGTGCGAATCTTCTGCTATAAGATGATTAAGTACTGGAGCTAATGCACAACATGATGACTAAAGTTAATGGTAATTTATTGTATGCTTGACATTTGCTAACAGAGTAGATCTCAAGTATTCTCATCACAAAAATGTAACTATGTGAGGTAATGGATATGTTAATTAGCTTGATTGTGGTAATCATTTCACAATGTCTACATATAGCAAAGTATCACATTGTATACCCTAAATATGTGCAATTATTATTTATCAATCATACGTTAATAAATCTTAGAAAATAAAAAATAAACAGAGGGGCTGTATTCACAATTGATCTAAATTGGAAACAACCCAATGTCTGTCAACTGGTGATATATTTATAGAATGGATTACTACTTTGAAATAAAAAGTGAAAAAGAAAACTACCAACAAAAGCAACAACATGGCTGAATCTCACAACATTACTGAAAGGAATGGAAGCCAGACTCAGAAGGCTGTACACTGTATGACTCAACTGGAAAGGACAGTAGAACAACAGGAATCACTTCAGTGTTTTCCCTGTGGTTGTCAGGGCCTGCACACCTGAAGTACACTCTTTTAGAAAACTTCCAGTATATAATACAGTGTTATTAACCATAGTCATCATTATATACGTTAGATCTCTAGATTTATTCATCTTATGTAATTGGAACTTTGTACTCTTTGATCAACATCTTCTAATTTCCCCAATCCCCTAGACATGTGTGTGTATGTACATACATATTTACATGTGTGTGTACATGTATATGTATGTGTATATATACATATGATTATGTGTATACATATGTATACATAATCAAGACTTCTTTATCCATTCACCCATCAGCAGACACTTAGGTTGTTTCCATATCTTGGCTATTATGAGTAATACTACAATGAACATGGGCGTGCAGATATCCCATCGCTACTGATTTTATATCCTTTGGTTATGTATGTATCTGCAAAAGTTAGCAATAGTGAGTACCAACATACATTTCAAGTGGAAAATTTTGGCTCATGAGGAACAACAAGGCAAGATGGATAGCATTTCCTTGGGAACCGGAAACTTGAGGATAATAATTGCTGTATGTATTTTTGTTTCCTTGAAGGTGGATTCTGTTTACACAAAAGTCTATTCAAAATCATTCTTTTATGAAAACTGCACATTTTAAAATCTGAAAACTATTAAGCTCATATTTAAGGTTTATTTTCTTTAGATATATCTGATAGAATTTAACAATCATTTCTGAGAGAACTTTGCATAATGATTAGTCTCATTTGCAAAACTAGTTAATTAAAATTATTTAAACACCTTAAATGGAAAGTATAAATTTTACATTTTGTGTCATTTTAAACTGTGAACTCTTCAAATTAACAAAGAGTTATAAAACAAATACATATAAATCTAATTATACTAATAAGTAGAATTAAACAAGATACTACAATACTACAATACTAACAACTTAGATTTCAAATTTAACTTTCAAGTCAAAATCAATTCGTTATACATACAAAAAGATATAAGCAAGGCTCTTACTATTATTTAAATTCTCCTAAATATAATAAGTACAAATAATACCAGATATGCACAAATTGTTAACACATAAAAATTTACTAATATGATCATAACTTTCTTATACTTTTTGACATTTAATTTTACTCCATACCCTAGTTAAAAGAATGCATCCACAAAAAATAATATTGCCATCTCAGTTAGGTAATATTATTTCCAAACCAGAAAACTTAAAAATGGAGTATTCTAAATCTTCTTTGACCAAAATCTGGATTATAGTTTCGTGTATATATATAAAATTATCTTCTGTTTTCTACGTAACCCCTGAATGAATTGCACATTTAATTTATTTTTAAGATATGTTAGTGTATAATTGTTAGGTATGTGGTCTTTACCCCGAGGGAAGGTTTGCAAAGCCAGAAAAGTGGATGGGAGGGAGGAGGGGGTATAAGAGGCAGCTAAGCAGGCAAAACGGGGGAGGTTTGCAGCCTAAAAGGGGGATGTGACTGAAAAGAAAGACATCTCAAGGACGAGCCTCTGCTACGGCACAACTTCCTCCCAGACGTCAAGGACTTGCTGTATACTGTGATTATTGTTTAATTTCCCCCAACTCCACTCCCTCCTCCCAACCCATTATAAAAAACTCACTAGGCCCCATTTCGGGGTGGATGCCTTTCTCAGCTTCCACCCATCTGCACCCAGATGCTCAAATAAACAATTCTTTTTATCTTTGGGCTTCACGTGTTTTCCTCTTAGCTCCAGCCTAACAATAATGATAAACGCTTGTGTGATCAATGGAAATCTTAAAGCATATAAAGAAATTTCTCATTAAACTGTAAAGGCTTTCAACTTAAAATAAGTTTACATTATTTTATATTCTCAGGATCATTCATCACTTACAGATGTATACAATAAATATAAGAAGGCAGAATTTCCTGACATTTACCCCAGGAGTCATTTCAGGATTGCCTAGCAAACCAGTGGCTTTTTATTCTACCCACCCCATTCTCCACCAGAGATTTGAATTTTTCTCTGGCTTCCAAGGATTCAGATTCTGGGCAACTGACATTTATCAGCACTCCCTTAAACAGATTACTCAAACCCAAACTTTAGCACTTTAGTTCATAATATTTATCATACAGTAATAAGACACCGCCCCACACACACTGACCCCATAAAAATAGCACACAGTGGGGTTGGGTTGTCTTTTGGAATGCAAACCCGTTGCACATCCAGTAGTTTCCTCACATCTCTGTGGAATGATGAGGAGGTAAGGGGGATATAGCTCCTCTTTTGAAGATTTCTGACATTCAAGCTTCCCCAAGATCCTTAACCCAAAATATGTGGTGTGCTGTTGGTCTTTACCTTCTTCGTGACAATAACAAATTGAAATGACTTATATCACTTTGCCAAACATAGAGGAACATTTAAGGAATCATTTTCTGAATGGGGCTATAATGTTCATAAATAGAGACATTAATGTCCTGCCACCAATGTCTCTTCTGGTGATAATACAGGAAATATAGACAAAGAATATAAGCTACTATAGTAATAAGAAATTTTAAAAAAGCCCAGCCAGTCTTAGAACAGTTGGGAAAATTGCCTTGACTATAACTGATGTTCTTTGTATTCTTTTATAATGCATTTATTTATACAAAAATAAATATTTTAAAGGCTAAAATAATGAGCTTATTAATTTAAATTATTTTCCAAAGAGGAAAGGACTTGGAAATATATCTTTGGGTAGAGATAACATTAAAATCGAGACCCCTACATTCTGTATTGTGCCTTTATCACAGATAGCTTTCTCTTCAATGACCTGCTTTGTGCTAAATCAAATGGACTTGTTTTATTGTTTTAACTTAGTGAAGTCCTTGAAGAATTTCACACATCTGTGCAAACTTCTTTCTATTTATTTATATGTATTTTATTTATATATATATTTTTTCTTTGAATTATCTTATGAATTCATTCAGATAATAACTGTCATGGAATGTGTGTAAGATATAAACTCTAGTTCTGACAGTCATAGTCTCTTCACTGGTTATAAATTGGGTACGGATCAAGGAGACATTAAAGTTTATGAGATGTAGGATGAGTTACACATATTCATGTGCCACTTACTTAACTATTAACAAAAAGAAGAGAAGGAGGAAGAGGAGGAGGAGGAGGAGGTAGGAAACAAAAGCTTCTTAAATGAACTAAACATCTTTGTCAATCATTGAGATACATGATAGTGGTGATACTCATTTTTTTAATTCTTCAGATTTCCACATATCTTGATTTTATTATATGACACTGTTGCATTTTGTATGTCTGAAATTAAAAACAAAACAAAACAAAACCTCAACATCAAACATAGATTCAAAGTCTTAATTATAAAAATATATTTAATTAGTAATCTGCAAAATGGTTGACTACAGGCATCTGACACTCACCTTCTCCAGGGAAAAGGTGAAAATTGTGAATACATAATCACACCTCAAATAGAACTTCTAGGACAGAGCACTGGAATTCAACAGAGAAGTTACAGGAAACACCTGAGACACAAAAGGAGAGAGAAACTAGGCAGCCAGCTCAGCTGGGATTGGTTCAAGGCCAGAGAAACTTGCCAGTGTGGGGAAAGGGGACCTGAAAATGACCTTACCCAGCCTGCTGCCAACACCATCACTGACAGCCACTCACACACACTACATGTGTTTCTGGGGACTAGCCTTCCCAGGTTATCACAGCCACCATTAAGATTAGAAAGTGCTACCTGGGAGCCCAAGTATTTTTCCTGCCACTGCTACTGCCATCACCTGTGCCATGTGTGTTTCCTGGAGGCAAAAGGACATGCCCACCCATGTAGCCCACTGGTGTTCCTGCTACACCCTAAAAAGCTGCCTGGAGGCCCAAGTATTTGTCCACCTGGATTCACAAGCATCAATGCCCACATAGGCTACCTGGGGCCCTAAAGACAGACATGCTCAGCCCACCACTGCTATCCCTGGAGCCTGAACACTGGCCCACCTGGCACCCACATGCCCAGAGAAGCCTCACTACAGCCTCCACTAACAACTGCATCCAAGCTACTAAGAAAATCATAGACAACACTGATGCTGTTCATAGCTGAAGAAATCATATGGAGACTATAGTACTGCACACACCCAGAATCAAAGCTAAAGACCCTAACCAACCATCACCATAGACACATCTTCAGGAAAATATCTTCCTCTACAAAAGTTAATCCAAAAATTGGAAGAAGTGACTATTACATCAAATGTGCAAATATTAAGGTAAGGACAGCAGAAACATGGAAAAGCAAGGAAATATGACACCTCCAAAAAATCATACTAATTCTACAAGAACAAATTACAATGAAAAAAAATTTGTGAAATGCTGGAAAAAGAATTAAAAATAATGATATTAAAGAAGATCAGTGAAATACAAGAGAACACAGATAAATGATACAAAAAAATCAGAAAACAATTCAGGATATGAATGAGAAATTCACCAAAGAGATAGATGTCATTAAAAAAAGACCCAAACAGAAATTCTGGAAATGAAAAATTAAATACAAGAAATAATAATTACATTTGAGAGCTTTAACAAAAGATTTGGATTAACAAAAGAAAGAATGTCAGAACTTGAAGATAGGTGTTTTGAAATAACCTAATCAGACAACAACAACAACAACAACAACAACCAAAAAAAGTGTAAAGAATAAGAATGAACTAAGTCTATGTGACATGTGGGACATATCTATGGAAAGTAACCAAAAATTCAAATTTTGAGTGTACAGAAGAGAAAGAGAAGGCCAAAGACATAGAAAACTTATTTAACAAAATAATAGCTGCAAAGTTCCCAAGTCTATCAAGAGATTCTGACATTCAGATCCAGGAATCTTGGCAATTCCCATATAGATATAACTTTAAAAAATCTTCTCCATGACACATTATAATTAAACTGTCAAAAATAAAAGACAATGAGAAAATTCTAAAAACAGCAAGAAAAAAAGTATCTAGTCACATATAAGGGAAGCTCAATCAGACTAACAACAGATTTCTCAGCAGAAATCTTATAGGCAGGAGAGAATGGGTTGAAAGTGCTAAAAGGGGGAAAAAAAACTATCAACCAAGAATATTATATCCAGCAATGTTATCTTTCAGAGATAAAGGAGAAATAAAGTCTTCCCAGACAAGCAAAAGCTGAGGAAATTCATGACTACTAGACCAGCTGTACAAGAAATGTTTAAGGGAGTCCTAAGTCTGGAAGTGGAAGGATGACATCCACCATCATTAAAACACACAAAAGTATAGAAGTCACTCATACCACAAACACATAAATGAAGGGGAGAAGAGACTCAAATGTTACCAGTACAGAAAAGCACCAAACAACAATGGTAAACAATAAAAGAAAAAGAAAGGAACAATATAATACAAAATATCCAGCAAACAATTAACAATATGACAGGAAAAAAACTTCATATATTAATAATAACCTTGAATGCAAAGGAATTTAATTTTCCAGTTAGAAGATATAGACTAGCCGAGTAGATTTTTTTAAATGACCCAACTATATGCTGCCTAAAAGACACTCACTTTACCTGGAAAGAAAAATATAGACTGAATGTACAGGGAAGAAAAAAGATAGTCCACACAAACGGAAAGCAAAAGCAAGCAGGATTAGCCCCAGTTACCTCAGATATTGATAAAAAATATTTTAAATCAACAATAAAAAAAGACAAAGAGGGTCATTATATAGTGATAAAGGGATAAATTCAGCAATGGGACATACCAATATTAAACATATGTACCCACCATTGGAGCACCCAGATATATAAAGCAAATATTACTGGATCTAAAGAGACAGAAAGACCCCAATACAAAATAGTGGGGGCCATCAATGTCCTATTCTTAGCATTAGGCAGATCATCTAGACAGACAATCCACAAAGAAATACTGGATTTACACAGGACTTTAGATCAAATGAACCTAACCTACTGAGCATTCTACCTAATTGTTGCAGAATACACTTTCTTCTCATCAGCACAAGGAACATTGACCAGGATAGACCATATGTTAGGCTACAAAACAAGTGTCTACAAACTTTTAAAATTCAAAATCATATCAAGTATCTTCACACCAGGATGAAATAAAGCTAGAAATCAATACAAAGAGGAACCTTGGAAACAATACAAATGAATGGAAATTAAACAACATGCTCCTGAACAACCATAGGGTATGAAGAAATTAATATGGAAATCAAAACATTTTTGAAACAAATGAAAATGGAATGACAACATATCAAAATCTATGGGATACAGGAAAATCAGTGTGAAGAGGGAATTTCATAGCAATAAATACCTACATCAGAAAAAGAGAAAGATTTCAAATAAACAACCTAATGATGCACCTCAAGGGACTAGAAAAGTAAGAACAAACCCATCCCAAAATTAGTAGAAGGAAAGATATGACAAAAATTGTACCAGACCTACATGAAATAAAGACTAACCAAAAAAATACAAAGGATCAACAAAACAAAAACTTGGTTTCTCAAAAAAAATAAACAATAGCAGTATACCACTAGCTATGCTAATGAAGAAAAAAGGAGAGAAGACTCAAATGTGCAAAATCAGAAATGAGAAACAGCACATTACAACGAACACCATAGAAATACCAAAGATCATCAGAGATTATTATAAACAACGTTATGCCAACAAACTGAAAAACTTAAAGAAAGTAGATGAATTCTTGGACATATACAATGACTCAAGATTGAATCAGAAAGAAATAGAAAACCTCAACAGCCCAATGACAACCATTGAGATTGAATTAGCAATAAAATCTCCTTACAACAAAAAGCCCTGGACTGGGTGGCTTCACAGCTGAATTCTATCAAATGTATGAAGAAGAACAAATACCAGTCCTTATCAAGCTATTCCAAAAAATTGAAGAGGAGGGAATTCTCCCTAATTCATTATATGAATCTAGCATCACTCTGATACCAAAACCAGACAAGGGCACACACACAAAAAAGAAAACTACAGGCCATTATCACTGATGAACAATGGCACAAAAATCCTCAGCAAAATACTACCAAATCGAATTCAAAGGCACCTAAAAAAGATAATAACACACCATGATCAAGTTGGATTTATACCGGGGATACAAGGGTGTCTCATCATACAGAAATCAATAAACGTGTTATGTCACATCAGCAGAATGAAGGAAAAACTATATGATCATCTCAACACACAGAAAAATAATTTGATAAAAATCAACATGCCTTCATAGTAAAAACTCTAAGCAAACTAGGCATAGAAAGAACATACTTCAAAATAATAAAGGTCATATGTAACAAACCCCCAGCTAACATCATACTGAATGGTGAAAAGTTGAATTCCTTTCCTCTAAGAATTGAAACAAGACAAGGATACCCACTTTTACCACCTCTATTTAACATACTACTGGAAGCCCTAGCCAGAACAATCAGGCAACAGAAAGAAGTAAAAGGCATCCAAATTGGAAAGAGAAGGTCAAATTTTCCCTCTTTACAGATCACATGATCTTATATTTAGAAAAACTAAAATACTCCACCAAGAATCTCTCAGTGGTGATTCAGTAAAGTCGCAGGATAAAAAATAAACGTACATATTTCAGCAGTTTTTACACACCAATAATGAACTAGCTGAAAAAGTAATCAATAAAGTCATCCCACTTAAAATAGCTAAAAAAAAAGACCTGTACAATTAAAATCACAAAACACTTATGAGGGAACTTGAACAGGATACAAATGGAAAGACATCCCATGCTCATGCATTGGAAGAATTAATATTGTCAAAATGACCTTACTACCCAAAGTAATCTACAAATTCAATGCAACCCCTATCAAAATACCATTATAATTTTTTACAGAAATAGAAATGAACAATCCTAACATTTGTATAGAATCAAATAAAAGTGCAGATAGCAAAGCAATCCTAAGCAATCCTGAGAAAAAGCTGGAGGCATCACACTACATGACTTCAAAATATATTTCAAGACTAAGTAACCAAACAGCCTGGTATTGTATAAAAGCAGACACACAGACCAGAGGAACAGAATAGACAACCCCAAAATAAATCCGTGTATTTTCAGCCAACTGATTTTTGACAAAGACACCAAGAACATACATTAAGGAACAGACATCCTTTTTAATAAATGGTGCTGGAAAAACTGAATATCCACATGAAGAACAATACTGGACCCCTATCTCTCACCATACACAAAAATCAACTCAAGATGGATTAAGACTTAAACATAAGACCTAAAACTGTAAAACTACTAGAAGAAATCATAGGGGAAACTCTTCCGGATACAGGTCTAGGTAAAGATTTTATGGCTAAGACCTCAAAAGCAAAGACAACAACAATAAAAATAGACAAATGGAACTATATTAAACTAAAAATCTTCTGAACAGCAAAGGAAATGATCAACCAAGTGAAAAAACAGCAAATAATACCATTTAAAAAGGTCAAGGAACATGAGCAGACATTTCTCAAAAGAAGACATACAAATTGCTTACAGGTACATGAAAAAATGCTTAACATCCTCAGGAAAATGAAAATCAAAACTGTAAAGAGATATCTTACCCCTGTTAGAATGATATTATCAAAAAGACAAAAAATAACAGATGCTGACAAGGCTGCAGAGAAAAGGGAACTCTTATACACTGTTGGTGGGAATGCAAATAAGTGAAGCCACTATGGAAACCAGTTCGGAGATTTCTTAAAAAACTAAAAATAGAACCATTTGATCCAGCAGTCCCACTACTGGGTATTTATCCAAAAGAAAGGAAATCAGTATAGCAAAGGGGTACCTGCACAGCTATGTTTATTGCACCACTATTCACAATAGCAAAGATATGGAATCAACCTAAACATACATTAATGGATAAATGGATAAAGAAAATGTGGTACGTATAGCATATATACACAATGGAATACTATCAACTATAAAAAAAAAATCATATCACTTTCAGCAACATGAATGGAACTGGAGGTCATTATGTTAAGTGAAATAAGCCAGGCACAGAAAGACAAATTTTGCATGTTCTCATTCTTATGAGGGAGCTGAAATAGTTGGTCACGGGGAGGTAGAGAGTGAAATGATGCGCACCAGAAACCAGGTAGGGTGTGTGGGTGAGAGGAGGGTGATGAAGAGAGATTGGTTAATGGGTACAAATACACAATTAGATGGAAGGAATAAGTTTAATGTTTTACAGCACAGTAGGGTGACTACCATTGACATCAATGTATGTATATTTCAAATAGCTGCAAGAGGGGACTAAAAATAGTCCCAATATATGGAAATGATAAATGCTCAAGGTGATGAACACCTGAAATAATCTCATTTGATCACTGCACCTTCTATGCATGTAACAAAATTTCACATGTACCCCATAAATTTGTGCAAATACAATGTATCAATTTAAAAAAAACTAATTATATTCATGGGCCATATCAATAATAGAATTTATAATTTCCAGTTAGTTTACATCATTCTCTTTTTTGTTTTTATATTAAACATTTTTAGAACAATTATTTTACAGTTATTGAGCAGGTTAATGTAATTCATTGTCTTTCATATAGCAGGCATTCAAAAAATATTTGTGGATAAAAGAATGAATAAATGAATAAATCAATTGACTATTTTTAAAATGTAAATTTTAAAATCATTAATTTAGTCAGTTTTTAAAAATGATTATATCTATGTTTCATCACTCTTAGATTGGAAACATTTTTGTACATGACATTTATATAAGAATTAACTTCAAGATGATAATATTTTACTTTAATAAGTTTGTTTATATCAATAAGGCAAATGTGTGTAATAAGTTGTAAATTAAAAATTTAAATGAAAAGGTCCTTTTGTAGTTATTTCTGGTGCTGAAATACATATGTGAGCTTTTTTAATAGAAAAATAAAAAATATATGATTCATTAAATATTTATCACACCTATTGATTTCTCTTGATATTCAATAAGAAATAGCACAGTTAGGAAGCACTCTGATGCTGAACCTTATATTTTCCCCAAAGCATAAGGAATAATTCATAATTTTCAAAGGGATTCATTACGCTAAATTTTAAAAAAAGTTCCAGAAGAGTCCTAATTTCTTTACCATATGTTCATCAATTTTCTCTCAGGAAAATCATTGCTTACGTATTTATCTCCTCAGTAATAATTGCTCTGTATACTTTTTGAATTCAAGATAAAAATGCATAAAAAATTATTATTAATGAGACTCATTGGGCATTTACTTTGAAAAGTTAATCTGTCTCAAAAGGTGGCAGTGTTAGCACTGTAAATTTTCAGATAAAAAAGGTGAAATGATGCTTTCAAAAATAGTGGCTGACCTTTGATGTCATACCTTTTTGTGCAATTTAATGTTTAAAAGTTTATCATTTAGTTGCTTGAATTTTTGTTCCAATAGATTTATGATTGCAAATGGGTTTCATAATCTTCATTTATGTCAGTAACAGTTTGGGACAAGTTAGATAAATTGCACTCAGAGACTCAATCACAGTCTCAATTAGAACTTAAGGAAGAATTTACATCCTATGATTCATACTTATAAACAGAAATTTAGGGGTATTCACTTTAAAATTCTATTAAAAGCAATGTTGGACAAAGTCACTAATTTTAGATAACAAGGTAAAAAATCACTGGAGGCTGCAGCTAGCAGAGGAAAAACAAAACAAATCAAAAATAAAATTTTAAAAAATGTATAAGGGGTAGACTCATACAAATGGAAAATGACAAATTATGGAAATTCGTAAAAGACTTTGAGTTGCTGAATATAGGATCAACACCAGAAAATTAGATGCATTTCCTTACCACTATAAAAAAATTCAGAATTAATTTTTTAAAGGACAACATTTATAACATACAAGACCCTTGGGAAAATATATCTAACAATAGAAACTCTAAACCTTTATGGAGAAAATTTTAAAATATCATTAAAAGATCTCAAGTAGAGTAAATAAAAGTTGACACCATGTTTACAAGGATGACTCATATGAAGATATAACTTTTACAAAATTGCTCTGTAAATACAGCATAATGCCAAATAATATTTCAATGTTCTCAATTAAAGTGACAAGTTGGTTGTAAAGTCTTTGAGAAATAACACAGAACCAAAAGGGCCAAGCCATTCCTGAAGAAGTATCAAGTAAGCATATATCAGTGCTATTACGGGAAGGAAAGCTTACCAATGAAGAAAGTTGAACATTGACTGGTGAACTTTGTAAAATAATTGAATGAGGTTTATCCTGAGCTGAACATGAGTGACAATTGGCCCAGGGATCCAAAAATCTGAGAAACACTGAATAAGTGGTCCCGAGACAGTTAGGTTACAGTTTGGTTTTACACATTTTAGGGAAATAGTAATTGCAGGTATAATCATAAATCAATACATGGGAGATGTATATTGGTTTGGCCTGAAATGGAGGCACATCTTGAAGCAAAGTGCTTACAGGTTATAGATGGGCTCAGAGACTCTTCCATTTGTAATTGGTTAAAGAATTAAAGCTGTATCTAAAGACTTGGAGTCAGTGGAAAGGAATGCTTGAGTTAAGGTAAAGACATCTGCTAACCAGAGAGCAAGCCACAATATACTCAGAATGATCTGTTAAGCAAATTGATGGCCTGCAGGCATGACTTAACCTTTGCTTTGCATGTTCTTAGGTCTAGTTTGCAATTACTCTAAACTCCAAAAGGAAGGGGGTATAAGGAGGTGTGTTGGACCTCCCTTCCCTTCATGGCTGGAAACTCAGTTTTAAGGTTTTTCTGGGGTACCTTTGATAAAGAGGGGGTCTGTTCAGTAGGTGGGAGGCTTAGGATTTTATTTTTACTTTATACTGGTGATCACAGTAGAGAGCCCAGAAACAAATCCACACACAAATGAAAATTTAATGTATCATGGGGTATCATTAAAGATAAATGGAAAACATACATTAAAAATACAGTGGAAAAAATATGCTATATTCATTAAAAGAAGAAAAGATCCCTATAGCAAACAATACAAAAAATTATTCCAAATACAATAAGATTAAAAGTATGCCACCTCCATTATTTTGGCAAAAAATGTTAAATACCTGACTATAAAAAGTATTAGAAAAGTTTTGGAACCTGAAGTATTATGTACTGTTGTTAAGAGTGTAAATATGAATAAGAAATTTAGAAAACAATTTGCCATATTTTAAAGTTGAACTAAGTATACCCTAATCCAATGAATGCCACATCTAGGGAAGTATCTAGACAAACTCTTGTACGTGTTCACTGAGCGACCTATAAAGTAACATTCACAATAGAAGGTAATGAACAATTTAATTAATATTTATTAAAGAAAATAATACTACAAATTGTGAATTTAAAATTATGGGAATATGTGTGAACATGGGAGAATGTTAGAAACGCAATTTTAAAGAAAACATAAGCACCACAGAGCACAAACACCATGGCATTACATTGAAAGTGTTCAAAAACTTAAAAATAGATTTAGTAAATATAATTTTAGTTATATAGATGAATTTATTTTTAAAATTGAAAGCTAGGAAACAATAAAAAATGCAGAATAGTGGTTGTCACCATCAGGGAAGCAAGGTAATGGGAATGATCACAGATGTGGGGATGAGGGCCAGGTCTGGTTGCATTCTTCATTTTCTCTCCTGCAAAATAGTGAGATAACAGGGAAGGGAAGAGAAGGGAAGTCCCTTGCTCTTTTGATGGGTCCATCTGGTTCCCAGATAAAGGGAAAGCCCATTGCAAGGGCCTGTTGATCTCTAAGGGCCTTTAATTCAAAATACTCTTTATACCAAGGAGTCATATTTGGGGGTGAAATTTCCTGAGCTCCTTCACAGAGAACATTCAATTTTGGCAATACTCAAATTTCTTTTGTCTTTTATTTAATCTAGGTGGTGAGTTTATATGTATTCATTTATTTTGCTTCCTAACTTACATAATTTATTTTATATTTTTGGAATAAGATAAATGTTTCATATTTTGTACAACATAAAATTAAAGAAGTTTAAAATCTTAATTTTTTAGAAAAGAAAAATACTTAAAGACATTTTTAGAATTTAGTACTTGTGTCAGACTTCCAAATGACCACCATCGGTTTCAATGATGATCTAGAAGAACTCACAAAACTCAGACAAACCAATGTACTTGCGGTTATGTTTTATTACCGCTAAAGATTGCAGGACAATTCCCTGGGTGACCATCGACCAACCCATTCTCCCTCCTTTCCCACTTACAGTTCTCAAGAAAAACCGTAGACTATAATGGGAATGCAACTCTGAGATAAGGGAGAGACTGACCGGAACAGCTCAGGCTCTGTCCCAGCTCTTCCCTCCCCCTGAAAGATGTTGTCCTTCAAAGCTTTAGCCCCGTGAGTCTCACAACTCCAGAGTACAAAACCTAGGATAGGCTGCTTTCTGGAGTCCCCCGGTGGCAGTGCGAGTGAGGCATGTGCAGATGGGACTCCATTTGCCCCAGGCAGATTTCCTGAGCCTCGGGAGACCTAAGCTTCTGTTGTCCCTTGCTGCCTGTCTGTAAGTAATAAACTTGCTTCACGTAACTTGTGTGTGGAGGGGAGGGCAGGGGTTACTCTACCCCACTAAACTCAAATTGGTAACCAGTACGCAGCAAACCTGTTTCACAAATATATAGATTAAAATTGGTGAGGGAAAATGGTATATAGGTCAGTTTCCAAGACAACCAGGAATGAGCTTCCAGTTGTCCTTTCCCAGTGGAATCACACATGCAGCATTTAATTCTCCCAGCAGTGTTGTCAGACGAGAAGTATGAAACATGGCCAGAGAAGTTTACCATGTCTTTGTGTCCAGGGTTTTATTGAGGGTCAGTCACATAGGCATGGAGAGCTCACATATCTGTCCTTAATTACACAGTTTTCAAATGCCCTACCCTAGAGTTCAAACTGACACAGCATAGCCCAAAACCCTAGGTATACAAATATACAGTTAGACGTTCATCATAAATTGTGCCATCAGCATAAACTGTTTGGCCTGGGCCCAAGTATACAAAGATGCTCTTGTCTGGCAAGATATTCCAAGGATGCAGAGGTTGACTTTCATGAGCTGGCCAGGGCCAGTCCTGAAGACCTATGGAATATACAGAGATATACAGAGAATGGATAGCCCAGGCCCGTTGAATAAACTCTTTATTGTACAACACCAATATCAAAACCTAGATGGCAATTATTATAATGTAATCATAATTTGGCTTTTTAGTTTTGCCAGTACAGAAGAGAAATGAATCTTCAAAATATGAGTTAATTATTCTTTATGAATTTGATCAACTAACTACTTTCATTCATAACTACTATTCCAGACATGGTACTCTTACAGTACAGCCCATGGTACCTTCAATGTAGCTTTTAATCTATATAGTGCTTTCTCTACTTCCCTACTGCACAAAAGAAAAGTGAATTTCCTGAATCATTTTGCTTTTTCTTGACAGGAAGCAAAGAATGTTAAGTATTTTTTCTCTAAATTTGTAAATTCCAGGCCCTGCGGAAGAAAAAACAAACAAACAAAAAAAACCTAGCTTGCCTCTCACCATTCCACAAAAGATTACAACTATCCACCATATTGAAGATAAAACATGATGTGGAAAACTAGAAATATCAGCAATTTAGAAGCTATGTTTCTGTGAGTCCAATCAGCTGGGAGCTTATTGGGATATCTCTAACACGGAAGTACGTTTTTCTAAACCTTGTATTGCCTACCACATAAAAGTTGCAACATGATAAATTGCTTTCAATTTTAGAGAGTACATTCGTCTTTTATAATAGTGAGTGCACTTTTGACCCATTTATTAGGTCCTTTTAAAGGCTGATAGCTTTGATCAAAATACATAGCAAGAAAGCGCTCTCTAGACTGCAATGCATGCAGTTATAGAACTCAGTCTTTTCCATACAATTGTCTCAAAATCAATGCTGCCATATGGAGATGTTATATGTAGTAGTAGAAGCCTTTGGAGATTTTAAATAGATCAGATTTTTGCTTCTGATAATTTAATTGTGTCATTTTCAGAAATAAACATTGTCTTATTACTGGGTCTGGTTGGAATAGAATATCTGACCATGCACATCAGGTTATCATGTGTACTAAATTTTTTATTATGAACATGTAGTATGAGTTGCGAACAAATTCTGAAGGTCCAGTTCTTAGGAGGACTTTGCTTACTTTCTTAGCATAGTGTGGCACCTTCTTTAACTTAATCTATGGTTTTATGAGGAACACTCTATGATTATTTGACAGAAGAATTAAAAACAAACAAACAACTATAACAAAAAATTACCGAGACTTGTTAATAGCTGGCTCTCATGCTGAAGTGGTTACTGCAAAGAATGGGTTGTTGCATTATTATAACACCAGGCTTGGATATTCCTAAAGAATATTATAGAATATTGGAGAATATATCTGATAAGCAGAGCTTCCAAAATTAAACATTTTTGTTTACATTGCTTCGTAAGAGAGATCTACCTTGGTTTGGTCAGATAATCAGGAACCTAAAGCATTGCAATTGGTAGTAAAGGGAGGATTCCAGGAAGTTGCTTGTGAATGGACTTTCCAGAACAGACTAAGTGTTCAACTGATTACACACTCCTAAAAATGTTTCTTCCCTACACTTGGTTCAGCTCTTTTAGAGGCTCTTGTATGCAGAAGAACAATATTTCCTCTAAGATAGACGACAGTAGCTCCATTAAATCGGAAACTAAAAATGCCACCGTGCCTTTTAAGGCTCATAACTGAAGCTCAAAGATAAGTATTTCCTTTTCCACCTCCCTAGAAACTAAGGCTTGAGTATGTGCACTACTCTTGGCTAATCAAAAATTCCATTCCTGACTTCTGAGTTTTCAGAAAGTGAAGCAAAATGAGAGGTTGTTCACCATAGCTGGAGGTGGAAGTGCCTGGCAATTGTCGTATGTGAACAAACTCTTCCTCCGGCGAAATCGTCACTCTTGCTTCCCTTAGATCCCACCAGTCTTCTAAACTAGTTTTCCAGGTTCCTTATCATATCTATAAGTTATCCAATATCCTTTCAATGAATTCATTTTCTGCTTTAAATGAGCAAAGCTATTTTATTGCTGAATGTGCTAATATCACTATTTGAAAAACACAATAGTAACCTTAAAGTTAAGCATAAACCTTATGCTTTAATAACACACACATGCCATGTAGAAAGGAAGATTTTTTTTACAATGACATATTTTAAAAATACAACTTCGAAATTGTTTTACTTATTTAATTTTTGGCAGACTTGTCAGGTTATTAAATGAAAAAAGGAAGAAAGAAGGAAGTAAAAAAGTAATTTGGGCACCTCTCACTCTGAAATGTTTTCAGCTATATGTTTCCAACTTTTAATTCCTCACATACGCTGTTTTTTTTTTTTTTTTTTTGAGACAGAATCTCACTCGGTTGTTCCAGGTTGAGTGCAGTGGCGTCATCACAGCTCACTGCAACCTCCAACTCCTGGGCTCAAGCCATCCTCCTGCCTCAGCCTCCGAGTAGCTGGGACTACAGGTGAGCACCACCATGCCCAGCTAACTTTTCTGTTTTTAGTAGAGATGGGGTCTGGCTGTTGCTCAGGATGGTCATGGATGCTCATGGATGAGCTCCTGAGCTCAGGTGATCCTCCTGCCTTGTCCTCCAAGAGGGCTAGGATTACAGGCATGAGCCACATTGCTTTTTTGAATGAGGAACAATGACCCTTTTTAAAAAAACACACTGATATTTCATATGTTAAATAAAAGGTCCCTAGTAGCAACAAAACTGATTTCAATTTTCCCACCAGATATAGGAAAGAGGCCAGTTAGGATCCTGTATTTGTCCATTCTCTGGTTTATCCACTTAAGTGTCCTAAGGTATAAACTATGCCACTGTCAATAATTTAAAGAAAATTAAGGTATAGACATGCATTTTAAAGCATTAAGAAATACTACTGCAAATACTGCTACAATTGTTAAAGAAAGCTACCAGGCATAAAACCAGTATCATCAGCTGAACAAGGTCCTGAGTACTTATGTGTGCAGTCCTGAGAAGAATCTGATGAGGTGTGCAATTATTATTCACAATTTAAAAATGAATACAAATTAGATTAAATAAGTAGCTCAAGATCCCACTGTTGTCAAATGTCACAACTAACATTCAAATTCAGGTCGCCCAAGTCTTACCCTTCTTTAACCTTCAGGGTATATTTCTTTTATGGCACCTGGATAACTGAGAAACAAATAAAAATGAGGGTGCCCAAGATTCTTCTCAATAGTATTGAGTTTGTACTTTCGAATTCCCTCATATAACTAAATACGTCTAAGTATCTTTAATTGTCTGAATTCATAGTAAGAACTGATAGCAATTATGGAATTTATAGGAGAAATTATTCTTTTTTTATTAACTGGTAGAATTAAAGGATTATTCTTGTTTTAATCAAAGATCTCTCAGTGATGAAGATATATGTTATTACTGGCTACATTGCAGTCAATTGTATTCTATTCTTCATCTTTTTCATTTAAAAGAAATCAGCCAAAGCACCTGGGGTTGGGGATTATCTAGGGACAATGTCCCACTTGTTGCAGACTAGAATATAAATACTCATTCCTTGTATGACCTATGTCTAAAACCTGGAGAAAAATGTTGCCATCCTCTTGTGAAAATAAGTTCTTCAAATTGGAAGTTCTAGATGGTGCTAAGGTGGGTGATTTATTCCCTAAAGCATCAACAAAATGTCTGTTGTGAATGTAGCAAAGACAATGTATTTACCTGTGTAAAAATGTATCTTTGCTGACTCACTGTGAGGGGTTTTTGTTTTTGTTTTTGTTTTATTTTCAGTTTGCCTGTGTATGTGGGCTGAAGAAGTGGGCAGAGGGTGGTGGTGGCATAGATCTAAGCTTACCTTATGCAAAAAATCACTGCCTAATTTGTTATGTACTTTATTGCTGTGAAAAGGGAGCTGGCTATGCCTATTTAAGAATTTTGGGGAATCCAATGGTCTAATTCATTTTCTGCATCAGGAAGTTAAACCTCAGATTCTATGAGTATATAACACATATTCATCCACAGTATGCTTAACTATTTTGTTTTTGTTCTTATAAATACAATCTAGGAGAATTTATGATTTCCAATTTAGATATTGAATTATTAAATAATCATAATGGCATTAATAATATTAATAACTGGAATATATAAAACATAATGAATCCATTTTCATGCATCTACAATATATCGAGCCCTATAAAAGGTGCTATAATTATTTATCTACTTTAATCTTCATGTCAATTCTATAGTATATTGCTATGTTAATTAAATAAAACAAGTAAATTTAGCAATAGAGGAGTTCGATGACTTCTAGAAGATTAGGTGTCTGACCTGAGGTTAAACTCAAGTTTGCCTAACTCCAAATCCTGTGTGCTTAACCACCAAGGCACGATGTCATTTGTAAAAGAGAGAGAATAGATTGAATGTAATTAGCTCTAACAATTCTATCATCTACGATTCTCCTTCAAACAGAGTAGCAAATAAAAATTCATTAATGGACAACTTTTAGAAATAGAAGATTTGTCAGGTGATATTTCCCTGAGATCCAGTAAGGTCCAACTTATTTTAGGATATATTTCTGATCTTAGTCCAGGGTAGAGTAAGATGAAACCTTTAAAAAAAGTGAAGTTGCCCTGGAATGCTTAGTCTCTGAACAATTGACTTTAAAAACCCTTTTAAACATTTTTTTAGGTATCATGGGGCTTAAGGAAGAAAAATACGACTTGGATCTCATAAATTGTTTATGGATATAATATATAAACATTAAAATCATTAATTTAAATGTCACTTGTTTTGACGAACTTGTGAATGTGATTTAGCCACCCTGTCTGAAAAATGAGAGTATGAATTAGATTATTCCTAAGATTCCTTCTGGCACTAATATTCTGTAATTAAATAACCTATCATAAAATTTCTACAGCAGTAGGAAGCACCTCAACATCAGAGGGACCACAGTATTTTGATCAAGAAGGCAGAACTGGGCCAGGTGTGGTAGCTCATGCCTGTAATCCCAGCACTTTGGGAGGCCGAGGTGGGAGGATCACTTGAGGCTAGGAGTTTGAGACCAGATTGAGCAAGAGCAAGACTCCGTCTCTACAAAAAATAACAAAATTAGCCAGATGTGGTAGTGTGCACCTGTAGTCCCAACTTCTCAGGAGGCTGAGTCAGGAGCATCCCTTGAGCCCAGGAGATTGAGGTCGCATTGAGCTATGATGGCACCACTGCACTCTAACCTGGGCGACAGAGCGAGACCCTGTCTATTAACGTGTCAAAAAAAAAAAAAAAAAAAAGAAGGCAGAACTGGAATCTAACTCTCTATTTGAACCTGGGGAATTTAATTATATTTCTATGCTTCAGTTGCATCATCGGTAAAAAAAAATAAACAGAAATGATAAATCTAATTTATAGGATAATCATGTGGCTTAAACAAAATGATCCATGTCAAATGCTCAGCAAATATCTTGGCTACTCTCCATAAATTTTAGCAGTTATTTATTGTTTTCATCATCATCATCATCATCATCAATGCAGATAACTAGGTACTGAATGAGAATAAACCAAGGTTCCAGTTCATAAAAATCTCAAATGAAAACTGTTCAGGAAAAGGAAAAGTTACTACTTGACTTTGTTTTTGTAATTTTGTTATAGTGGTGGTGGTGGTGGTTATAATGTGTTTCTATTTGGCGGAATTTTTCTATTTATTTCTTTTTGGTGGCAGTTGTTAATTGTTATTTGTCTGTTAATTCGGCTGTTGTTTCCAGTGAGGAAATAAAACATGTTTTGATAAACACATCTGATTTTAACAATTTATGTTAATAACCTCTAAACAAATATAAATGTTAGTTTAGCAATTATAGAGCTCTTAAATGTGCACAGACTATTGCCTTCCATGACAATGCTACATAATAAATATAGTAGGCACAATTTAATAGAGCAAGCTAGATTTTATAAATAAGGAAATTACGATATAAAGATGAAATTTCAGAATTAGAGCCTGGGTCTCCAAACAATTTCCTCCTTCTTCTATTTCCATACTGTGGCCCCTTCTACACAAGTGATTCCAAATCTAAGCCAGATAAACAGGCACATATGACAAACTGAAGTCTTAATGTAGATTGTTACTCACTAATCAAAAGGCTGATGTTGGTAGTGATATCTCACTAGATATAATCTCTGGGAACTAATGACAGAGAATCTGCTAAATTTGGTGTATTTTGGTATCTTTTGATTAATGTTAAGTCTTCAAAAAAGACTTCAAGAAACTCTCTTTATTCCAATTGTCTCTATAGAAATCTTCTTTACTCCATTCCTGATAAATAAGCACTATATATCAGCTTGACTTCCAAGAAAAGGCAAATCTATTCCTCCTGGCTAGCGTACTTTGTTCTCTGAAAGCTCTTCCTCTAAGATTTTCATTTATTACATTGGGTCTAAGTCTGTTTCCCTGTAATGTTACCTCTGTTATACTCTGCCCTAAGGAAACAATGGGTAATATTCGAAACATAGCTGTCAATGTGATATAATTTGGAATTTGAGCATATTTCAGGTCAAAAGGGTACAGTGGATGAAACTCTACCAATATTTATTCCTGATGCCTCTTCCAACTTCCATAATCCTTTATCAAATTCAAACATCCCTGATCAAACCAAATATATTAAGAAATGTTTAGCCATAAACATCTCTGGATATATGGGAATTCATGGAGTTTACTTTATGTGGGAGACTAAAAGCCACACATAGAAGTTAACAGCTTTTTATAAATGGAAGGTTCTGTGTGAATAAGTCTCTTCCAAATGGAAAAGACATAGCTTAGTGTTCCTCTCTAGGGAAAAACATTCCTTGAATTTGATTTGGTGAAAAAAGTTAGAGACCATAAAAAGACCAAAAATGTGGCCCAGGGTAAGAAACCTTGTTCTATAACCTCTATGTAACAAAACACAAAGCCACATCTTAGCATTTTACTTTTAGTGACAAAAAACAAAACAAACAAATAAAAACCTCGCAGTTATGATTTAGTAGAGAAATAGCACTGGATTTGAAATCAATGTGATGAATGCATTTTATTGACATTTTTGAAGGACTAATGTCTAGGAATCTCCCATTTCTAAAACAACTTTTTATGTACAAAATTAACGGGTAATGTAATTTTTAGAAAGTACAGAAAACCACTAAGAAAAAATTACCAATTTTCCCATATCATATATATCAGTGATTAATAAAGTTAAACTCTTACCTTATATTTAGAATTTAATTTTTAATTTAGTGTAGCCTTAGATGTGAAAAACATTGAATGTAGTCTTGGTCACAGTTAGTTTTATTTCCTTATTAATATGAAAAATTTCTCATTGCTCCAAAAATATTCCAGCACATATTTTAATGATTGCATGGATATATCATATTCCTTAGTGAATTGTCCACCAATTTATGCTATTTTTGAACCTACATGTCTTCAACATAGAAATTGATGTGCTGTAAGAAAATAATAAAAGAATGCACACATTTTAAAGCTATTAATATAAGGACTAAATTTTTCTTCACTAAGTTTGGATCTAATTATATTCTAGGCAGCATTATATAGAAAATATATTTGCCAGATCCTTCAGTCATACTAGAAATATTTATTTATTTATTTATTTATTTTTGAGACAGGGTCTTGCTCTGTCACCCAAGCTGGAGTGCAATGGCACAATCATAGCTCACTGCATCCTCAAACTCCTGGGCTAAAGCAATCCTCCCCACTTAGTCTCCCAAGTAGCTAGGACTACAGGTGCATGCCACCATGCCTAGCTAATTTTAATTTCTTTGTAGAAATGGGGTCTGGCTACGTTGCCCAGGCTGGTCTCAAACTCCTACCCTCAAGCGATCCTCCTGCCTCAGCCTCCCAAATTGCTGGTAGTATAGGCAGGACCCACCACACCCAGCCCAAAGCCAAGTTTTAAATCCAGTCATCTCTTGCATAACTACCACAATCTTAACTAGTATGGCAAGCAATCTCCCAAGATCACAGATATTCTTCTGTGGAATTATATAATTTAACTGTGGACATATTTTTCCCAACATTTTTTTCAACTCTCCTTTACATGGAAGAATGTGATTTTAGGACTGTAAAAATAGAGCTTTGCCTCTAAAGGTTTTGCCAACTCTCATTACTCTACCAGGTCTCATCACATGAGCCACATTCATCTCCTTCCAGCTTGAGAAGAGCTAATATCACCGTGTAAAGTCCATAGCTTTTAAAGAGCATCATGAAACACCACCACCTGAATAACATTTTCTACTACCAATAATGATCTCTAATTAATTTCTTTTAAAAAAGGACAAGAAATGTCATATGTGTGATTTTATTAACCTTTCATTTGCTTCCAATAGAAGACAGAATAAAGACATTTTTAGGGAATCTATAACCCAAGTCAACTCATGTCTTCTGATACCATCTACTGCCAATGAGAAAAACAAGAAAGCTAAGAGGATGTTGGAGAGTAATTATACCATGCCGACAGAGTTTATACTTGTTGGATTCACAGATTACCTACCTCTCAGAGTCACACTGTTCTTGGTATTGCTCATGACATATACACTAACTGTGGTGGGAAATATGGGCCTAATAATTCTAGTTAATGTTAATTCAAGCCTTCAAACACCCATGTACTATTTTCTTAGCAACTTGTCTTTCTTAGACATCAGCTATTCTACAGCAATTGTTCCTGAAAATGCTGATAAATTTCTCAGCAGCCAAGAAGAGCATCTCTCCCTATGGATGTGCACTACAAATGTTTTTCTTTGCTTGTTTTGCTGAAGCTTAGTGTCTTATCCTGGCAGCAATGGCCTATGACCGCTATGCAGCTGTCTGCAACCCACTGCGCTATTCTACATTGATGTCTAGGAGAGTTTGTATCTGCTTCATTGGGTTGGCATACTTCAGTGGAAGTATGACTTCACTGATTCATGTCTGCCTCACATTCAGGCTGCCATTTTGTGGCTCCAATATTGTCAACCACTTTTTCTGTGATATCCCACCTCTCCTGGCTTTATCCTGTGCAGATACCCACATCAATGAGCTTCTGCTCTTTGCCTTGTGTGGCTTCATCCAGATCAGCACTTTTGTGGTCATATTTATCTCTTACTTCTGGATCCTCATCACTGTTTTGAGTATCAAGTCCTCAGGTGGCAGAAGCAAAACATTCTCCACCTGTGCTTCCCATCTGGTAGCAGTCACCTTATTCTATGGAACTCTTCTGTTTATGTACTTACGTCCCACTGCCAACTATTCCCTAGATAGTGACAAAGGTGGTTGCCGTGTTTTATACTGTTGTTTTCCCCATGTTTAACCCAATAATCTATAGCTTCAGGAACAAGGATGTGAAAAATGCCCTCAAAAAACTCAATAAATTGGATTTTCAAATGAATAAGGATTTAAATCATTTACGACTACCTAAAGCCTAGCTTGCCCTTCCAATCTTATCATCTCCAATTATGGCATGAATGTCTTATGTGTCAACTATTTTACATTTTCCAGAAATAAAGTCAATATTTTGTCCTCAATGCCTTAAAATTTTTCATTCTCTCTTCCAGAAATGTTCTCTCCAAAATTATTCTACTCTGTAAAATATTACTAAATTAATAAATAATAATAATTGCTATACAATATGTGTTCCAAAAATACTCTATACATTGATTCATTATGTTATTTATCATGTTGTAGTGAAGGTATATAATGAATTGTCAGTCAATCCCCCCATATTAGAAGCTTCTTGGCAGCAGGGAATATGCATGTTGGTTTATTTTTTCAATATGTGTATAGCACCTGATATATTGCACATCCTCCTTACCTGTGTTTTTAAGGGATAGATGGTTGGGATGGATGTATGAATGGATAGATAGGTGAATTAGTGGGTTATCTAACCTTCATTGTTTTGAAAGTGAGTCTGGATTTGCATTTATATAACTTTTATCAACAGGGGAATTTTATTAAATTCAGGGGTAGTGATGATGATTTCATTGGCTCTCAGGAAATCTGGCCCATAACAATAGTCTCATTAATATTATTCAGAGTAATGTTTTATCACATTGTCTCTCTTTGGGTTAAATTGATTACTGCAAGAGATCCCCTACTTTTTAATTAATAGTGGGTACTTGAGAAAAACAAATAAGTGTGTGAACAATATCAAGATTATAAACTGTATAAATTACTGATTATTTCTATGCATGTTACTGACATTGTCTTTGAGGTACTATGTTCAAGAAGAGGCAAAAAATGTTCTAATAATTTTATTCTGTAAATTTACAATGCAAAACCAATTGAATTATAAGCATTTTTTCCTCCGGGATCAATTTTGATCATCAAATTATCAGATTTTTTTGTAGTTTCTTTTGATCCATCAGTCTTTGTTTATTTTTTGTCTTATTTTTACAGAGTTGAGGCAATAAACTTTATTCATGTGAACAAATAATATTGTGAATTTTGTAGTAATTATGAAAATATAAATGACTAAGTTAAGTATATTGAATATAATCTCATACATGGACACAATAAGATATTATCTACTGAAATGGGTTGTGTTTAGGATTGAATAAACCAATATATGTAAAGCCATTAGTATACATATGATTTGTGGGTAGACTATCTTATCTGTACAGGCATATCTCAGATATATTGAAAGTTCAGCTCCAGACCACTGCAATAAAATAAATATTGCAATAAAATTAGTCACATGAATTTGTTGGTTTTCCAGTGCATAAAAAAGTTATGCTTAACTATAATGTAGTCTATTATGTGTGCAATAGGATTATGTCTAAAATATGTATATACCTTAATTTAAAAATACTTTATTGCTAAGAGATGATAACAATCATCTCAGCCTCAGTGAGTTGTAATCTTTTTGCTGTTGGAGGGTCTTGCTTCAATGTTGATGGCTGCTGACTGATCAGCATGGTAGTTGCTGAAGGTTGGGGTGGCTATGGAAACTTCTTAAAATAAGACAATAATGAAGTGTGTCACACTGATAACACTTACTTTCATGAAAGATCTCTCTGTTGCATGCAATGGTGTTTGATAGCATTTTACCCACAGTAGAACTTTCAAAATTAGATTCAATCCTCTCAAACCTTGCCACTGCTTTATCAACTAAGTTTACATAATATTCTAAATCCTTTGTTGTCATTTCAACACTGTTCACGTCATCTTCACCAGGAGTAGATTCCACCTCAAGAAACCACTTTCTTTGCTCATCCATAAGAAGCAACTCCTCATCCATTCAAGTTTTATCATGAGATTGCAGCAACTGAGTAACAACTTCAGGCACCACTTCTAATTCTAATTATCTTGCTCTTTCCATCACATCTGCAGTTGTTTCCTCCACTAATGTCTTGAACCCCTCAAAGTTATCCATGAGGGTTGGAGTCAACGTCTTCCTTTTAATGTTGATGTTTTGACTTCTTCCTAGGAATCATGAATGTTTCTAGAATGGTAAATTCTTTCCAGAAGGTTTATCAATTTTTGTTCCCCAGATCTATCAGAGGAATCACTATCTATGGCAGCTATAGCCCTATGAAATATATTTCTTAAATAATAAAATTGGAAAGTAGAAATTATTTCTTGATACATGTGATGCAGAATAGATGTGTCCTAGAAGGCACAAAACTACATTAATCTCGTTGTACATCTCCATTTGAGCTCTTGGGTGACTAGGTACATTGCTCATGTGCAGTAATATTTTGAAGTAACACACAATAATCTGGTTGTGTCCACATTCATTACAGAGAAGTGGGATATGTGGCTTTTAATATATATGTTAGGAAAGCAACAGTTTTTCCTTTAGCTAATCAGAGGATGAAATCCCATAGCCAAATGCCATGGCCAAAATCTGGGCTCTAGCCCTTTTTAGAAAACTAAAAATTCATTAGTTCTGAGAGCTCCAGTTTTTCCTATAGCTTGACCTTGAGGCTGAAAAATAAGCCTTATAATTGAGACCATTCAGTGTAACAGAATCCCAGCTTTGTCAACAAAGAGCACCACCTCACCTCTGGCAGGAGCAAGGGCTGGGGTCCAGGCCTTGCAGCAGTAGCTGTACCAACTGCCAGAACATGTAACTTGAGCTGCCACCTCAGCACTTGTTATGGTTATATATATATATATATAGTTTTCCTATGAAACTTAGTGGATGAAACCAGCAACAAAAATTCATTTTGCTCATGGATCTGTTATTTGCACAGGGTTGGATAAGGATGAAGTCTCCCTGTTATCCAACATCCTGTGTATCATTTGTGATCACTTGAACATCTGGGGCTGAAAGAGCTGGATGTGGGCTGGGTACCTATTTTTCATTTAGTCTTAGAGCATCTTTCTTTCATCTCTCCAAGTGTTATCTTCAACAAGGTGGCCCCAGGGTAGTCCAAGAGCAAGTGTTCCAAAAGACCAAAGAAGACTACGTCAGCTTCTCATGTTCTAGCCTTACAAGTTCCAGAATATCATTCCTATTGTCTTATATGGAAAAAGCCAGTCACTAATGCAACCCCAGACTCACAGGGAGAAGAAGAAGATCCTTATTTCTTGAGAAGAAGTCTCAATTAGTTTATAGCCATCTTTATTCCGTCACAGCACTCTATCATAATTAATAGAATAAATAGAATACCATAATTGATTTTCTTGACCTCTATCTGGTTTTCACAGTTTTCACAGAGGTCTATAGGAGGGCAGGCAGAAAGGAATTCATTTTGGACAAATTTGCCCTTAACTTTAATCCCTTCCTTTTCATTCAAAACGGTGGCTTCCATGATAATTTCCACCTTACTAAGTCATGATTGATACCATTTTGACTAAAAATGACTGTGAGCATAATCTATGACACTGCTGCAGGAGAAAATTATGTACCTGTAGGATAGTGAACATAACAAATAAAGATGTGGTAACACTGAAGCCTTCTACTAAACCAGGGGCCAACCCACCTAAGGTTTCTCCAAGAGACAATGTCCAAATGTGCGGACTGGACACTTAAAATAATAATCTGGCCAGGTGCAGTGGCTCACCCCTATAATCCCAGCAGTTTGGGAGGCTGAGGCAGGAGGATCACTTGAGGGTGCTGTGAGCTATGATTGTGCCACTGCACTCCAGCTTGGGCAACAGAGCAAGACCCTGCCTCAAAAAAAAAAAAAAAATCTGGGCTTTTCCCAAATGCAGGGGACTGCTGATGTTGATCTTTAGACAACATGATGTGTTGGTCAGAGTGCACATGACTCCCTGGGTGCTTAACAGAATTATTTTGAAGTATAAAACCTCTCAGGCCCAGGCCAAGCATTCCCAGGCTAAACCACTTGCCCCCAGGAATTGGGTGGTCTTTTTGGCTATTTGGCATAGCATAACCAGCAGAATCCAAATTGTTTTTATCAGCTCAATTACCTCTACCCAGTAAAAGACCACTACTGAACTTGTACATAGATCTTTTTTCTATAGTCCTCCCGTACCTATGAAGTGCTTCTTAGCACCCTTAGCATTCCAAGCCAAAATGTGATCATGAAAGGCTGAAAAGAAGGCCTGGAAACATGAGAATGGTGAGTGGCGTGGCCAATCCAAGAGTTCAGGCCACATTTATGTGCGGTCGACAGGCATAGATATTTGTTCACGTAGGAAGACTAGCACACTGACCTGGTCAGAGGTGTCGACCAGTCAGTAGCTGTTCTCTGCATGATATGGTAAGTATTATATAAACAAGGCTGATATCTGTGGTGATAGTGTGAGGACCTGCAGCATTGCTCAAAAGCTTCTTCCAGTGACCAGGGAACCTGTTTTCAAGTGGGTGCATGTGGTAGGCAGAATAATGGCACCCCAAACAGTCACTTTAACAATTATAAGTTGAGAAACACCAGCTCTTCCCATGGCTTGACCAAAATCAAGGACCTGTGGCCCAAAGCCACATAGTTGCAAATATATGACTTCAGGCAAGGCCCTGATTGGCCATCCCAGCCTTCATAGAGAAAAGAACATAATTTTTTTCCTGGGGGTAATCAGGGATATATGAAGTCTAATTGATGAGTTTCAAGCTTTGTGGCATGGCAGAATCTGTGGTGGGATCTTCGATTCATCCACTCAGCATCTTCCCAGGATTTACTGCCTTAACTTTGATCTGTGGCTGGTTTCCATGTAACTTTGCAAGGCAGCAGCCTGTAAGGAATCAGCCTTGGATAGGTTAACCCTTACTTCTTTATCATTTCTGAGGAAAAGTCCATTTGCATTGGTTTTTATATTAATAAGGGTTATTTCACATTTTACCAGTGAATATATTTTCATAAAATTTCTGTCATCTACCGTGTGACCTACACTGGATTCAACTCCTCAATGAGGTAAAGAGGTTTTTAAAGAATAGGGACTTTTGGGAGGGAGAGAAGAAGAGGCTTGACTAGCTAGCAAAGGTGGTCTTTTTATGTAGATGAAACCTTACAGGTAGCAGCCCTCAGAGAGAATAGTTGTAGATAGTAAATAGTTCTTTTCAGATCTTTAAAAGTGTTAGACTCTCCCTTAATCTTATCTAGAGTAGAAAAGGAAAGACCTGGCTATATTAATGTAGATTCTTTACAGATGTAAATTTTCCCCCACTAAAGACAGCTTTACTATGTTATTTCTACCTGTGAGACTCATGACATTCATCTCAAAATATGTCAAAAAAATATATTTTGGGATACATTTTTTAAAAATTTCCTTCACAGATGTCACTATCAATTAATTCTGCTGTATTTTCTTCAGAGATCATATATTCTGATTTCCCCCCCCCAAAAACATCTGCCCCACATTTCCTTCTATTCATTGTACCATTCAAGAAATTGAGTGCCATAGGGCTGTGGTCACCAACCGTGGGGCCGTGTGGACCAGTACCAGTCTGCGGCCTGTTAGGGACCAGTTGCAGAGCTCCATCCCCCCCACCCCCAGTCTGAGGAAAAATTGTCTTCCATGATGAAACTTAGGGACCAGGGGGGCCGCACAGCAGGAGGTGAGCAGCCAGTGAGCTAGCATATTTACAGCTGGTCCCTATCCCCCAAAACACCACCTGAGTTCTGCCTCTCCTGTTTGTGGAAAAATTGTCTTCCATGAAACCAGTCCCTGGTGCCAAAAAGGTTGGGGACCACTGCTAAGGGAACCATTAAGTTCGAGTTCCCTAAATCCCAGAAGAAACAGGAGGAACTTTCAGTAATACATGTATCAAATCCTTTTAATCAGATTAACTCAAGGGACTTTATTCCCATTTGAAGGCAGGTAAATACATAACTGAATTTTTAATCTAAACCTATCTTCTTACATGAGTGTGTTTTGATCACCTTGCTCTTACTTTCATACAAAGGAGGCTGTGCCTTTGATTCTCATATATTAAAGGATACATTTGAATTTAATCCTACTGCCTGTACCTACGGTCCTGTATTTTACTTAATTTATGTATCACTGTGTCAGACAAATTTAACCAATTGCTTTTGGTGTTTTGTTTTTGTTTTTGTTTTAGGGGGACTATAGCGAAATAAACCATGAAGTTCTTAAACGAGCAAAGGAGTTGAACGTTTTTACTCCTATTGGTAAGTTAAATTTACTTGTTTGAATATCTCATATACATGCATTCTATAAATCAGTTAAAATTTTAGAAATGAAGAGGAAGGAAAAAAGATATTCATATTTTAATCTGATAAACACTTCAAATTATAGGGGCAGGAGGAATTTGTAACTTGGCCAATTATTTCCGCCCCTCATCCTACACTTCAATCTCTTTTTCTACATTAACATCAAGATTTTTTGTGCAACTTCTACTGAAGTAATAAAAAAAATCAGTGTTTTAATACAATGGAATATTCTGTCATAACGATGAATTGCAATCTAAACCATAATTACGTATTCCCATGAGATTATTTACCTATCTCCATAGACACTCTTGATCTCACAGTTGTCTCCTTGTTTGTTGTTATTTCAGGAGTCTTGCAATGTTCTTTTCCTGAGTTTTCCCCATTCTTCAAGAACAGTGTCTCCCAAATGAAAGGATGATGAAGCTACCAAACACCTCATTCTTTATTCTATAAAGGTAATGTTACATGTGTCCTGACTTGTTTAACTTATTTATTTGTTTCTTCCCCTGGTCCAGAGTGACTCAGAGCCAATTTGCTCCAGCCCATCCTACGGCAGAGTCAGCTCTGCCCAGGCTGTCCTCACACACTCTCCTCACAGGGAAAAGCTGCTGCGTGGGCCTCGATCACACATATAGACAGGATCTGTGCTGGATCTGGCCCCGTCAAGGGGACTGGTGCCTTGTGTTCATCACTCCTTCCTAGTTCCGCTGTTTATGCTTCTACAATAAACAGGACTTGATCGCACTGTGAACTAAAATAAAATCTTAAGCCTCTCAGCTGAGTGAATGGCCAAGGGCGTACCAGAAATACCCTAAAGCTGAGTTGTTGGCCACGAGAAGGGAGGTTAGACATGCCTTATCATGCCCTGCTCCCTTCTTAGAGATATCCTTTGTAATTCATTAACAGGCCTAAGGCTATACAGGACAAAGCTTAAATCGCACCTACAGGTCATCAATTTACTTAACAGATCACTTGAGTCTGGGTATATGTCTGGTGGCTTGTCTCTGATTAACAGACTTTCTTATTTTAACTTAAAACATTCCAAGCCTTTGACAAAGCTTCATTTCCTTAGCAAATTACAAATCAAAGACTCTTTAAACCCATCTATAGCCTATAATCAACACCCCCCTTGAAGATGTCCCACCTTTTAAGACCAAACCAGTGTACGCCTTCATGTATTGATTTATGACTTTACATGTAATATCTGTAAACCAAACTGTAACCCAACCGAGGCAAGACCACTTGCTGGGTTTCTTGGGCATGGCTCCAGGCCATGCTCACACATTCTTGGCTCAGAATAAACCTCTTTAAATTATTTTACAGAGTTTGGGTTCTTTTCTGTTGACAACGCAAAGATAAATCAAAGTTCTGAGTTACTGAAACCCAGGTCAGAAAATTTAAACACCCATTTTGAAATCTTGCAGAAGATTGAGTGAGAGGAAATATAGGTCAGTTTAACTACTATGTACAGAAGTAGGTCATAAGTGTCTGCTTATCCAGTGGGATACTGTTGAGTAATAGTTTGGAATATGGTTTTCATCAGTGGTCCCCAACCTTTCTGGCACCAGGGACTTGTTTCATGGAAGACAGGTTTTCTAGGAAGCGGGCTGGGGGACAGAGCTCAGGCAATGATGTGAGCCATGGGGAGCAGAGAAGCCAACTTCCCTGGCTCACCTGCTGCTCACCCTCTGCTCACCCGCTCACCTCCCACTGTGCACCCCCCAGTCCCCACCCACTTCTTAAGTTCATGGAAGACAATTTTTCCACAGATAGGGGTTGGGGGGAGGGTGCAGAGCTCTGTGGCCTGGTCCCTAACAGGCCCCATGAACTGTTGGGGACTTCAGGTTTAGATTAACTAAGAATGAGCTTCTTCCTCATTCTATTTTTTAAAATGATACCTAGTACTCTGATTAAGAATCTGGAGAAAGTCAACTAAAAGCACAAAAACGCAGTCATAAAAGATGCTACTAATTTATATTTATACTTATTCCTATTTTTGTATAAGAAAAGATAGTTACGTTTTTCAAGCAAAATGTAATAATGCATTAGTTATTTGAAATAAACATTGTATATTCTAAGAATCACGTTGCAGCATGAAAGGAAAGGAAGTAACGCAAGTATCTGTATATTGTATAGGATTGCTTTATTTTATGAGTTTGCTTTGCTTTTTCTCAGAAAAAGTGTGAGGACTTCTTTTTCCTGAGTCACAGTAAGGTGTTTTTATTGGATGTCAAAGGCTAATTAATAAAGTTGCTGTTCACAACATATATGGACTATGTTTCATATTCCAGCTCAGAGTATTTTCTTCCCACTTCCCAGTGGGCACTCTTCTCAGAAGCCGGTGCCTCTGGGTGTTTTCCAAGGATGACTTCAGAGTTCTTGAATGCTAGGTCCTTACCTTTTGTCATATACAATTTAAAAATAAAAGTGGTGAAGGAACTATACATGAAGGCATAAATAGAATATCTTAGGTTAAAATCCCACATTACAGTGTATTCTTATTCTTGATATATATGGCATTAGCTACTAATGAATTCAAAGTGAAAAATGTAAAAGAGGGCCTCCATAGGATTACATATTAAAATTCCAACTTCTGTACTTATGCTTTTATAAAATGGATTTTTCTTTACATATCTTTAGAATGAAATTCCCTTTAGTTTTTTGTTCACATTAAGACCATCATTTTAAATGAATCCTGAAGCTAAGACCCTAACGTTTTCTTTTTTCCTTCATGGAATTTTTTATGGAATAGGCAAATAAACAGTCTTTGAAGAGAATAGAGAATTTCTAGTTAAAATTTTCTGATTTTAAGGTTAGATAACCAGGGAAGAGAAGTTACTCAAATCACACAGCTAGTTAGGGATTTCGAATAGTGTTGATATTGCAGCACTATTACTATTGATTTATTCAAATCTCCTTATCATTAACAGGTTCCAAGAAACAAAAACACAAGGCTGATGTTAATTTTACATTGGTTACTGAGTTTATCCTTTTGGGACTGACAGATCGTGCTGAACTGAAGGTCGTCTTCTTCATGTTGTTCCTGTTGATCTATACCATTTCTTTGGTGGGGAATCTGGGAATGCTCTTTCTAATCCAAATAACTCCCAAACTCCACACACCCATGTATCATTTACTTAGCTGTCTGTCATTTGTTGATGCCTGCTATTCATCAGTTTTTGCACCCGAAATGCTGCTGAACTTCTTTGTTGAACAGGAGACAATCTCATTTTCTGCATGCATTGTGCAGTATTTTTTATTTGTGTCACTCCTGACCACTGAGGGCTTCTTGCTGGCAGCAATGGCTTATGACCGTTATGTGGCCATTGGAAACCCTTTCCTATATAGAGTGGCCATGACAAAGAAAGTTTGTATTGTGCTCGTATTTGGCTCATGTGTGGGAGGTTTAATCAATTCACTGACACACACAATCGGCTTGGTGAAACTGTCTTTCTGTGGGCCAAATGTCATCAGTCACTTCTTCTGTGACCTTCCCCCTCTGCTGAAGCTGTCATGCTCTGAAACATCCATGAATGAATTGTTGCTTTTAATTTTTTCTGGCATCATTGCCATGATCACTTTCTTGACCGTGATGATCTCCTACATATTCATTGTTGCTGCTATCCTGAGGATCCGCTCAGCAGCAGGTAGACACAAAGCCTTCTCTACCTGTGCCTCACATCTAATGACTGTGAGTTTATTCTACGGCTCGATAAGCTTTAGCTACATTCAACCAAGCTCCCAATATTCCTTAGAACAAGAAAAGGTGGTATCTGTATTTTATACCCTGGTGATTCCTATGTTAAATCCATTGATTTACAGCCTAAGGAACAAGGAAGTGAAGGATGCTTTGAAAAGGGCTATAGAAATGAAACATTTTCCTTGTTAATTTGATACGTCTGCAAATAGACTACAAAACAGTGATTTGTATGATGATAGCTATAAAGATTTAGTGAAGTTTCAGTCACACAGGAATCTTAGAGTTTATTTAATTGGAGTCCTATGTTTTACAGAGGAAGAAAACAACCTGGGGGGAAAAACGTGCCATAGAACACATGACTAGTTATTGTGTTAACAAACTAAAAACCAGATGAAGATGTAGGGTTGTTATCTCTAGTCTATTAATGATATTTTATTTTCTTTACATGGGTAGAAATTAGACAGTCAAATATATGTAGACTTGCACAAATAGAGACAAAGATAAAGTTCATAAATAATGAAATATCCCTTAGCTTGATCTCTCTATTGAGCATGGAAATAAGTAAAATATGTTCAAGGCAAAAAGTATTGGTGCTTGCATTATCTAGAAAATGGACAGCTACATGTTCCAGAAATTAGCCTGGATGATTTATAGCCCAATATTCTTCAAAATAAATACACACACGTAAAAGTACTCAGAAAAGGAACATTGTTGTAGATCACCTTTCCACTCACTATGGTTAGTCTAAGCCATTTTCCCATTCCTGGCCTCAGTTCCCACTGCTACATATGAAATCAAGTAGGACAGGATGCCTTAGTTTATTACCACTCCATTGGAAAGAATCCCTAATACTCACAGAAAGCTTACTCTGAGAAATTTTACTTCATGTTCAGAAAGAATGACTCTAAGACCATTAGGGTATCATTAATAATCAGATTTGTTCCTCCCTTTCCTTTAAGGATCTTCTAGCATCCTTTTTAGACATTAAACAAAATATTCCCTGGATGACGTATTCGAGATAGGGAAAACCTGTGAAGCCAATTGTTTTCCCTTCAATTCAAATTATATATACAAGTGCAACATCATAAAATCAAGCCCACAAATAGCGATCTCTTTTCAAATTGCTATCCTAACTGGAAGAATAGATAACAACAAAAACAATGAAAAAACAGTATTCTAGAGAATATATTCATCTACAAATAAAATTATATTAAACTTTTGGAGTTTTTTAAAAGTATTGAAATAAATAGGGGCAAATAGGCTAAGCAGTCCAATGTGACAGCTGAAGACTCAATAAGTATTAATTCGTATTTTTACATGGCAGGGTAGATTAAACTTTTTTTCCTCAGTGACAGCCACAATTATATAAGCAAATGGCACCAATATCTGTACACATGAAAATGAAGGTAGCATATTGAAATTCTTATTATATTAGACATTCATGCAAAGAAATTGATATGAAAGTTTAATTTTCAGAATTAAATAACAATAGCAATAACAACAGGCAACATTTGTGTAGCCCTTCATGATTTTTCAAGACCATTCAATATATTATTTGAAATTGGGTAAAAGTTCACATATATGTGACATTTACATACCTGAGACATTTCTGTAAGTGCATTTATGTGAAAGTTTTTATTTTAAGAATGAAATAAAATAATTATAGGTAAACCTATATAGTCCTTTGTAATTTTATGAAAGCATTCAATATATCATATCCTAGACCTAGGGTATGAAACACAAAGAATATTATACAGGAAAGGTAATTGAAACTCAGAAAAAAACTGAATTACTTATAAATTATGTTGTAATATATACTGTATAGAAGAAGGAGCTGGCCTGCCAGGCCAGGATGCAGATAAAATAACACAGTTCACTAAGGGTATACGTATGGGAGGGGGTGGTATTTCACCTGGAAAAAAAAAATTTTTTTTTGTCTAGTATCAACCTTCAACTAATTCATCCTAACCGATAGTTACTATATTGTACTATAAACAGGAACTAGGTTCATCAATGAGAAAAATATTATCCTCCTATAATTCTGATAGAAATGGGGAGGCTGATGGAAGATTTTTATAATGTAATTTGGAAAATAAGTAATATATTCCTACCTTCAGAATAAAGCTATATTATGTAGTTATTTATCTATTATATACAAAATATATATCAGGCTATATATATAAAGTTTATATATAAAGCTATATTATATACTTATTTATATATCATATGTTCATATTGCTATTGAAACTGCAAGGGGGTTTTGTACTACATTTCTCCAGACACAAATAACTAATTGCTGAGACAAGGAGTATTTCCAAGGAACAAAGGAAATTTTAATGCAAAAGATATCTTGTGAAGTAGCTTCAAATCCATCTCCCCAACTAATGCAGAGTACAGGGTTTTTAAAGAGGGGCTAAGTGCATTGGGGCAAGTTTTCTTGAAATTAACAAGGGGAAATTAGCAAGGGTCTACATTTAAGGGGCAGGTCACTGAAGGATGGTGAGTCTTGGCTCAGGAAGTCTGCTCAGGGCCCTTCAGAATCTCAACTCCTTTGTCTTGCAGAAATTCCACCATTTCTGGGAAACAACTCAAAAAGATCAAATAGTTAGTTAAAAGTTACAGGTTTCTGGTCATCAAGCCCTACTTGCTTGAGAATCTAAAACATGTAAGGAGAAGATTATAAAAAAAAAAGCATATAGGGGTCAATGAAATTTGTTCATAGAGCCAGTTATGATACACAATATTATACATATAGCTTTATCCTGAAAGTAAATGAAACTGAGTTAAGCATATTCCGAATGTTCCTAAATGGGTGATATAATTAGTCAGTAGAAAATAAATGAAGACGCCATCAATACGTGATGCTGCTCCATCAAATGACATGTAAAATATTGGTTACTGTTCAACATCAATAAGTGCAGAAATCAGAACTCAGCACATTTTTATCTTACATGATCTTCCTCTACACCCTCAGGGAATCTCTACCAAATATCTTGTTAAGTTTTTATTCCACATGTGTAGTTTTGGAGTTTTTGATTTGAAAATTAGCTTAACTCATCAGGGAATTAAGTCGCTAGCATCATCTGGATTGGTTATGGCCACATTTGTATTCTGGTCATGTTTGTTACTTATATAAAGACCCAGGTGCCAATGCGATGAATTTATGTTCCTGAAATTTGACTTTTAGTCTTGTTCCATGAGCACATAGTGATTAGATTGATCCCAGCTATGATGGCAATTTTCAGTTGTCTTTGGTCAAATGTGGCCGGTATAAAAATTTCAACTCCTAGAATCACAGACATCTAAGGATCATATAGCCATTTCATCCAAACTCTAATCTGATAAAGAATACACTCTAAAAATATTCTGACTCAATCTAATGATACTTTTTTCAATTTAAGCAAGACATACCTTTCTCCTTACAGCTTACATCAGTCTTAAATATGTCTTATGAAGTCTTAGATTTCATATATTCCCATTCTCCATTCTTAGACTTCTCAGATGTTCAGTTTTTGCTAGAATACCCCCCTGAGTCCAATATTTTCTAGAGTGCAAACTTGGACAATTTCTTTAATTATTCGGGGCCACCTATAATGTGAATCATGTGGATCCAAATATTTTAATTAAATAAAACTGTATAGTGATTTGTGATAATAGTTGTGAAGTGCCCAGAAACACAGCAGGCACTTAAGTAGAAACCACTGTAAGTAGGGTCCTTGTTGACATTTGTTTGCCAGACAAAATGAAATACCATTGACCCTTCAGCAACACAGATTTGAACTGTGCGGGTCTACTTATACATGGATTTTCTTCTACCTCTACACCCCAAGAGACAACAAAACCAATCCCTCTCTTCCTCTTCCTTCTCACCCTACTCAGTGTGAAGATGACCAGGGTGAAGACCTTTACGATGATCCACTTCCACTTAATGAATAGTGAATATAATTTTCTCTTCCTTATAATTGTCTTAATATCTTTGTCTTTTCTCTAGCTTACTTTATTCTAACAATACAGTATATAATACATATAACATACAAAATATGTGTTAATTGACTGCTTATGTTATCACTAGGGCTTCTAGTCAGCAGTAGGCTATTAATATTTAAGTTTTTGGGGAGTCCAAAGTTATACATGAGTTTTCAACTGCACGGGGGGTCAGTACCCCTAAGACTCATTGTTCAAGGGTCAACTGTACTCTTTTTTAACAAAACTGATTAAAATATTCCCTGCGTATTAGTTTGTTTTCACCATTGCTTAATTTTAAAACCAGTGCAAATTTTTACCACTATTTTCTTATGATATGTGTTTATTGCTTTGATTGCATTTGACCTATATCAGTGACTTATTTGTTCTTATTTACCCCTTTTTAAAAAAATTTAGCTCACCATTTTACCCTGCATTTATCATCTTTTATATTTTTCATTCTATCCTCCAATTATCAGTCTACTCGATATTTCTAAAAATTAGTCTTATGTTCAGCTAATGTAATAACAAAATGTTGAACGTAAAGTTTATCCTAGTGTCCTAATCAGCTAAATTACCCCAAATACTAAAAAAACAATCTACTGTATGAAAATACACACATGTACGTGTGCACACAAATACACATACACCTAAATTCTATGTAGTAATTGCTTCTACATCTCTGGGTCACATTGAAACATGCATATGTTTTTCATAATTACTACAAAAAATAATGTATTTATACAAGCATATGACCATCAACAAATGGAATTTAGAGCTCTTTAAAAATAAAATATAATATGTACATATAATTAAGTTATGTAAATTATAATTATAAACACCAGTGGAGTCTAATGGAGTTAATTTTTAACAGTTCAGTTTTTCCTTATAGATCCTCATATAGGCAAGAGCATCATATAGACAAGAGCATCTGTAACGTGTTTTTTCTAAAACTGAGAAAAGACCAAATACATGTATTGCTGCAGTTTGGAAAGAGTGCTGGGGCCTTACTTTTCCCAGGGCTATGTTTAGCTGTTTTAATGAAACCTAGTGTTTCACAAAATCACTGGGGATTCTATCCTCCAAAGGCCTTAAACCAAATATAAACACAACAGTCAGAAAATTAAGGGAAAAGCACCAGGGCTTTCTCTCAACACCAGGTAGGTGTCATGTTTATGTGTTCTAACAAAGGGATCTTAAATGCCTTTTCTAGTTTTCAAAAAGAGCAACTCTCACTACATGCCATGAATGTAATGTGGGGAAAAATCATCTGCCTCGAATCCATTCCAATTATTGAGATAAGTGAAATTGAATTAGACCATTACCAAAGTCAGCTGGCTTTTTGGAAATTATTTGTGATTTGTTTCATATTGCTTTTGGTACCTGCATTTAAAGCTTCACGTCTTTGATGTATGTAAGTTACAAAAGACAATTTATTTAAAGAAATTCTTCTTAGAAATCTAAGACTGATTATTATAAACTGTTGAATTTTGTAAAATCTGAGAAAAATAGCAACAATTTCTTTGTCCCTGTTACCAGAGCTAATTTTTAGACTCAGACATTGATTTATTGTAGTATAACTGATTTTACCAGCAAGAGAAAAACATAATATGTTCATTAAATAAAATTAAAGAAACAAATATGAAATCAGTGAAATAAGAAGAAACTCATAGTCAAAGTAACAAATTTGGTTTTTTAAAAAAGAAAGTCAATGAAGGCAAAGCTAACTAAACAATATTGAACCAAAAAAGACAAACAACCAAAAAATGAGTTTAGTCAAAAATCCATTTGTCAAGTATGTGAACAGATAGTCTCTATTTTCTTTATTTGATTTACTTTGCGTAGGCAACAAACATTTGAAGAATACCTATGGTATGCCAGGCAGTTTTCATGTATTTTCGTATTTAATTCTCACAATTACCACTCGAGGAAAATTTACACATTAAACTAATAGTTGGGCAAGATATCACAGGATACTCTGGTAAAAAGTGACTAGTCATTCCTTTTAACTTCTTGCAGTTTCAGGAAAACGGACATAATCAAAGCTATCTTATGGTGTTGCTTGCAGTATTTGAATTGTTATTAAATACCTTACTTTACATCACACTGGTAGCAAGGGGTAGAAATCCAAGCCCATATCTTTATCACTATATATTCAATATTAAGGAAATATTATTCCTAAATATGTTTGAATTATTGATTATAGAGTATCATATTCATAAATGTTAAGTGAAAATAGATTCAGTTGTCAAATTGATATGAAAAATGCTCTGTATTTCACTCTCTTATTTGAAAACTCTCAAATCACAGTAGCATTATATACTCCCAAAAGTCCTGCAGTAAAGAAAGTTATCTTTAAACATCATTTAACCAAGTATTTCTCAGACATAGTAGATACAAGAATCTTAATTTTCCTGTATTTTGGGTTAAATGATAAAACCTAAAATAAAATAAAATTAAATTAAATTAATTTAATGATCTCATTTTTCCTGTATAAAAAGCCAGATTCATTTCTGTTCTAATATGCAGGAAGCATATGTACTGTCCTTGAAATTCAATTTGAGACTTTGGCTGCAGAGATTAAAACATATTGAAAAAGTTTGCCGATTCAACAAAAATAAAAAAACAAAACATTATGAAAATACCTGATGCAGACGAGTCCAAGCCATTGTATAATAAATGCTATAGGAAATCAGAGGATGAAATAATGGATATTGTTTGGATTTGCAAAAACTGACAAGAGAGTTTTTAAAAATAAACAATTTTATTATGATAGAAAATGTTTGATTTTTTTCATTCTACATTCCAGACACCCATGATTCTCATTTTCCTTTTTCTTTTAGATAATCTATAAGTTTTGTCATATGATATTATGTATATGTATATGGATACACATATACATGCATACACACGTATATAAAACACACACATATATTTTCTTTGTTTTATTGTTTAATGTATGTGTCATGTGTATTAGCTGTTTAAATACCATAGAGAATAATCTTGCTAGATGTCTCAAAAGTTTACCTGTTAAATATTGAGGGTTTGTTTGTTTGGTTTGTTCTTTGTTAGAGAATGTTCTTCCTTAAAAGATGAGGTCCTTGCCTTGTATACTGGAGTCTGGAATACACTGTTACCGAAGGTCCATCTCCTGCACTCTCTCTGTTAAACAAGCATTTCTTTTAAGGCTCCCCAAGGGCATTGTAATTTCTCTATGGGTTTGTATGCGGTACATGATGCCAATTTATATCCCCTGGTAAGATCACGCTAAAGTTCTGTGTCAGGCTAACTTTTCATATTTGCAAAATTTGAGCTTGCCATGGATAATTATTATTTATAATTAGAACCATACACTTTTGTAAAGATGTTAGTAGATTGAATGTATCTATTCAAGCTGTACATTCTGGTTATTTTCTTTTTCCTCTTGTTCCCTGCAGATCCCTTGTAAGATAGCCACATAAATGGCTGATGGAAATGTCAGTGTGATAACTGAATTCATCCTCCTGGGATTAACTGAGAGCCCTGAACTGAATGTTGTCCTTTTTGTGCTGTTTCTATTGATCTATATCATTACTGTGGTGGGCAACGTTTGGGTTGTCATAATAATTCTGGCTAGCGCTCAGCTCCATTCTCCCATGTACTTTTTCCTTAGCCAGTTGGCTTTCTTGGATTTCTGCTATTCCTCAGTCTTGATTCCTAAAATGTTGGTGAACTACATAGCAGGACAGAAAGTCATCTCCTATCACGGTTGCCTCCTCCAGTATTCCTTTGTCAGCATGTTCCTGACTACAGAATGCTTTCTCCTGGCTGCAATGGCATGTGATCGGTATATTGCCATCTGTTGCCCACTTCGCTACAAAGGTCTCATGACCCCTAGGCTCTGCATCTACCTGGTGACTGCTTCCTACCTGCTAGGTTGTGCCAACTCACTCACCCACCTGAGTGGCTTGCTCAGTCTGTCTTTCTGTGGGCCCAATGTTATTAACCATTATTTCTGTGACATTCCGTTGCTCTTCCAACTCTCCTGCTCTGACACCCAACACAGTGAGGTTTTATTTACTGTCCTCTCTGGAGTGACATCAGTGACTACCTTTTTGATAGTGGTTACTTCCTACATGGGAATCCTTCTCACTGTCCTGAAGATACACTCTATCAAGGGCAGATACAAAGCTTTATCTACATGCGCCTCCCACCTAACCATAGTGACTCTCTTCTATGGAACAGTGATACTTACTTATCTGGGAACCAGCTCTAGCTACCCACAGAAAAGAGTCAAAATCCTTTCTGTGTTTTGCACACTTTTGCTGCCAATACTAAATCTTCTGATATACAGTGTGAGAAACAGAGAAGCCAAAGAAGCCATGAAAAAAATTATTAAGAGAAAAATACTTTCTCAGTGAACGTGAATTTTCAGGCAGAAACATTTAACGAATATTTATTGATACTGTAGGCAGGTACATTGTTAATTAGAGGTGGGACCTTTGGGATGGGATAGGAAGGTATTTTCAAAGTAGCATATGTGCAAAGATACATTGATTATTGGCTTCAGAAACACACATGCTTGTAGGCACACACACACACACACACACACACACACACACATGCACATAAGACTTTTCCTTTGCCCTTTTAGGTTTACTGGCTAGGGGACCATGAATTAAACTGAGGAAAGACTGATTAACGGAAAAGACAGTGAGAAAAAATAGCAAATGTAAGAAGCCATGTTTGCTCATTCTTCTTGACAGCAGAATTTCACAAAACCCCTGACTCAGCGACTGAGCACAGCCCTCCGGAAGAATGTCCTAAAGATGGTAGGAACGACAGAGCACAGGCTGAACTTTTAGAAAGGATAAGTTTAATGACCTTAGCCCTTGCTTCTTCCTGTACATAACGTCTAACAGGATTAGTGATTATGCCTGTGTGATCTATAACCTGGTGTACCCCTCACACCTAAACCTCGATGAGATTCTGCTCCAATGTATCTTCCGAGCACATGCAGAGCTGCCGTCATCTGTGTATAAACTGTGGACTGACACATAACTTTGGAGCAGTCTGACAGGAATCCCTCCAAAAGACTCTCCAGGGTTGCAATCCTCAGTAAGATGTTGAATAAAACGTACTTTAATTCTTTAAAAGCCTGATTTTTCTTTTGTTGGTTGACAAGACAAAATTTATTCACACACATAGGGAGGCACACAAAAGAACTGGCTTGCTCAATAGTTAGAGACAGGGGTATGTATACCTAATTTGACAGATGAAAGGGAAGGAAGAGAAAAGTCCTCTAAGGGAAGAAAAAAATAAGCTTTTAAGGGAACAACAGGAGATAAGAAAGTTTGTGATAGTGTTTGTGTTATGCAGGTGCCAGTGTTCTCTTTCCTTTCCCTGGCAGGATAACCTCCCCCTGGAGGGGATTTATGGCAGTTTCATTCTTAGGTGTTTCTGCCTTTAGTCAGGTAAGGAAAATTTTGAAAAAGCTTCCTTCTACGTCTGTTGAATCTCAAATGTCTTCAATTAAATGCAATTTTTATGCTACTTTGGTATAATTTGGATCCTTTCAATTCCCAAATTATGATTTTGGAAATGTAACTTCCTATGTAATAAATTGACATCCATTTTCTATGGATTGGTTAGTTATAAAATGCAATCTTCAGTTTTGGTAAAGAATACAGAAGAAGCAGTAGGTATACCATCACACAGACATACCACACAGACATGCACACAGAAACACACCTCGAGGAGCTTTGGTTATGGACAATGAGCTGAATCTTCCTTCCTCTTAGCAACTCTCCAAGAGCTGAGCCATTTTACAAATGAGTAAACCAAGCGTTAATGGGGTTAAAAGATTACTGAAGATCAAACAACATTAATGTTTGAGAGCTAGAATTCAAATACACATATATACTTGTACACAGGCCTCTTCCCCATTTTACATTAACAAAATACATGTATTGTGTATGCCATCTTTGCCTAGAACTGAAAATTTGTATATTTGATTTTAAAAAATAATTTCACTGGTACAGAAGGGTTTCTTTTTCTGGTAACTCTACTTTTTCCCGGTTAACAGAAATACCAAAGTATTAAATAACAATGCAAAGGTATTCTATTATATTAGAGTACACTGGGATTCACCAAAAAACAGCCTTCAGGAAACTTCTAGAAAACAGTACAACCATTTAAAAATGTTGAAAGCTTTTTTTAACAAAATGGCATTTAGAACCCTGTATCACCTATGTTCATCCATCATGGGATGGTGTTTACTGTTCTGTTCACTTAGATATCCATTAAAAACTCAGTCTAGCACCATCATTATCCCCACAATTATTAAGAAAGCAAACGTGGTCTTTGTTTAATAATATTTTTTCAATGAACAATGGTTTTGAGTTTGTGAAAATCATGTTTATGTCTACCAAATGGAATAACAGTTCGTGGCAATAAATCTTATCTGTTAAGATCTGCATAAGCCTATGAACTTTTCCTTTTGCTTGACAATTAAATTTATGTAAATATGCAACTAAGTGTGTTAAAGCAAATTTTATTTCATTGTTTCTATAGTTTCTTCTGGAATAATTTTATTGTCAAATATTTTGATTTTGATCTCATATCACCATAACAGCACATGCATTTGCCAAAAGACATGTAGTCGTCATTATTGCTATATCCAAAGTTTCAAAAGCAAAAATATTGCCTAGTAAGGGAGTTCTTAGGACATGAAAAGCAGTTTTCTGAATGATGTCTCATAATCACACACTGAAATTTGATTCTACAGTAATTCTACCAAAGTATCTATCTTCCAGTGCTATATATGTAGGTTTTTTTACATTTGACAAAGTAATTTATAGTATAATGATAAAATTTGTATATAAAATTTCCCCAATTTTTGAATTGTTTTTATTGCAATAGATTTCTATTAATGGATTTTTTGGTAAAACACATATAAACACTTTTATTTTGATACTTTGTCATATTACTTTCCAAGAGATTTGTATAAAACCCATTTCCTTCATCAATGCAATTATAGTGCTTATTTAAGAGTTTAGTTATTATAACCAAATACATAGAAATAATGAACGCATTACATAATAAAATCTCAAAACAAGGAAAGAAGACAAGACCAGAAATATGAAAATTGTTGAAGATCTAATGAATGATCATGGTCTTCTTTCTTCAAATTATTAATTGATTTCATGAGAAAGAATTTGAGGACCCTACCAATAACATCAAAATAAACATGATTATTGAAACTATATCAATTGAAGTTTTCAGTATGTTTGTGGCCATTTAACTGCAATACACAAAAGTGTATATACATTTCTGGACACTTCCATTACAGATACATCTCAGGCAAATTAAGAATAGACTCTGGGGCACAATTAAAATACAAATCTCAAGAGACCAAAAATGCTAATTGACCAATCCCTTTGTAAGACGAGTTCAAAAGTTTAAGGAAGAGATTCTGGTATAAGAGGATTGTTTAACACACCAGATTTCAGAAGAAAATCCTTTTTTGTGCAACTGCTTTAGAAATACACAAAGAACAAAACTAACTCTAAATAGCAATCTAGGTTTGAGCTAAAAATATAAACTTTTAATTCTCAAGAAGGCACATAAAAATAAACAATTATTTTAGTTAATTTGCCTCTTATTTCTCTCCTATCAAAGGAAGGTAATATATGCAATACCCCATACTATCATCAAAACTACCAATATTTTTAATCAACATTATAATATTTAGGGTCACTGTATAGTAAATAGAGATCTTTGCTAAGTAACAACAGCAGCAGCAAAGAGAACATTGGATCCCAGCCATGTTATTGACAATTAATGGGATTCAGGATTGTAGATGAGGCAAATATAATAAACCTGAAAATAGGTGGAAGGTACCTGAAAAAGAAGGTTTCCTTTGGATGACTGAATTCCAGTTAAGTCTAATTTTATCATCCTGTTCTCTCCATAACTTGTGTGTGTGTATGTGTATATTGTGCATGTGTGTTTCTCACACTGAGAAACTTTTTCTTTTTTTAATATCTGCATCTTCTAATAGGCCTTAAGAAAAATGCCATTTATGACAAGCAAGACAAAATGCCTTTATTGTACAAATGCTTGTCAAATGAATGAATGCATAAATAGGAACACTTGTGAACAGAAGGCACACTGGATAATTAAGTACATTTAATGCAATTTTCGAGTCCCTTTTGGTTACTTGAGTGTCAATTGTCTGAAAAAACTTGATTTAACTATACATGCCAGTTTCAATTGTATTTCTTCATCACATATTTAGGTCAACTGATAAGGAAATTAAGTTCTCTAATTTCTAATGAGATAACATTATAATTTAATTCTTTGCTTGAAATATGACAAGTCATATTTGATTTACTGTTTTTAACCTTTTTACCATTGACTTGAAAACTACTGTTCACCAATGAATTGGCAATCACTTGATGTCATAGATAGCTGTCTGCTTTATATTGGAAACAATTATGTTTTGTAACTACAAACATGAAACAATTTGAACTGTTATAGATTAAGTTCCTCATTTGGTCTTACACAACCAATAGAGAGAAAGGGTACATGATAAGGCAAAAAAAGCATAAGGAATTTTAGCATTAACATGTAAAGGGAGCAGGATGTTTCTAGTTTTCTTTTTTTTCTTAAAATCTAGCAAGGCTTTATTGAGTCCATGGATATATCAGATGTGTCCATCTAAGATCTTATTAAACTCCTAAAATAAACCTATAATGTAGCAGTTAGATGTTAAAAAAAATCACCACACAAAGGTATCATTAAATTCACAAATTATATAATTTCCTTTCCTGTATGAGCTTTACATTTTTCTGAGTATCATATAATTAATTTCATTAGAAAAATTGCTAAGTGTATAATTTTGGGCCCAGCGATAGACTGGGGTAAAGGAGAGCATGTCTTAGGAGAAAGCTCTTCAAATCATTTCAGACAGATATCTTTTAGAGTGCTACCAATTCCACACAATTGTGAGTTTGGAATTTGTTTCCATGAGTGTCTATCAGTTTTGTACAAAATAAAAATTATGCATAAATTGCCGACTAGCTTGAAGTCATTAAATTTTGCTTTCCATCTGTAACTCATTGTTGGAGCCTTCATTAACTCTGATTATTAGACCTTTAGAACTGAATCCCTCTCTAACTTTTACTATTGTTATTCACAGGTAAGGGAAACGCCTGAGTTGATAGAAATGTCTGGGAAAAATTTCACTGAGGTGACTCTCTTCATCCTCTCTGGATTTACAAATCACCCTGAATTGCAAGTCAGTCTTTTCTTGATGTTTCTCTTCACTTATCTATTCACTATTTTGGGGAACTTGGGACTAATCATGTTGGTCAGAATTAACTCTCGGCTTCACACACCTATGTACTTTTTCCTTAGCAATTTAGCATTCATTGACATATTTTATTCCTCTACTGTAACACCCAAGGCACTGGTAAATTTTCAATCCAACCAGAAATCCATCTCCTTTGTTGGTTGCTTTCTTCAAATGTACTTTTTTGTTGGTTTGGTGTGTAGTGAGTGTTTTCTTCTGGGATCAATGGCTTATGATCGCTATGTAGCAATCTGCAATCCCTTATTGTATTCAACAGTCATGTCCCAGAAAGTGTGTAACTGGCTGGGAACAATGCCATATGTGATAGGCTTCACAGATTCTCTGATAACAGTCTGTGTGATAAGCAGCTTGACATTCTGTGATTCCAGCATCAATCATTTTTTCTGCGACACCACAGCTCTTCTGGCCCTGTCCTGTGTAGACGCATTCAGCACAGAAATGGTCATCTTTGTTTTAGCTGGATTCACTATTCTTAGTTCTCTGCTCATTGTCACAGTCACTTACATTGCCATCATCTCAGCCATCCTGAGGATCCAATCTGCAGCAGGCAGGCAGAAGGCCTTCTCCACCTGTGCATCACACCTCACGAGTGTAACTGTTTTCTATGGGTCCCTGATTTTCACGTATTTGCAGCCTGATAACACATCATCCCTGACCCAGGCACAGGTGGCATCTGTATTCTATACCATTGTCGTTCCCATGCTGAACCCACTGATCTATAGTCTGAGGAACAGAGATGTGAAAAATGCTCTCCTGAAAGTCATAGGTAGAAAACTCTTTCCGTGACAAATTTACATGTGTTGCAATTAATAAAGACCTGGATGGCTTCAGGCATTCAATTACTCCAACAACTAGGAAAATAGTAGATTAACCTCAAACCACATAATACAAATTAAATGAGAACTTAGAGCCTTGAAATTTGTGTGGTGAATTGTTATTTTGTTTGTTTATATGGACCAATGAGTCACTGTATTAGGAGGGCATTTCAGCATATAAATTATTCAGACACAGACATGCACAAGGAAGTAAAGAGACAACTGAACATCCATATGTGAGCATATCATCACACTGAAATATGTTTAAAATTATTAAATTGACCCTTAATGTGGTTTGACGTTCAGTTTTTTCAGCTATTAGCAAGTTAAGAGTAGAAAATTAGGAGAGTAAGAGGCAAGAACACTTAAGTTTTACTAACATGAAATGACAGCTGATCACTTGAGAGCAAAGGAAAGAGCATAAAACTAAAAAAAAAAAGCAAATATTAGCCAAAGGGGGAAACAAAAGATTAAAGTCATTTCAGTGCAAACACTAATAGAACAACAGAGATCAGGTTTAATAAAGAAATCTCTTGATAACGTGGAGTCATTTGGCCATAACAGTTAAATTCTTGATCCTTTACCTAGGAAACATGATTTTTGATGATCGAAAAGTAATCTGTTCATGGCGCATGTACTCTATTAAAAACAACAGAGTTTAATTTCCCCATAACTATAGTGTGCCTCTCTAAGTTTGAACACTTGATAAACTTTTAGATGTGTGTGTGCACACGTGTGTGTGTGTGTGTAGATAAACGAGTCACTAGCTGTAGCACAATTTAATTTCTGGAGCATTTTGGTTATATATAGAGAGATTCTTGCCTTTGTTAAGTCTATAATATTAAAGGGAGAAACTCTGTGTGCACATGTGCATTTTTTCCTTAAAAAGGGACTAACAAACCTGGTTTAGTGCACTCTCCCAGGTATTGTTACAAAAAGACCATTGGAAAAGATGTATTAGTAGTACTGTCTTTAGTGTCTATGAATCAGTGAGTAATTTGTGCAGAGCTATCATGTTTAAAACATATGTTGAAAGAAACTGAACATTAATTTGACAAGGCTCTTTTAAAAGAAAAATTGTGTGTTTATAATATTTCTCTCCAACAAGATTGTAAGCTATTTGAGAGAAGAATTTGCTTATTCATATTTGTTCTCTTCATAATAATTAGCAAATGCATCAATATGAAATATGTAAGTAAATATTGTCTCTGATTTTTGCTTGTAGAAGCACAGTGATGAATTCATTAAGGCCAAGTACTCTGTAGTACTCATTTTGTGTATTTCTTTGGTGTTAGGGCAGTCATGTACATATTCGCATTAAAAAAGTGTTAGTTTAGTTAGTTTCTAGAATTTTTCTCAAACATTTTTTATTTATATCTTAAATATGACTTAGTGATTACAGTCATGTTCTTTATCAAATGATTTTTTTCATGAATGGCTAGAATATGGAAACAAATATACATAAAGTTATATCCATATATATGAATATAAATAATTGGAATTAACTGGTTAGGAGTTCTTATATCTCATAAATCTGTCTATTGTTGGTTCATTTCAGCAGACTCAAACCTTCAGAGGGGGACTGAAATTCTCCTTACCCCCACACATTCATGCATTCTAAATATAATAGTCTATTTGCATAAGTGTATGAAACATCATGGCTTTTATACCTTATTATATATACCTTTATTCTAATTGTGTGTATTTTTACTTTCATTGGTATTGAATATATATTCTTCTATAGATAATTTTGAATGTGAATACTTACTTACTTAGTATTAATAAAATTTTTATTAGTTATTTTATGTTATTGATGATTTATTGGTAATCTATGTCTAGAAGCAAAGACATACCACACTTCTCTTGCTTGTTATAACAAATAGTAATATATTTTATTTGTCCAAATTATGCCAAAATGTCTATATACACTTTTCTCAATATGCTTCCCATGTTTGTCCCTGGTGTACATCCCATCATTCTCTCTTCGAGTCCTTCTCTGGGCACCTTCTCGGTAGACCCTGTACTAGTCTTTCCAGAATGGGCCTTGCCTGTTCTTCAGTCATTCTTCCTGTCTCAGTTTCCCAGCACTCAATCTCTCCCATGATTAACTCCACAATCTTTGGAACTCTGTTCCCTGGGGACAGACACCTAGTATGTGAAATTTGTCAGATATATTCTTCCTTTTTTAATATTCTGATAAAGTACACTCAATTTAAAATACATGTGATGTATCAGCCTTCCAAATAAATACACTCAGTTTTTGTTCAGTCTGTTAAATGTGTGGTGCCTGTGTAAGGTTCCTCTTAACCCTTTGTGTTCTTTGAGTTTGTGTTCTGGTTTACTACCTTTAAGATATTTTTTCTACCAAAATAAAAAATAAGATTTTTAAATTGTTTCATTTCAAGAAATATTTCATCAATTCCTGAAGAAATAAGTCAATGAAAAGAAACTAAATTCAATGAAATTGATTTTTGATATCAGACAGATTCTAACTCTCTCTCATTGCCATATTAACAATTAAAGGTCCATTTAAAAATAAATTCCGGGTTATTATCCATTAATTGGAGAAACTAGTATAGAATAAGTTATGATTTTGCACAGGATAATTTGCCTTTCAAAATATGGGAGGAAGAGAAGGATGGATAGAAAAGCTACGTAAAAACAATAGCTAAAGACAACAGACAAGAAGAAAAATGCATTTCAGGAAGGAACTTATAGAAATATTAGTATTGTGAAATATAAATATATTAGAGAAAATATAAATAATTTTATATTTATTAATTATAATAAATGCCTCTGAAAAGCCAAAGATTATCAGAGTAACTCAAAATACACATTCCAGTATATGATGTTGCTTACATAATTTTTACTAAAATAAAGTGACATACAACATTGGGATAAAGTAACTAATTTTATGGAACATTGCTTTTACTGTTCCACTGGCCTGCTCCTCACTTCATCCAGGTATATTTATGGTTCTCTACTTTACTTCTTTTAGTGTGACCTTATCACTGAAGTCTTTTGTGAAAATCGTTTTTTAAGAGAGAAAGCTCAAAAGTCTCCATGCACTACCTCCACTTTATTTTTCTTCACAGCTCTTATCACCATCAATACAGATAGTTCATTGTTTTTCTCCCAACAGCTCCCTCTACCACCACCAAAGACTGGCCCTTGTACTGCAAAGTCTTCCTTGTCATCCCTCAAACTATGTGGCACATCCTCTGCACAGGGCCTTTGCACTGGTGTTTCCCCCTGTCTGGAGGACTTTGGTACCGTACACCTCATGACTAATTCTTCCCTCCTTCAAGTCATTGCTCAGTTGTCAACGTTTCATTGAGGTCTTCCCTGACCTCACTTCTTGCTGCTTCCTCATGCTCCTGCTTCTAAACCCCCATCTCCTATGCTGTTTTATATTTCCTTTCTTTTATTTATAGTACATTTCACTTTCTAATATGTTGGATCACTGATCTTTGTATTTATTTCTGTTTCCTCCTACTGAGAATTCATAATCTCTCAATATTATAATAGATAAGGCTATACTTGAATATCAATATTTGAATGTTTTTTTCCCAGAATTTATGAGTCATTTATACCAGTTGATTAAAAGTAATCTATAAGTTTCAATAAATGTACAAAGCTTAACTTAAAGTAGTTGTATTTTCTGACCACAATGCAATACAATTTAAAATTAATATTTATAAAATAAAAATGAATTTTAACTCAAAATTTAAAAGAAAATTTAAAATCATAATTTTATTAAGATTTTAATAACCCAATGACTAAGAATAACCTGCTAGTCTTAGTCAAATAAGAAATTAAAAAATTAACTTTATGCTGTCATATAATGTGCTACAATAGAAATAATCCAGATCACTACATAAAATTGAAAAGTAAAAGCGATACTCAGATGAATAACATGAATATGAAATTCTGATTTTATTTGGTAGGTGATAAAATGTTAATAAGATAAGCAGCTATGACTAGATGCTAGAGAAAAAACAATCCCACCTAATAAAGTAGGAGAAATAAAGTGATAAAACTAAAATAATAATTAATGTATTAACAACTTAATGAAATTTATCAGAAAAAGAAGAAAGAGCCATTCTTTATTGAACCAAAGATGAAAGAAAAAAGAAAATGGTAGCATAATCTGGAGAGGGGTCGAGAGAGAGAGAGAGAGAGAGAGAGAGAGAGAGAAGGAGGAGGAGGAGGAGGAGGAAGAGGAGGAGGAAGGGAGGGAGGGGAAAGGGGAGGGGGAGAAAGTGGAGGAGGGAGGAGAGAAAAGAGAAGAAAAGAGACATAAGAAGAATAGTTTAAAATATAATGAGCTAAGAAATTAAACTATATCACCATTTAAATCAAAAGAAATTTAAAGTCTCTGATCAGACTTAGGCTTCAGCCACTATACAGTAGATGGTTAAACAATTGCTCTGCCATCTCAGACAACTCTCAACTTGAAGAAAACGAGTTTCAATGTTGGGAGAACACTGAGCAAGAAAACCTTGCTCAGGCCGATTTGTAATCACCAAGCACATTGAGGCGGCCTCGACACAGAAAGTCACTTTTAGCCTCTCATGTTGCTTAAACCCCAAGGTTACCTATTGTCAAGTAGTTTGATCCTGGCCTTTTAATATCCAAATTAGTCCCAGCATCCCTGAATTTTTGATGAATAAATTGCCTTTCCAAAAGCTCATCAAAGAGCATTTCCTCAATATTTTCTTTTAGTAATTTCACAGTTTCAGGTCTTAGATTTAAGGCTTTAATCCATTTTGACTTGAATTTTTTATATGGTGAGAGATAGAGGTCTAGTTTTATTATTCTGCATATGGATATTCAGGTTTTCCGGCACCATTTATTGAAGAGATTATTCTCTCCTCAATGTATATTCTTGGCACCTTCATAAAAAATGAGTTTACTATAGATATGTAGATTTGCTTCTGGATTCTGTTTTCTGTTCCATTGGCCTATGTGTCTGTTTTTATGCCAGTACCATGCTGTTTTCATTACTACATACCTGTAGTAAAATTCGAAGTTAGGTGATGTGATTCTTTCAGTTTTGTTCTCTTTGCTCAGGGTGGCTTTGCCTATTCCGGCTTTTATGGTTCTATATAAAATTTAGAATTATTTTTTCTATTACTGCGAAGATTGTCATTGGGATTTCAATGGGGATTGCATTCAATCTACAGATTGCTTTGGGTAGTATGGACATTTTAACAATATTGATTCTTTCAGTCCATGAGCATGGACTATCTTTCCACTTTTCATATTCTTTTCAAATTCTTTCCTCAATGTTTTATAATTTTCATTGTAGAGATCTTTCACTTCTTGATTGAGAATTTTGTTTCATTTGTAGCTATTATAAATGTGATTATTTTCTTGGTTTCTTTTTTAGGTTGTTCACTGTTGCCATATAGAAATGCTGCTGATTTTTTATATTGATTTTATATCCTGCAACTTTGCTGAATTTATTTATCAGTTCCAATAGTTTTTTGGTGGAGTCATTAGGTTTCTCTAAATATAAGACCATTTCATTTGCAAACAAAGATAGTTTGACTTCTTCCTTTCCAATCTGAATGCCCTTTATTTCTTTCTCTTGTCTGATTGTTCTAGCTAGAAATTCCAATACTATATGTATAATAGTTGTGAAAGTGATGATCCTTGTCTTGTTCCAGATCTTAGAGGATAGGCTTTCTGTTTTCCCCCAACCAGTACACTAGCTGAGGGTCTGTCTTATATGGCTTTTATTGTGTTAAGGTACATTCTTTGTAAACCCAGTTTTATGAGAGCTTTTATCATGAAGGGATGTTGAATTTTACTGAATGCTTTTTCAGCATCAATTGATATGATCATGTGAATTTTGACTTTCGTTCTGTTGATATGATGTATCACTTTGATTGATTTGCATGTATTGAACCATCTTGCATCTCTGGGATGAATCCCACTTGATCATGATGACTAATCTTTTTTTTTTCCAATTTCATCAACAAGTTTATTGAAAATGCAAACATTGTTTAGAGTAATTTTTCTTAAAAAAAGAAAGAAAGAAGGAAAAATGATTTGGGAAAAGTTCAAGAAATAGCATTAAAACACAGGTCAGTGAGGGGCTAAATACTTTGCTTTTTTATAATGACTGATTAGTATAAGGAACTTAGAATATTTAGTAGTACGGATGATCAGATATGTCACAAATGATCTTTGAATGTCCCTTTTCTGTCATCTCTACTTGCGGTAATAGACACTCCCTGATGAGGGCTTTGTTACTAGTATTAAGGGAATGAGTACAGGGTTGACATTTTACAATGAAAGATGAGAAGTTGAAGCAAGGCATTCTACTGCTTTCTGAGATGGTGTACAGACATACCTACAAGTGAATATTTTCCTTGGGAAATTGTTTTGGATCTGTCCTGAGCTGAGACCCTAACTAAGGAGCCATGCTATGGAGCAGAGATGTGGAAATATTTTCCTGGAAATATTTCCAAACAAAAGCTATCATAAATATAGTCACAGTAAAATCTCACCAACTTTCTTAGTCACAGAAAGTTCTCAACAAGTTGTTCAGGATATCTGTGTAACAATAATGTACCACTCTGCTTGCCTGCTAGAATGAGTTAGGTTTAAAAGTGTAGTCCCAACAGCACTGAGTTGGTGTACTTTATAGAGGACATGAATCAAATATATTCTGGAGATAATCTTTCCTTTTCTGATCTAATTAATTTGGGCCCATCCTTCTGGTATGAGTTAGATACCAAAGACCACAATCAATTGTGGTCACTTCTAGCTCATGATAATAAGCTATGACATATGATTTTTTGTCCACTGTATCCATTCTTACAAAGACTTTAGCTGGGGTCCTAAAGGCCCTACACAATTTGGCCCCCATTTTCTTTCAGACTGTCATTCCAACTCACATGACTTCAGCCTGACTGGAGTCCTTGTTTTTTATGTTGTTGTTGTTGTATTTGGTTTGCTAGTATTGTGTTGAATAATTTTGTATCCATATTCATCAGAGATATCAGCCTATAATATTTTTGCTGTTATTGTTGTGTCTGTGTCTAGTTTTAGTATGAGAGTGACACTGACCTCTCAGAATGAATTTGGAGGTATTCCTCCCTTCTTGAATTTTTGGAATAATTTGTGTAGGATTGGTATTAGTTCTTTAAATTTTCAGTGTATTTTGGCAGTGAAGCCATTGGGTCCTGGGCTTTTCTTTGGTGGGGGATGTTTTATTACTGCTTCAATCTTGTTATTTCTTATTGGTCTATTCAGATTTTGGATTTCTTCCTTGTTCCAATCTTAGTAGGTTGTATGTGTCTAGGAATTCATCCATTTATTCTAGGTTTTCCAATTATTTATTTATTTATCCATTTATTCTATAGGTTTTCTATATTGGCCTATAGTCACTTATAGTAGTTCTAATGATCCTTTGAATTTCTGCAGTATCAGTTGTAATTGCTCCTTTTTCATCTCTGATTTTCTTTATTTGAATCTCTTCTTGTTTTTTTTTAGTCTGATTAAAGATTGGTCCATTTTGTTTGTCTTTTCAAAAAAACAGCTTTTTGTTTTGTTGATTTTTTTACTTTTTTATTTCTATTTCATTTATTTGTGCTCTGATCTTTATTATTTCTTTTCTTCTACTAATTTTGGGTTTGGCTTGCTCTTGTTTTTCTAGTTCTTTGAGATGCATCATTAAGTAATTTATTTTAAGCTTTTCTACTTTTCTGATATAGGCACTTATTGCTATAAACTTTCCTCTTAGTACTGCTCTTGCTGCCTCTCATAAGTTTTGATATGTTGTGTATTCATTTTCATTTGTTTAAAGAATTTTTTAATTTCCTTTATAATTTCTTCATTCACCCACTGGTCATTCAGGAACACATTTTTTAATTTGTGTGTGTTTGTATAGTTTCCAAAATTCATCTTTTTATTGATTTTTAGTTTTATTCCATTACAGCCAGAGAAAATAGTTTATATGATTTCAATTTTTTGAATTTTTTAAAACTTACTTTGTGGCCTGATATACAGTTATCCTTGAGAAAGATGCAAGTGCTGAAGGGAAAAATGTGTATTCTGCAGCTGTTGGATGAAACATTCTGTAAATGTTTATTAGGTCCATTTGTTTTACATGCAGATTAAGTCCAATGTTTCCTATGTTTCTTTGCTGATTTTTTTGTCTAGACGATCTGTCCAATGCTGAAAGTGGAGTGTTGAGGTCTCCCACTATTATTGTATTGGGTCTATTTTTCTCTTTACCTCTAATGCTATTTGCTTCATATATCTGGATGCTCCTGTGTTGGGTGCATAAAAATTTACAATTGTTACATTCTCTTGTTCAATTGACCCCTTTATCATTAGTTAATGACCTTTTTTGTCTCTTTTTATAATTTTTATCTTGAAATCTACTTTATCTGCTATAAGCATAGCTACTCCTGCTTTTTTTTTGTTTACATTTGCATGGAATATTTTTTTCCATCCCTTTATTCTCAGTCTATGTGCATCTTTATAGGTGAAGTGAGTTTACTGTAGACAGCATACCATGGAGTCCTGCTTTTTTGTCTATTCAGCCACTCTGTCTTTCAATTGCAGAGTTCTGTCCATGTACATTCAATGTCATTATTGATGGGTGGGAGAAGGTCAGAAAGACCTAGAAGCCCTTTCGATCTCATTCAGTTCAAAGTACTTAGCATGCCATGGTGCCATACTTTAAGGCATTGTGTTCTGAAGCTCAACATTTCCCCCATCTGAAACTTATTAGAAGTTTCAAAAATTAAGAATTGAGCTGGTGGCTGTGGAGGGGAGAATTGAGTTAATAGATGAGTGGTAAGGGATCCGTAAAGGGAGAGAAAAATATAGATTAGAATGATAATGAATAAACACAAAAGAACAAATTTGAAGACACTGAATAAATTTAAGCAAAATGAACAAACTAAGCGCATAATAACAAATGCAACTCATTCATTGACTCACCATTCATTCAGTAAATTTTTTTAAGTGAATCATATTCTAGGTAATTTTTATGCCCTGGATATATACAATTCTGCAGTCAAACAGACACAGTACTTGTCTTTAGGAAAGTTATAGTGTCAGCATACTGGTAGATCTAGACAGTAATCAAACATTCACAGCAAAAAAATAAATAAATAAAAACTGTGAAGTGATAAGAAAGAGGGCCCACGGGGATAGAATAAGTGAAAAAATTCTATTAAGGAAAAGATAATTTAGGTGAGATATTTATAGTGAAGTTTTATTAAATTGAGAATTAAACATATCATTCTCTACATTGACCTAAATAAATAACAGTAATGGGAGACAACTCCTTCCCACCATTTCGTATCTGCTAGACTGGGATAAAAAGGGGGGTATTGGGATTTTTATGCATGTTAACTGGACATCAATTCTTGATCAATATGTTGGTATTTGTTTAATTTTTGATACATTTGTTGAATATATTATTAACCAGATAATTTTAGGAATAAATGAGATCATCCTCATTCCTTGTGCTCACTTCTTCCTTTCCCAAACAATGATTATTTTTGCTAATTCGAGAAAGCAACAAAACCGATAAACCGGAGGACATTGTTGAGCAAAAGATTTTCTTAACTCTTTTCGAAAAGTAGATTTCAACGGTTGAAGCCTAAAAAATGATCCTGGAATGCTGACAAAGGTTTGATTTTTGTAGGAGGTGAATATTTAGAAACACTTTGAAGTAGATTATTCCATTCTTCCAGAAAATTCTCTTCAAGAGATCATAAACCAAAAAATATATTTTAAAGTATTGTGGCTTTGAATAGCATGATTTTTAGAAGACAAAATTTTGTCTACCATGTAGTCAATGTTGTCTCTCTGAATATTAGTTTTATGTTTTAGAGAAATTTTAAATATAGATTTTGCTCTCCAGCATTTACTTGTTCCAATACAGATGGATGAGTTTTCTTTGCATAACTGATTAGAAGAGAATAGAATCTGGGGTACTGAAAATTATTGTTTTGGGTATCAAACTCATACTTATGAATTATATCTTAAAAGAAACATGGTTATTATTACTATATTCTGATGCACTTCAATTGTTCTGGTGGAGTCACAGGACAATCACTCCTGTGGGAAAAGACTGAGTTTTATTAAAAAGAAAGTAAATGTCTCCTCTTAATGACTCTCAAGTAAACAAATCTTAGAACAAAAATAAATAAAGCAGAATAAACAAAGCAGAAGGAGGTACAGGTTTAAGTAGAGAGATTGCTTCTGTTTTGTGGACCTTGTTTATTGGGTATAAACTTTGTGAATGCTAACAAATGCAGGATTGTTCCTCATAAATAGAGGACATAGACAGTAGTAGGAAATGAGCAAGGATCTAGCAACACAGGAACAAGGGTCATAGCATCAAATGAAGCTAGCTTTTCACATCTTCGAGTAGTCATATATAGTAGCTAGTTATAGATTATTCTCTAATTTGTATTTTTTATTTGCTTTTGCTTCCTTAGGTAAATTCTCAAAAAGTATTCTGACCGTAGATATATGGACTGACACCCAACATTATTTTCAGGTTTACCCAATTCTAAAACTCTACTTTAGGTATGAACCAATTTTTCCCAAACACCCTTTTCATGGCCTCTTTTACATCTTTGTTCCTCAAACTGTAGATGATGGGATTCAGCATGGGAATCACGATGGTGTAAAATATCGACGCTATCATGTCATGCTCCAAAGCGTAGCTGGAACTTGGTCTCACATACATGAAGAGGATTGTCCCATGGTAAATTGCCACTCCAGTTAGGTGAGAGCCACATGTAGAGAACACTTTTTGTCTCCCTTCAGCAGAATGCATCTTCAGAATAGCCAAAAGAATGAAACCATAGGAGATCAGAACAATCAGGATAGTGACTATTTCAATGGAGCCTACAAAGTAGAAGAGTAGAAGCTGGTTTCTGTGAGTGTCAGAACAAGAAATAGCGAGGAGAGGAGGGATATCACAAAAGACATGTCTAATTTCATTGGATCCACAGAAAGAGAGGCTAAAAGTAGCCACTGTATGTACAGCAGCATGTAAAATGCCACTAACATAGGAAGCAATGATGAGCGGCACATAGACTCTGGGTGACATGCTCACTGCATACAGGAGAGGGTTGTAAATGGCTACGTAGCGATCATAGGCCATTGCAGCCAAGAGAAAGCATTCTGTGGTTCCAAAAGTAACTAAGAGAAGCATCTGTGTTGCACATCCCAGAAATGAAATGACTTTATTCTCTGCCAGGAAATTGACCAGCATCTGGGGGGTAACAACAGTAGAATAGCAGGCATCCAAGAATGATAAAACACTCAGAAAGTAGTACATGGGGTTGTGGAGCCGGGAATCCCCAATGACCAATACAACCAGTCCCAAATTTCCTATCAGAGTAAAAAGATAGATTGCTAAAAACAATAAAAATAGGAAGACTTGCAGCTCACAATCATCTGTGAAGCCCATCAATATAAATGTGGTGACTTCAGTCACATTGTCTAACTGAGTCTTCAAATATAAATCCATACCTGAAGGCAATCCTGACATGTCATTTATTGTTTATAGGTTCTACAGTCAATATCCTGTATAAATAGTGTTCATCCAGTTATATCCTCATGTTCGTTTCTTGGAAGGGCAAAATGAAATCCTTGTCGGAGAAAGGATAGACAGTGATGAAGAAAAGGGGTCCAATTGGATACAATACTCTAAAAAAATTAAAGAAATTATTTCACTTAATTGTCATATTATTGTTTGTCATATTTACCAAAATGTCAATGCCAAATGTCTCAATTTACCTGCTCATTGTGCATTAGGTATATTATTTGACATATTTATGTCACAAAAAAAATCACAATTATTTCTTTAATGTATTATAGGTCTTATGGAGTTTCTAAAACTACTGTAAAATAAATACCACCCAATAATAACTGATAAAATTGTTTATAGAAGTTATTGATAAAAAGATCCATGAGAAGGGGGCAAGATGATGGACTAGAAGCAGCCCACATGCACCACTCTCAAAGAAAGGATCGCAAGTTGCAAGTGGATGCCCACCTGCAGATGGGACTTCTTGGAAGAACAATGTGAATCACTTGAGAAGTGATGGGGGATATTCACAGTGAAGGAGAAGGTGACAGGGTGATTCATTCTGCATAATTGGAAGGTACCTGGGAGAGGCATCCACACATAGGGAAGGACAGGAAGAAAGAGCCCTGGGGCACCACACTCACCCCACAGCCCACAGGAATTGTGGCCTGAGATGTGGGCTAATCAGGGAGGTGCTTGGTATCTGTGCAGCAAAATTGCAGCAGAGATTAGGTACAACAGGGACCCAGTGGCTTTCATTCCCAGGTTGCCGCAACTGATGCTATTCTGAGCTCTCAGGTCCAGAGCACCAGGTCTACATGTGGCTTGGCTTTGATGCAGCCACCTCTACATCACACCCACTGGACCAGGGAGGGAGCAGGCAGAGTGCATGCTCTCCCACACCATGCCTGGGAGCTGGGCACCCCTCCCCTAGAAGAGGACACAGAATGGGCACCACAAATCCCCACCTGACAAGTCTTGCAGTGACTGCCTCTGTGGGACCTGGGCAGGAGGAGAGCCCTGGCCACATGGTAGGCCTGTTCTTACAGCCTCATCCCTGTGACTCCCATGCTGCTGCCTGGCCCCACATGGGCTGCCCCTGCAGCTCCTGCCCTCCTCCAGGCCACAGCCCAGGCTCCAAGGCTCCCATTACTCCCAGGCCAACGACTCTGTCCCCGTGGTTCCAGCACTACCCTTGAGCCCCACTGACCCAACCCTGAGGGCTCCACTGCTGCTGCTGGGCCCCAGATCTGTCCCCAGGCTCTCCTCTGCTATCAAGCACCATGGCCCCATCCCTGAGGCCCCCACTGGCTGCCTGGTACGAACTGCCCCCACCATCCAATGCTCTGCCATGGACCTGCCGGGCTGAACCACCATCAGAACTGGACCCAGTTGGAGTGAACGCACACAGCCCAGACAGTCAAAACAACTGCCTAGATAGCCTCACACAGCTGCCACTGTCACCTCTGTGAGGAGATGCAGGCAGAGCAGTCCCCTGTAACACCAGCCTCTGTGAAGAGAGTCTCCCTTAGCCCCTAACCTGACCTTCTAACAGCAGCTTGGAAAACAACCCACCACCCTGCACTGGCTTAAACTGAGGCAATCATAGGGGAATGGGACAAATCAGAACAGCTTCATTATAGTCTTTCAGTGCACCTGCCCCTTCCCTGCCAGGTCAATCTTCCAGACTAGGACACAAAAGCTGTATCTAGGGATATCTCCTTCTTCTCACTAAGTAGGAGGGTTCCTAACAAAGGAGATCAGGTGTGTTGCAAACCTATCAGCCCTGGGCTGAGAGAATAGGATTCAGATGAGTAAAAACCAGGAAAAGACTCTGGCAATATGAAAAAACAACCCAGTTCAATACCCTCAAGTGATCACATAACAGTGGATCTACAGCAATGGACCCCAACCAAAAGGAAATTGTGGAAATGTCAGAAATGGAATTCAGAATATGGATGGAGAAATCAATTCTAAGAAAAATACTCAAATTTACACAAAGTTGTGGAAATAAGCAACCTGCTGCTGAATGATTCTTGGGTCAATAATGAAAGTAAGATGGAAATCAAAAGATTCCTTGAACTGAATGACAAAGGGGACACAAGCTATCAAAATCTATGGGATTCAGCATAAGCAGTCCTAGGAGGAAAATCATAGCCTTAAATGCCTACATCAGAAAGACAGGAAGATCACAACAACCTGATGTAACATCTCAGGGAACTAGAAAAAGAAGAGCAAACCAAACCCAAAGCCAGCAGAAGAAAAGAAATAACCAAGCTCAGAGCAGAACTAAATGAATTGGAAGCTAAGAAAACAGCATAAAGGATCAACAAAACAAAAAGTTGGTACTTTGAAAAGATAAACAAAATCATTAGACCACTAGCCAGATTAACCAGAAATATAAGAGAAAAGACTCAAATAAGTTCAATCAGAAATGATAAAGGAGACATTATAACTGGTACCATGGAAATACAAAATATTGTCTCTAGATATTACAAAATCCTGTACATTATAAACTAGAAAAGTAGAGGAGATGGATACATTCCTGGAAACCTACAGTCTCTCAAGCCTCAATCAGGAAGAAATAGAAATCCTGAACAGATCAATAATAAGCAGAGAGACTGAATCAGTAATAAAAAATCTCCCAGAAAAAAACAAGAGTGCCCCAGACCAGACAGATTCATAACCAATTCTATCAGACCTACAAAAAAGAACTGGTACCTACCCTACAGAAATTATTCCATAATTATTCCATAATTGAGAAGGAGAGAATCCTCCCTAACTCATTCTATGAAGCCAGTATCATCTTGATACCAAAGCCAGGAAAGGACACAACAAAAACAGAAAACTACAGACCAATATCCCTTATGAATATAGATGTAGAAATCCTTCACAAAATACTAACAAACAGAATTTAACAGCATATCAAAAAGATAATTCACCATGATCAAGCAGGTTTCCTCTCAGGGATGCAAGGATGATTCAATATACACAAATCAATAAACAGAAGCAAAAACAAAAACAAAAACAAAAAAAACCATATAATCATCTCAATAGATGTAGAAAAAGTATTTGATAAAATAAGAAAAACCACATATGACGAACACACATCCAACATCATACTGAATGGGGAAAAGTTGAAAGAATTCCCCCTAAGAACTGGAACAACACAAAGGTGTCCACTGTCACCACTTATATTCAACATATTAATAGTACAGGAATTCCTAGCAAGAGCAATCAGGCCAGACAAAGAAATAAAGGGCATCCAAATCAGGAAAGAGGAGGTCAAACTCTCCCCTTTTGCTGACAATATGATATTGTATCTAGAAAATCCTAAAGACTCCACCAAGGACTCCTAGAATTGATAAATAAATTCAGCAAATCTTAGGTTACAAAATCTATGTATTCAAATCAGTAGCCTTTCTATACACTAATAACAGTCAAGCTGAGAGTTAAATCAAAGACTCAATACCATTCACAATAGCTACAAAGCAAATAAAATACCTAGGAATATACTTAACCAAGGACTTGAAAGATCTCTACAAGGAGAACTACAAAACACTGATGAGTGAAATCACAGATGACACAAACAAATGGAAAAACATCTCATGATCATGCATTGGTAGAATGAATATTGTTAAAATTTCTATACTTCCCAAAGCAATTTACAGATTCAATAAAACCCCTATCAAAATACAAATATTATATTTCAAAGATCTAGAAAAAATAACTCTATGCCAAACTAAAAAAGAGACCGAATAGCCAAAGCAATCTTAAGCAAAAAGAACAAATCTTGAGCCTTTACATTACCAGATTTCAAATTATACTACAAGGCTATAGTAAGCAAAACAGCATGGTACTAGGAAAAAAGTATAGACATAGACCAATGGAACAGAAAAGATAACCCAGAATTAAACCAGAGCCAACTTATCTTCAACAAAGCAGAAAACAACATACACTAGGGGAATGGAAGCAATATTCACTAAATAGTGTTGGGAAAACTGGATAGCCACGCACAGAAGAATGAGACAGGACCCCTATCTCTCGCCATACACAAAAATTAGGTCAAGATGGATAAAAGACTGAAATGTAAGGCATGAAACCATAAAAATTCAAGAAGAAAATATAGGAAAAACTCTTCTAGACGTCAGCCAGGCAGAGTTTATGACTAAGACCCCAAAGGCAAATACAACAACACTAAAACAAATAAATGGGACTTAATTAAATTAAAAAGCTTCTACACAGCAAAGGATATAGAACAGAGGAAATAGACAATCTGCAGAATGGGAGAAAATATTTGCAAACTATACATTTAATAAAGCACTAACATCCAGAATCTACAGAGAACTCAAAGAAATCAGCAAGAAAAAACCAAACAACCACATTAAAAAGTGGGCAAAAGACATGAACAGATGTTCTTCAAAAGAAAATAGACAAATGGCCAGGAAACATATGGAAAAATGCTCAACATCACTAATCACCAGGGAAATGCAAATTAAAACCACAATGAGATATCACCTTATACTGTCAGAATGGCCACTATTAAAATGTCATAAAACAACAGATGCTGGCCGGGCTGCAGAGAGAAAGGAATGCTTATAAACTGTTGGTGGGACTGCTAATCAATACAAATAGAAAAAAATATGCAGATTCCTCAAAGAAATAAATGTAGACTTACCTTTCCCTCCAGAAGTCCCACTACTGGGTATCCACCCAAAGGAAAGAAAATCATTTTATCAAAAAGATACTTGTCTTCAAATTTTATGGCAGCACAATTCACAATTGCAAATATATGGAATCAACCTAAGTACCCCCTAATTTATGAGTGAATTAAGAAATGTGGTATATATATTATAGAGTACTACTCAGCTATCAAAAGGAATGAAATGATGTCTTTTGCAGCAACTTGGATGCAAATGCACACCATTATCCTAAGCAAAGTATCTCAGGAATGGAAAAACAAACACCACGTGTTCTCACTAATAATCGGGAGCTGGGCAAGGGGCACACACAGGTACAGAGCAACGTTTAGGTTATTGGAAATCAAGGTGGGGATGAGGGGTAACGCTTACTTACCAAGTACAATGAACACTATTTGGATGATGGGCACACTAAGAACCCTGACTTAAGCGTTATAGAAGATCCATCTAACAAAAGCATTTATTCCCCCTTAATATTTGGAAATTTAAAAAAAGACATAACCACAATATAAGCTGCAAATGTGCAACAACAGTAAAGTAAAAAAGTCACCTGTATCTGGACACAATGCCTCTGTTGTTGAAACACAATTAAATATTGGATCCACCATATTTGAGCAAGATGTCAGCATGGTGACTTTTGTTTTTCCTTCAGCACGTCATTTATCAAAACGTATTTAAAGGAGTGAAATCCCTGCTGTGTGTAAAGCTAAGCTGAAATCAGGACCTACAAATGGTTTATATATGATATTAAACACACTACATGTTTCTCATATTCAAACATCTATTTATCAAAAAGATAATAAGAAAATCACCTTAGATGAAGAAAGCCATGACTTCATTTTCAAACAAAGGTCCTAGATCCACATGGAAGATTTTCTAACGCATGGTATAAATACCTTCATAGTGTGGGATTACAAACAGACAAGATGCTCTCCTCGTCCTTACAGAATTCTACAGTAAAAGAAAATTAAACTAAATTTCAAACTTTTTTTAAATCGACAACTCACACATTACTCATGAACACACACAAATGTCTTAATATAATTTCTTGTACATTTGAGTTGTTATATCATTAATAATAAAATGAGTTTTAGAGCCATCAATCACATATAGCATATATATTAACGTATTGTTTGTGCAGCACCAAAAGGTATTTCAGTTTTAAAAATCCTTATTCTCTCCCCTTTTCCTCCCAGTCTTTCAGAATGAATCGGATATGCACACAAACATCTACTGAGGAGAGTCGGGAACAAAACGGGAATTAGGCAGGTAGGATAAGCATGGTGAAAATCAAAATGTACCAGCAATTTTTAAAAATCACATACCAGTAGGTAGTCTAGTAAAGGAATTCTCTACAAAATACATGTGCCCATGTTGACTGACATACACAGCAGAAACTTCAGCTACATTACAATTTTAATCTGTACTTTCCTGATATGTCTGAGAGAAGACAATTGTGGAAGGTGAAGAAAATTGTATTTGGATTCTAAAACGCTGTATTAACATCTCAGATTTAGCACAGAGTGAGACACTGTCACCAAAAAAAAAAAAAGAAAGTGTTTTATGAATTAAAATATATTGTATTCTAAATCCTGTCTCATTAGAGCAATTATCTAATTCACTATGAGGAACTGGAGGCATCATAGACATAAAATATGGGGTTTAGATACTTTATTCCAACATGATCTCAAAATAGGCATTTCTGGGAACTAATCTTTTAGAAAATTAGAACCGATTGTGTTTATATCTATCTTATTTCACTTTGATATGGGCTATAAAAATGTATAGATTCTGAATTTTTAGCAAACCATAATCAATCTGGAAGACTAAAATAAAATTAGTTCCTCAACCCTCACAAGTCAGAAAACATAAATTACTAGTATCCACGGAAACAATGTTACAGACACTGAACTCAAAAAGGAGAAAACTATAAGAGCAGCTACCAAATTATTAAGAGCTACTGTAGTAAGAAATTTTGTGTACATTATTTCATATAAGCTACAACAACAAAAAAAGATTCACCATCCTTTTATAGATGATAAAACTGAGGCCCAGCTAGGCACATGACTTGACCAAGGTTACATAGTAGCAGAGCCAGCAGAGCCAGGATTCAAGTCCTGGCTTCTCTGACTCAACACACCTGAGCTATTTCCACCTGACCATATCACAGATTCATTGTGACATACCATAATTCTGGAATCATTATCCCTAGAAACAATACAAAATCACATCTTCATGTATTTGGATTCTTTTATAAAGTCATCAAGCTTAAGTAGACCACCAAAAAAAGTTAACATGGGCCAGGCACAGTGGTTCAATTCTGTTAATCCTAGCAATCTGGGAGGCCAAGGCAGGAGGATCGCTTGAGCTCAGGAGCTCGAGACCAGCCTGAGCAAGAGTGAGACCCTGTCTCTACTAAAAATAGAAAATATTAGCCAGGTGTGGTGGTGTGCGCCTGTAGTTCCGGCTACTCAGGAGGCTGAGGCAGGAGGATTGCTTGACCCCTAGAGTTTGATGTTGTAGTGACATCTGATGATGCCACTGCACTCTAGCCAGGGCGACAGAATGATACTCTGTCTCAAGGTGGTGGGGAAGGGAAGTCAAAATAGCTTTTAGATCAATTTCCTAAGTACTAAATGAATTTAAAATTTCGTTATATCCCTCCATAAGAAGAAAAATTATCCCAAAATAGCATGTAACCGATGATAGGTTGAAAGTTAATTTTCTCTCCGTTTAGTAATTTTTCTAAATTGTATATATACAACCCCTTAATTTTACTGCCCTTATTCTGATTGTTGCCTTTTATCAATAAATTAAAGCAAATTCCTAATTTACAGCTCTATTGACCTAAACATGTAGGGAATCCTTGACATTTTCCCTTCTATATTTTCCCAGGTAGGCATGTGATTCAATTTGTAATACAATTTCAAATTAAGTAGAATCCTCTCTCTTACATTTACATACTAAGGAACATATGTTAGTTTTACACTCAAGGTTATAGCTTCTAAATATTTCATAAGGGATATAAAGCCTTTCCTCTTACCTTTGGAAATGAACTGCTCACTCAATTAAAGTACTCTATAAATACTCTTCATTTTAATTCTTATGCCAGATGCTTGAGCTCTTCTTGAATTCCACAGGGATGCCCCGAGAAGAAAACACATGAATTCTCTTTTGGGATAGAAAAGTATCAAGGCGAACTTTTTTCTGTAGTAAACAAGTAAATGATCTGGAGCAATGAATTATATGACACAAATGATTACATGAGTGTGCATTACCTCCTGGTATAAAATAATCCCTCAGTGAGAAAATCATATGCATAGCACTGGAAAAGAAATCTAATGATCCAGGACATAGTTTTAGCTCTGATTCTAATCATCTATGTGCCATTTGGTTGATAAAGTCTCTGAAATCCAGTTTCCTTTTCTTGAAAATATAACCTGTGAATTATCTGGACATCTTGTAAACATGTGCATAATGAGATAATATGAAAGCATAACCAATGACAGAATATATAATCACTTAATAAAGATTACCATATGAATTTAAATTTTAAAGTGCTCTGGTTCTAAGTGATACAAGAGAATTTAAGCTCATTGAAATTTAATGGAGGAGATAAGATATGAATGCACATAATTCTACTGTAAACCCATGAACACGGAGTATTAACAGGAGTTTTAGGGCAATATATGGATAACTGTGATATTCTATGTAATAGAACATTAGACTATAAGAGATCTGGCAGAGTTAAAGACTAACCTTTTTAGTTCTATGAGGGAATCCAAAGACAAAAAAAAAAACTCTACACTACAAATCTATAGACTTGTACCTGGCTATGTGCACAGGAAATTCTTCAAAATATTGTGAAAAATACATGGAAGCTCAAAAGAATAAAATAACAAGCCACAGACTGGGAGAAAATATTTGCAAAAGACACATTGGAGAAAGGACTGTTATCTAAAATTTACAAAGAGCTATTTAAAACTCAACAGTAAAAAAAAAACATGATTAAAAAATGAGTTAAAGACCTCAACAGACACATCACAAAAGAAGACATACAGATGGCAGATAAGCATATGAAAAGATGCTCCACATCATAGGTCATCAGGGAAATGCAAATTAAAACAATAATGAGATTCCACTGCAAACCTATCAGAATGACCTAAATCCAGAGCACTGACAGTAACAAATGATGTGGATGTGCAGCAACAGGAGCTCACATTTGTTGCTGGGAATGCAAAATAGTACAGTCACTTCGGAAGACAGTTTGGAGGTTTCTTCCAAAGCTAAACATAGTTTTACTAATAATCCAGCAATCACTCTTCTTGGTATTTACTCAAAGGAGTTGAACTCTATGTCCTCACAAACTCCTGCATATGGATGTTTATAATGGCCAAAACTTGGTAGCAACCAAGATTTCCTTCAGTAAGTGAATGGATTAATAAACCATGACACATGCAGACAATGGAATGTTATTCAGCACTAAAAAGAAATGAGCTAGCAAGTCATGACAAGACACAAGGAAACTGAAATGCATATTATTGAGTGAAATAAACCAATACCAAATAAACCAACAGCTAGTGAATGGATAAAATAATCATATTACATTTATACAATGGAATACTATTCAGTGATAAATATAAATAAAATATTACAATCAAGTTTAGGGGTGGGTCTCAAATGAATCTTGAGAAGTGGAAGAAGCCAAACTCAAAAAGTTACGTACAATGTTATTCCACTTATATCACACTCTGGACAAGGCAAAATTGTAACAACAGAAAACACATCTGTAGTTGCCAGGACTGGGGAGTAAAGGGAGTTCATGGGCTACAAAGTGGTAAAGGAGGACATTTGTACGGTAATGAAATTATTCTATAACTTAATTTGCTTACACAATTGTGTATGTTTATCAAAATTCATATAATTGACACCTATGAATGGTAATTTTTCTGTATTGATATTAAATCTCAAAACCTGACTTTAAAAACTAGCTATTAGATAAATTTATCTACATTGCTTCAGAATTGGGGATGTCTTTACAGTGATGATAATGACTGTAAGACAGAAGAAGGGGGCTACTGGGGCTGCTGGCAATGTTCTGCTTCTTAGTCTTGGTCCTGTTTACAGGGTATGTTCAGTTTGTAAAAATACGTCAAGTTGTACATTTATGACATATGTATATTTCTCTATATATTTTCTTTAATATAATTAAAAAAGAAGCAAAACTGTATTGTGTTTTACCATTTTAATAAGCTGTATAAACCACTGTTACTTAAATGCTCTTTGAAACAGTCCTATCATTTTACTGATTTTCCCATCAATGACACATTTATCAATGTTTGCTATGTGTTCATTTTATATTTGCATGAGTCGTGTATTTTTTACATTTTGAAAACTATAGTGCTTTTAGATCTTCCAGTTTATCTCAAATTCTTAATTTTCTCTCTTTATTTCAAATTGATTTTGCATCACCTCTTCTTTCTATTTTTGCTTTCCTTATGTTTTATATAGTGACTACTCACTCTTTTATTTTACCAAATTACTCTTGATTTATAATTTTTTTTGTTTCATTAATATTTTTAGTTTATTATTGTTTTACTGTTCTTTGTTCTCTGAATCATCTTTTTATACACTCCTGATATCTACTCATCTCATTTCTGATATATTTTATTTTCTTGAAGATTTAATCATTATTTTTCATTTTGTTTTTACTATATGTAAGAGATATTTCAAATAGGATATTTCATGTAGTATTCATTTGAAATTTTTTTCTTTTTTTTTAGAGATTGGGTCTTGCTCTATCACCCAGGCTGGAGTGCAGTGGCATGACCACTGCAACTTTGAAATCCTGGGCTCAAGCAATCCTCCCACCTCAGCCTCCCAAGTAGCTAGAACTACAGGCTGCACCACCACACCCAGCTAATTTTTTTAAAAAACATATTTTCTAGAGACGGGGTCTCGCTATGTTGCCCAGGCTGGTCTTTAACTCCTGGCCTCAAGGGATCCTCCTACCTTGGACTCCCAAAGTACTGGGATTACAGGCGTGAGCTATCACACTTGGCCTCATTTGAATTCTGTATGGCTTTATTTCATGCTCAGATTTTAGTAGCTTTTAAGACATTTTTGGATTATTTTTATTCTTATGTACTTTAAATAGCATCGTATGGAGTTCAACTGTGGTCCTCTTGCTCCCTCCACGTTTAAATGCACTGGGCATCTTCACTATCAGAAGGAGGTACATATGAGGCCGGTAATACATCAAGTAGCTTTTCCAGTTTCACCCTGAAGGAATCACTCTCACGCATTTATCATGGCCTTAAGATATTATTCTATAGCTATTTTAACTCTCTGAGCTAAGCTTGACTCATGAGCGCTTTCTGCTGGCAGTTTCATGAGCCTCATAGCTTTCAAAGTGGTTCTCTTCTCCCCTTTGTCTTCCTTAAAGCGAAGACCTGCCCCCTGGAGAAGAAGTGTGTGCTGTGTATTTCTGAGATCCTCAATGGTCTTGAGCACTGTTTCAGCCTTTCACATTCCCTTCGTGACACCTGCATTGAGCCTGGGTGAAGGTGGGGTTTTCATTTCCCTGCAACTTGGAGCTTGTAAAAGTTTTTTTCATTTTTCCAGCTTGATTCTGCTGAGACTCTCACTCAGTTAATTGCCCTCTCTTTCTAGCAGTGGGTTTTAAAAATTCATGGGTTCCATGTGTTATAGGTCCTGCTAATAATTTCTTTTCCTTGTTAAGTCTGTGCCTAGTGCAAAATGGATGATTCAACAAGATTCTGCTGATATTGGGTGGCTTGACCCTTAAAATATTTTTTTCAGGTTTTATTGGAGGTGGGTTTTGATGTACTTTTGTAAAAAAAATTACCATTTATGTTTTCTTTCACTTTCCTTTTGCTCATTTTTTGTTTGTTTACTTGATGTTTATTTATTTTTTTTTAGGAAGTGTTTTTGGGCAATTCTGGGTTTCTTGATGAGAGTGTTCTTTATTTTTTTTTGCCTGCTGTTTCTAAGTTTCTTTCAATTTTCTTTTCTTTTGTTCTGTATTTTTGTTTTGTATTTCTTTATTTTGTTCACTTTTCCACAACAAAGTGTTTACTCAAATGTCTGGTAATCTTTGTTTCCTTCACATCTTTAAATGAGGTTCACAAAAAAAGAATTCTCAGTGTCATGTTTCATCACTTCATTTTGGTTTTGGCTCTGGCATCACCCGTGATAGAGGCACATCCTACACCCTTTCTAAAACATATTCAGACCCCATCACAACATCAAATTCTATCCCTTACCGGCTTACCCGGCTTTGCTTCTCCTCACAGTGTTTGTAGTCCCTGACATTTTTCTATTTCTCTCCCACATAGTAGACCTTCCCATGTATTTGTGAATATAATATATAATAGGTGATGCAAAACCTTGCATAACTCTAGACTTCAATTTCCTTATACATAAAAGGAAATTTTCACTAGAGCTATAGTTTCCAACCTGGCTACCATCAGGAGCATCTGGAAAATTGCTGAAATGTTAAAAAATCTTTTGTGTCTTCCTGGTTTACCAATGTTACATTTCCTCTATTATGGTCCTAGAGGAGTGTGTGCATGGGCGCGTATGTGTGTGTGTGTGTGCTGGTATGTGTGTGTACATATAGTTCATATGTCTCTGTGTGTGTGTCTGTGTGCTTGTATGTGTATAGACATATAGTGTATATGTCAGTGTATGTGTGCCTGTGTGCGTGTATGTGTGTAGACACATAGTGCCTATGTCTATGTGTGTGTCTGTGTGTCTGTGTGCTTGTATGTGTGAAGATATATATTGCATGTGTCTGTGCATATACATATGTGTGTGTGTATGTGTGTGTGTATATATATACTATTTTATCTGAGTAACTATAGATTAGTATTGATGATTCCAAAATTTCATGTTTTATGAAGCTTTACAGAGTTTTAACTTTTTTGTCTCCTCCAGGTCTATGGCACTTTTTATAGTTTTCTTATTACCTCTACTAATAATCCTCCAATAAGTTCAAATTTTATACTTTATTCACTGCAAATTTAGTATTTTATAATTTGAACAGAGTAAAAGTGTAATGTGTTTGAAAGATGTAAATCCATCTGCTAAATTCTTTAGGGGACATATGATGATTATACATTATTATATTTTACCATATTTACTGACTCATGGCAATTGAAAGTGGCTTATGTTGCCAGCATGAGGAAACTGGGCTTCAGGGAAGTTAAGTTCTAACCTAGTGTCAGCTACATCTTAAGTTTATGTCTCACATCTTAAATTTTTTATTGAATTTTAAAACATTTTAAAACATTTTTATATGTCATCATTTTAAACCAGAGGTCAAAGAATTCTATACGTTTGATAAATATCAGCATGTAGTGCCTTTTCCCAGAGCCATTTACTTTTTCATTATTGAGTAAATCATCATATTGCTATTTTAAACCAGAAATTAATTGAAATATATTCCCCTTGGGGTATCTCCTGTGGGTTTTATCAACAGTCAAGTAAGTGGATATAAACAATCTAAATGAACCATATTCATAATGTAATTAAACCTGCATTTGCTGTTTCACAGGTAAGAAAAAATTTTAGATATTTGCAGAATATTTTAGTAACTAAAACTTGAAAAATCAAGGTCAAAGATGTCTTTTTGTACTAAATATTTTAGCTTATTGAATACACAGTATGAACCACTTTAATTTTTGACTATGGCATAGGTGAATAAAATGTATTCCTTAAAATCTGATTTATGTAAAGTTCTACCTATGAATGAAAACCAGCACATCCTAGAAAACAATTAATAAAATAAAAAATATCAAATTTATTTTCATAGACACAGATAAGAATGTTCCAAATAGAGCATATGCTTTCATTTCCTCAATAGAATTAGATAGAACAGTTTGAGATATGAGCAATCAGGAATTTGCCAATAGAGGGCAAGAACACATTCAACCTATTCAAGTATTGAGTGGCTTACATTTTGATATAATGAGGAAAACAATCAATAACTCTTGTGAATTTGTTTTGCTAGCTATGTAATCTAGATGTCATTTAGAATTACTACTTATTTCTAATATTTCTGTAGTCTCAATGGTTAAAAAAATTCCAAATACCTCAAAAATCATGTTTTGTCTTACTTCACCAGGGATGGTGTGGGTTGGGGTGTAACTTACAAAATGAAGGCACGGTCTAATAGGAGGCTGCGTAAAAAGATGAAGAACACGTGCATTATGATGGACAAATGTGATTGAATCTTGCATGTGCCACTTATAAGCTGTGGGAGTTGCTATAAAGATGCAATAAAATAACGTTCACAAAAGTCTATTCCTATAGCAAGTGCTCAATAAATGGCTGTTATTATTTCTCTTCCCTTAGCAAATTTCGTCTTTCAATGTCAAACCCAAGATGTTTGGAATTTTCTGTCTTCTACTAAAATTGTATTTATACATGTGGCTTTATGTTAATAAAATTAATCTTATATTATTAAACGCTTCAAGAATCATAGTCATCTCCTCTTTATCACTAGGAGACTTTTCAGTATGTTCTAATATTGACTAAGTCCCACACAGTGTAACTCTTTTGGCATCTAGTAGAAATGCTAGTTTCAAGAAGAATTTAGCTGAAGTGCTTAACATAATGGTCTTACAGTATCACATTTACCCAAAGAAAAATTAAGCCCACTGTATAGCAGCAAATGGAATTGTGGTAAACTGTGTGTATTGTGTTATTAACAGATCACACAATTTATTAACTTTCTTTATTCTATTATATAAAGAATAATCCAGGGACATAAAGAGCGGGCAGAGAAAAAATCATAATCAATATATTTAATCCTGATAGCACAATGTTTGAGTATACATTAATAATCACAAAATAAATATATTAATCATAAATAGCTAAAAATAAAATATCTGGCTCAAGGTTCTGGTTACATACATTTTTAAATTTAGTTATAATATTAATTTTGTAACCCAATGCTAATCAAAAAAATACATGTGTCTGATGACAAAAGTCAAACTATACGATCATCTTAAATTTATAAGCAAATTTGGCATGTTAAAGGAAATTGCTTTGTATATTTGTTTTTTACACATTAATTTATTCTGTCTGAATGTACATCATTGTGTTGCTTGTTCCTTTAACTATATTGATATTTTAAAGAGGTAAATCACTAGGGAGAAATCCTAACATGCACAGGTCTTTTAATCATGAAGCTGTTATTAACATATAATTGCAGATTCTAACTCCTGTGCTACTTATCGTGAACCAGATATATCACTGAACTCATAGCAAGAATTGTGCTGGGTCTGCCCTTTTTCTTATGACTCCTAACGGCATTAAAAAATAGATTTAGTTGTATCCATTAAAGTTGAATTTTATTTCTTTTGATTCTGCTTGTACCTCGTCTACATAAACTTACTTTAGTCAAACAGTCAAACTCTAAGGATTGGCCATTATTGGATCACAAAACACACACACATACACACAAATGTACACACATAAATGCAGAAAAATGATATTATAGACACCATATTTCCATCACCCACATTAAGCAATAGTTTTGTCATATATGCTTCATTATTTTAAAGTAATATATTGTTACATGTAAACTAAATTTCCATCGCTCCATCCTCTCCTATTCCCATTTCCTGTACCCCTTCTAGAGGCAACCACCATTGACTATCACATTTTATGTTTTTCCAAATCTTTTATAAAAAGTGCATGTGTTATGTTATTGGATAAATAAATTATATATTTATATATATACACACACATATATTCACATATATGCAATTTATTTTTATGTAATTTAACATTTACAAAGTGGATTTGTGATGTTTATATCATTTTTTGATTGGCTTATTTTTCCCTCACTTAACCATTGATTTCAAGACTTAATTTTTTGATTACTACAGATTTCATTCATGCATTTAAACTAGATGGGAATTTCAGTTACTTTTGAATCTTCTCTGTTACAAAAATTAATTAAATTCATATATTTTCCTCACACAGATAATGTATCTAGTCTAAATACTTGGATCATATATGGAAATTATCAAGTCATATGGTATAAATATTTTCCAGTTCACTAGATGCAGCAAAAATCGCTTTAATATTGGTGGCACCAATTTGTATTCCCAGGAAGAATTTGAAGGTATTTATTTAATCACATCAATAGCAGCTTTTAATGTTGCCAGGCAATTCAAATTTTGCTAAATCAAAGTATGCAATGAAATATAATTGTGCTTAGTTTGAACACTGATCAAAAATGAATTCAGAGTACTGGAACAAGTGGATATCTGCAAGCAAAATAACAAGGTGGATATCTGCAGGCCTCTATCTCATAACATAGATAAAAATTAACTCAGAATAGATCAATGACTTAAATATAAGAGCTAAAACTATTAATATAAAACTCTTAGAAGAAAACACAGGGTAAATCTTCATGTTCTTGCATTTGTCAATGGATTCTTAAACATGAGATAGCAATGACCAAAAAAAAGCACAAGCAACAGAAGAAAAAAATAAATAAATTTAACTTTAACAAAATTTAAAAAAATATTTTGTGTATCAAAGTACATTATCAAGAAAGCAAAATGATGATATATAGAATAAAACATATATCTGCAAATATATTTGATTAGAATCGAATATTCAGAATATATAAAGAAACTCTACAACAAACAACGTAAAGTCAAATAACCCAATCAAAAAATGGGTAACAGATTTGCACAGACATTTCTCTGAAACCTATAAAAATGGCCGAGGAGACTATGAAAGATTTGTCAACATCATTAGTCACTGGGCAAATGTAAATCAATACCACAATGAGATGCCACTTCACATATGCTAAGATGGAAAAAAAAAGACTCATATAATAAGTGTTGACAAAGATATGGAGAAATCAATACTTTGTGCATTGTTGTGGAGATGTAAAATATACAATGGTTCAGCCAATATGAACCAGTTTGGTTGTTCTTCAAAAAGTTGAATACAGAATTATTATATTACCCCACAATTCCACTTCTAGTATATAATCTAAAGATTTTCAAATAGTCAAGCAAACAAAAATATGTACCGTAGTACTACCACAATAGCCAAAGGTGGAATGAGCTTAAATGTCCATCAACAAATGAATGGATAAACAAATAATGGTATATGTATACAATGGAATATTTTTACTTATAAAAATAATGAAATACTCATATATGCTCCAAAAGGTATGTGTCTTGAAAACATTATCCTAAGTAAAAGAAGCAAGGCACAATGGTCATACATAGCGTGATTCCATTTATATGAACTATCCAAGATGGATAAGTACCTCAATCAATTATTTAAATGAAAGTGATTTTAAATATAATTTAATTACTCAATTATTTATGCTTCTTTTTTAGAGAAATGCCTAATTTTATATTTTGCCTATATAATTTATATGTATTCTGAAAGAATTTGTGTCTTTATATGCAATAACAATTATCTTTTAACTTGTTATGATATAGTTTTTGTTTTATAAAAGTTTCAAATTCGGTATAGTTACATCAGTTTGTATTTGCAAATTACCAACTGTTAAAAAAATGTAATTAACAAAGGAGATTCTACTAACCTTAAGAACTCTGATTAACAATATAACTATGCATTTTCTAAATAAAATATACTTGTTTTTTATAATATTAATAAATATTATATAGGAATATAACTGACTTTACATATTTACAATATTATCTCTTTGATTTACTTTTCCATAGAAATTCATATTACATAAAACTGAAACTCTTTGTAAACCCTTCCCCTTCCTATTAAACCTGGTCCTGATCTTACCAAGTTTTCTTATTTACCAATGGTAAGGCCTATCTACAGATCATCATTGATCAACTATATATTTATGTATTCATTAACAAAATGAACTATAATTTTGCAAATATTCTAAATTTATTTATATGATATAATACTGAATGTCTTATTCTGAAAATTTATTGTATATATTATTATTTTAATTACTATCTTTTTAATCTATTTTAATTGTGACTCATATAGTTATCTAGCTGTTATTTCATTGAATCTACAACAACAGTGGCTAAACCATTAACATCTTTAAAGAAATCATATATCTTATATCTTTTTTGAGGATAATTTTACCAATTTTCATCAGAGATTTGAGGAACTGAAAAAAAGATATATATTATCAAGAATTTAGATTTACAAAAGTAATAAAAATGGCCAATTATTTAGCCACAAAAGGACAATGTAATGCCAAGTATTTAAGACAGAAATTTGAGTGAAACATAGGCTGATCATATAATTACGATGGTCCATCTTCCTTTTAGAAATTAGCTTGTAAAATGTTACCGTAGAAAGCTACTATTCTGTAAAAATAACCTAGTATAGCATGATCTATATTTAAAATTATTTTAAAGATTCAATTTTACTTTTTTCCTTAATATTTACTCCAGTGTTTTAAAAAATATCAATTTTCATTCTCTAGAAGTGAACAGGTTACAGCAAGTCATTTTACACAATTGCTGTAAAATCTAGATTTTTGACATTTTATTCCGTGCTTTGTCCACTGAAATACATTCTGATGTGTTTGGAAGTCAAAAATTTTTTTGCCACTTCTTTGACGTTTTAATGTTATTTAATATTAAAATTAAAATTAAAACAGCTAATAGAATTCAGGGCTAAATTGACCAGTTTACCTGATGGTTTTAGAAATGGCGTGAGTTCAGCCACTGAGTGAAAACACCTATCTTCCATTTGATTCTACAGTGCGTGAAATCAACCCTGGACCCACCGTCTTCTCATGGCCTTCTGATCTGCTTCTGGGAATTATACTTTACCAAGAAACAAATATAAAGACACACTTCATATTCCCTGAGTCACAATATTGTTAATTATTTTCATAGTAATATAAATTGTAATATTATGAATATCTTCAAGTTTTTTTAATGAGATTTCAACATGATGAATGTCACTGAAGTTACCGTATTTTTGCTAAAGGGCTTCACAGATAATCTTGAACCGCAGATCATCTTCTTCTTCCTGTTTCTAGCAATTTATCTTTTTACTCTCATGGGAAATATAGGGCTGATTGTGTTGGTCATTGGGGATTCCTGGCTCCACAACCCTATGTACTATTTCCTGAGTGTTTTGACTTCCATGGATGCCTGTTTTTCCTCAGTTATTACTCCAAATATGTTAGTAGATTTTATGTCAAAGAATAAAGTCATTTCATTCCTTGGATGTGCAACACAGATGTTTCATGCTGTTACTTTAGGGACCACAGAATGCTTTCTCTTGGATGCAATGGCCTATGATTGCTACATAGCCATCTACAAGCCTCTCCTGTATGCAGTGAACATGTCACCCAGAGTCTTTGTACCACTCACCCCTGCTTCCTATGTTGGTGTAATTCTCCATGCTACATTATACACAGTGGCCACTTTTAGCCGTCTTTCCATGGATCCAATGAAATTAGACATTTCTTTTGTGATATCCCTCCCCCTTTTGCTATTTCTAGTTCTGATACTTACATAAACCAGCTTCTTCTTTTCTACTCTGTGGGCTCCATTGAAATAGTCACTATCCTGATTGTCCTGATCTCCTACGGCTGCATTCTTTTGGCAATTCTGAAGATGCATTCTGATGAAGGAAGACAAAAAGTGTTCTCTACATGTTGCTCTCACCTAACTGCTGTGGCAATTTACCATGGGACAATCCTCTTCATGTATGTGAGACCAAGTTCCAGCTACGCTTTGGAGCATAACATGATAGAGTCAATATTTTACACTGTCATGATTCCCATGCTGAATCCCATCATCTACAGTTTGAGGAACAAAGATGTTAAAGAGGCAATCAAAAGGGTGTTTGGGAAAAATTGGTGTATGATGTATTTTTCACACTAAACATGAAATGGAGAAAAATTAAGACTGATATTCAGTGTCTCAGTATGAAAATTTTTTGTTTTAGTTCAGTAGTGCTTTTCTATTCTTATTGAACATTTAAAAATAAAGATCATAGTTGACTACCTATACTCTTTTTACACATGTAGAAAAACTGTGTCATCCATGTGCTTCTTACTAAGGTCATACACACCACACACATAAGCACATATACACACACACATATATATACGTATATGTTGATGCTGATTATATCAGTTTTCTAGGGTTACAATAGCAAAATACCAGATACAGCTGGCTTAAACAAGAGAAATTTATTTTCTTGCAAGTCTGGAGGCTAGAATTCTGAGATCAAGGTGTTGGCATCAAGGGTTGATTTCTTCTGAGGTCTCTATCCTTGGTTTGCAAAGGCCCATCTTCTCTCTCTGTCTTCATATGGTCTTTCCTCTGTATATTTTTGTGTCCTAATCTCCTCTTCTTATAAGAACGCCAGTCATATTGTATTAAGGCCCACACAAAAGTCCTCATTTCAACGACATACATCTTTGAAAACCCTAACTCCAAATAAAATCACATTCCTAGGTACTAGAGGTTCAGATTTCAACATACAAATTTATATATATGTGATACATATTTATACACACACACAAGACACATATTCATGTAAACTTTACTTTAAATTGTGAAGTGTTATCTTTCATCTTCATATAACTCAAATTGTGTAGGCTCTCATAACTGCAGTTACATATGACTTTATATCACATTAGTGTGATCAAATATTATCCAATAGATAACAAAAATACAGATCACATATGGTCACATAAGCCTAGACCACTTTCTGTGGAGTCATTGGTATCCAACACCAGTTCTAACCAATCTACTCCATCCATATGTCTGTGCACTTGCAGTAACCTAATCATAGCCTGTGATTTACATACCACGGATAATGTGTTCAAATTCCTAGGTGTCATTTCTAGGCTGATGTGAGAATGTATTTCTCTCCTTTCTCCTATATCATCCAAAGCATGAGCATAAAACCCATGCTTTAATTCCTCACGGAATACAGAGACTGGACATTAACATTTGTTAAGAGTATACTTAAACTAAAAAACAACAAAAGAAAAACACAACTGCCTGGCAAATTTGGCTCTTCTCCAAACTAAGCACTCACCCCTCTTTCTGGGATTCCCTACAGACCTGGCACCTACTCAGCTTTTGACTCTGTTTTCTTTTAACCCCGACCACTCTGTGATGTTCTTACAGATCCCAGCATTTCTCATTGTCCACGCCCAAGACGAAAGTACAGAGAAGGTCTCTACTCTGCTCACGCTTAACCCCGCTTCCAGCAGACCTCACGCCTTATGTCATCTTCAGTGATAATTTTAAGCAGCTGTGCCTTTCCTTTCTTCCTTTCTCCCTCCCTTCCTCCATCCCTCCTGTCACTCACCCCTCCCTTCTTTCCTTCATTCTTTCCTTTCTTCATTATTATTTATTGTGGATATTACGATTTGTTTTTTGAAAAGTCAATCTCCTACTCAATGGTTGTCATTATCCTTTAATTCCGACAGGACAATCGCCTTATAAATTGAGGACAATCTAAGGATATTTCCCTAAGGTGGATTATTAAATTTAAAAAACACCTGCACAGTACAAATACACAGCATCTTTTAATGCAATATATTGCCCCCATAATTTTTTCATTTGTTTTCTGCTGTTTGAAAGGCACTCTTCCATTATTCACAGGGTTTCTTCCATAATTGTCTCTTCTTAATGAGGACATCATTGATTACATTTGATAATTGCAATTTGCTTCCTTTACATCTCTTCATCTTCTTTCCCAAATGCACCCATTTTATTTATCACTATTTTACATACTGTGCATTTTAGTTATGTTTGATTTATTGACTGTTTTTCAGACTGTAGAAAAATGTCTCACATATAGTTGCTCAATAAATATTTCCTTCACAAATAAATATTTTGGATAAACTACTTTAAATAACAGTATATTTGTTTCAATGAAGATACATAAATGAAACCAACAGAATTTTGTATTTAAATATTAATTATTTTAAGATTTCCTTGTTTATTTATTCATTTAAATTTTTTCTCTTCTTTCTTTTAGTCTATATTGCTATTATTTTCCAGCTTTCTAGGCTATATATTTTCCTATATTTTCCAATAAACAGTGTGTTAGTGGCATCCCATTTATTTTAGTAAGTCATATTTTCATTAATAGTTTTGAATTATATCTTATTTACTTTTGATTTAAGAAGAGTTTAACATTTTAATTTTACATACCTAAATGGAAGAGTTTAAGTTTTGTTTTAACTTCATCATTCTTTTCTAAACAGAAGGAAGCTTGTATTATTTTTTATATTCAGATCTTCTTTTTAGGTAATATATGTTCATTTTTTATACTTGTTTCTTTTCAGTTTTGGCCTATATCATTTTTCCCATAATTTCATTTCCTTCTGAAATTTTAAACATATTTGGCTTTAAAAACACTACTTACTAGATTGTGATGAAAGATGGCAAAAAAGTTTTCAGCGATTTGACTCCAGAAAATCAATTTTGAACTAATCCATAAAAAAAAAATCTTCAAGAAGGTATATTTTCCAATTTAGTTTGCAGCACATAAAGTGAAAACAACTTAAAAGTTAGGAGATGAGGAGGACTGTTTTAAAATATGTACCCACATTTTGTACATTATTGTAACTCCCACACTCCAGGCAGCAGAGTGCAGAGAGCTACTGGTTACTTGGAGGAATGGGAGAGAAATTACCACAAGACTTTGCTTTGAACTCAAATATAGGGCCTGTCACAATAAAATCCAGCACTGGGAAGAACCCCACAGGCACATATTCTAGTCCTCTACTATGGACTGTGCCTCTAGACCCACCCTGGCACAAGGTGAGATCACACAGCTTCAGCCTTCAGGCTTTTGTGACACTTGGTCTCTGGCCTGCACCACTGCCATGTCAGTGTCAGCAGCCCTGAGGTCTGGACAGCCCTCAGCTGGAGGCAGGCCTTAGTGGAGTCTGCATCAGGCATGAATAAGTACTATGTTGGTTGCTTCTGTCCCAGGTTTCTGATGTGCCCCAGCATCACACCTCCTGCAGCAGGCCCTGGTCTTCTGGTAGTGCTATGCCAACCATAGCTTCCCCAAGCTTCTGATTTACCCAGACTGCATAGGTGTCAGGTCTTTTCCAAAATAAAGCCAGTATATGAAGAGTGGAGTAAGTAACAACTTCTTCAAGTGCACAGATATTGACATATGACCACAAGGATCAAGAACTATCAGGGAAACATGGCATCACCAAAAGAACAAAATCAGGTGCCAGCAAGTGGACCTAAAGAAATGGAGATATATGAACTGTGTGACAAAGAATTCAAATATCTATTTAGGTAAGCTCAGCAAACTTCAAGAAAATAGAGAAAAATAATTCAATCACTATCTGTGATCTTTCTTCTCTGCAGGCCAGAACTTACAGTGGGAACTTCTGATACTTAGTTGGGAAACCTAAATGCAAATGGGAGTAATTGAAACCTGAGGTAGTAGGGGACAAATAGCAGTACTCAATCTCCAAGGGCAATATATTGCATTAAAAGATGCTGTGTATTTGTACTTGTAAGTGTTTTTTAAATTTAGGTAGGCATGGTTATTCTGATGGACAGTAGAGTCAAATCAGCAATCAATATCCTGACTAAAGCTGACTTATATTGTATTGGCTAGTTGATTATGGCTTTCCCAGAAGTAAATAGCTAGAAAACCTACTGAATTCTTACTTGATCTGTGTAAGCAGAAAAGTTCCAGGCCAAGTGGACAAAAGTAACCCAAATCGCAAAAACAGAAAATAATATCCCCTCAGTAAATTTCCATATTTCAACCAGTTTACAGACCCAGGACGCTTTGAAAGGAGTGTTCACGTCCCCTTGAAGAAGGACCTTGGACACTGTCAAACATTTATAATGTTAATTGTCCTCCCAGCCTCCCCAAAGGGACCTGTGACCATTCACCAGGGTTAACTGTGCACTGAGGAGCAAGATATAACTATATCTTTCTGGGATTATTAGACACTGGCTTTGAACTGCCACTACTTCCGGACAACCCAAAACATCACTGTGGTCCACCAGTCAGAGCAAGGTTTATGGAGGTCTAGTAATCCATGGAGTTTTAGCACAGGTCAGTATCACAGTGGGCCCAGTGGTTTTACAAACCCATTCTGTTTTTATTCCTCAGTTCTGGAATACATAATTGCAATAAATATACTTATCACTTGATAGCATCCTCTCATTGTTTCCCTGATCTGTGGAGAGATGCCTACTATGGTGGAAAAGGTCAAATGGAAGCCACTAGAGTTGCCCCTACCTAGGAAAATAGTAAATCAAAAGCAATGTCACATTCCAGAAAGGATTGTAGAGATTATTGCCACCATCATGGACTTAAAAGATACAGGGGTGGTGATCCCCACCGTATCTTCATTCAATTCACCTATTTGTCCTATTCTGAAGACAGATGGATTTTGGAGAATGACAGTGGATTATTACAAACTTAATCAAGTTGTGACTTCAATTGCAGCTGGTGTACCAGATGTGGTCTCATTGCTTGAGTAAATAACACTTCCCTGGTAACTGGTACACAGCTGTTGATGTGACAATTGCTTTTTCTCTATCCCTGTTAATAAAGACCACCAGAAGCAATTTGTCTTCAGCCAGCAAGGCCATCAATAGACCTGCACTGTCCTCCTCAGGGGTATATCAAGTCTCAAGCCCCTATGTCATGACTTAGTTTGCAGGGATCTTGATTGTTTTCACCTTCTACCAATCTACTCCATCCATATTCTGTGCACTTGCAGTAACCTAATCATAGCCTGGGATTTACATACCACGGATAATGTGTTCAAATTCCTAGGTGTCATTTCTAGGCTGATGTGAGAATGTATTTCTCTCCTTTCTCCTATATCATCCAAAGCATGAGCATAAAACCCATGCTTTAATTCTCACGGAATAGAACTGACATTACATTGTTAAGAGTTTACTTAAACTAAAAAACAACAAAAGAAAAACACAACTGCCTGGCATTTTGGCTCTTCTCCAAACTAAGCACTCACCCCTCCTTCTGGGCTTCCCTACAGACCTGGCACCTACTCAGCTTTTGACTCTGTTTTCTTTTAACCCCGACCACTCTGTGATGTTCTTACAGATCCCACCATTTCTCCTTGTCCACGCCCAAGACGAAAGCACAGAGAAGGTCTCTACTATGCTCACGCTTAACCCCGCTTCCAGCAGACCTCACGCCTTACGTCATCTTCAGTGATAATTTTAAGCAGCTGTGCCTTTCCTTTCTTCCTTTCTCCCTCCCTTCTTCCATCCCTCCTGTCACTCACCCCTCCCTTCTTTCCTTCATTCTTTCCTTTCTTCATTATTATTTATTGTTGATATTATGATTTTATTTTTGAAAAGTCAATCTCCTACTCAATGGTTGTCATTATCCTTTAATTCCGACAGGACAACCACCTTATAAATTGAGGACAATCTAAGGATATTTCCCTAAGGTGGATTATTAAATTTAAAAAACACCTGCGCAGTACAAATACACAGCATCTTTTAATGCAATATATTGTCCCCATAATTTTTTCATTTGTTTTCTGCTGTTTGAAAGGCACTCTTCCATTATTCACAGGGTTTCTTCCATAATTGTCTCTTCTTAATGAGGACATCATTGATTGCATTATGATAATTGCAATTTGCTTCCTTTACATCTCTTCATCTTCTTTCCTAAATGCACCCATTTCATTTATCACTATTTTACATACTGTGCATTTTAGTTATGTTTGATTTATTGACTGTTTTTCAGACTGTAGAAAAATGTCTCACATATAGTTGCTCAATAAATATTTCCTTCACAAATAATATTTTGGATAAACTACTTTCAATAACAGTATATTTATTTCAATTAAGATACATAAATGAAACCAACAGAAATTTTTATTTAATTATTTGAAGATTTCCTTGTTTATTCCTTTCTCGTTTAAATGTTTTCTCTTCTTTCTTTTAGTCTGTTTTGCTATTATTTTCCAGCTTTCTAGGCTATATATTTTCCAATAAACAGTGTGTTAGTGGCATCCCATTTATTTTAGTAAGTCATATTTTCATTAATAGTTTTGAATTATTTCTTATTTACTTTTGATTTAAGAAAAGTTTAACATTTTAATTTTATATACCTAAATGGAAGAGTTTATGTTTTGTTTTAACTTCATCATTCATTTCTAAACAGAATGCAGCTTGTATTGTTTTTCATATTTAGATCTGCTTTTTGGCTAATATATGTTCATTTTTTATACTTGTTTCTTATATTCTTGCATAGAAAGAGAATTATTTCCTTTGGTGTCAAAGGTTAATATAAACATATATGAAGTGATATTTTGACTATGTAGTTGATGTCTTCTTCCTTTTTAATGTATTTTTGATGGAAAATGTTTATTAGTGGTGAGGTTTTCCTAATGTTAGGATGCTTCTGTCTATTTCCATCTTTACATCTCTATGAGAAGTTCCCATATGTACAACAGTTGTTGTTACACTAATGTTTGTATAGGTAACATTCACGTCTGCACCTTTATTGTGAATTAAATTCTATCATTATAAAATGTCCTTTTGTGCTTATTTCAATGCTCTTTCCTGTACTCTATATTTTTTATTTTAAAATTATAACCAGTGCTTTCTTTTCAGGTATATGGCCTAATACATTTTTTCCCATACTTTTATTTCTTTCCTCTCTGAAATACTTTTAAACATATTTGGCTTTAAAAAATCTATACTTAGGAGATTGATGGAGGAAGATGGCAAAGTAGAAGTTTTCAGCGATTGTGACTCCACAGAAAAATCAATTTGAACAACTATCCATAAAAAAAAATCTTCACAGAAGCAAGGTGATATTCAAAGTAGCTAGTTGCAGCACAATAATAAGGAAGAAAAGACACATTAAAGAGTGTAGGAAGGACTGTTTTATATTACCCACATTTTGTACATTATTGTACTCCCAACTCCAGGCAGCAGAGTGCAGAGAGAGCTACTGGTTACTTGGAGGAATGGGAGAGAAATTACCACAAGACTTTGCTTTGAACTCAAATATAGGGCCTGTCACAATAAAATCCAGCACTGGGAAGAACCCCACAGGCACATATTCTAGTCCTCTACTATGGACTGTGCCTCTAGACCCACCCTGGCACAAGGTGAGATCACACAGCTTCAGCCTTCAGGGTTTTGTGACACTTGGTCTCTGGCCTGCACCACTGCCATGTCAGTGTCAGCAGCCCTGAGGTCTGGACAGCCCTCAGCTGGAGGCAGGCCTTAGTGGAGTCTGCATCAGGCATGAATAAGTACTATGTTGTTTGCTTCTGTCCCAGGTTTCTGATGTGCCCCAGCATCACACCTCCTGCAGCAGGCCCTGGTCTTCTGGTAGTGCTATGCCAACCATAGCTGCCCCAAGCTTCTGGTGTACCCCAGTGCTGTATAGGTCTCAGGTCTTTTCCAAAATACAGCCAGTATATGAAGACTGGAGTAAGTAACAACTTCTTCAAGTGCACAGATATTGACATAGGACCACAAGGATCAAGAACAATCAGGGAAACATGGCATCACCAAAAGAACAAAATCAGGTGCCAGTGACTGGCCCTAAAGAAATGGAGATATATGAACTGTGTGACAAAGAATTCAAATATCTATTTTAGGTAAGCTCAGCAAACTTCAAGAAAATAAAGAAAAATAATTCAATTACTATCTGTGATCTTTCTTCTGTGCAAGGCAGAACTTACAGTGGGAACTTCTGACACTTAGTATGGAAACCTAAATGCAATGGGAGTAATTGAAACCTGAGGTAGTAGGGGCCAAATAGCAATATTCAATCTCCAAAGGCAAAGTAGGCATGGTTATTCTAATGGACTGCAGAGTCAAATCAGCAATCAATATTCTGACTAAAGCTGACCTGTATTATATTGGCTAGTTGATTATGGCTTTCCCATAAGTAAATAGCTAGAAAGCCTACTAAATTCTTACTTGATCTGTATAAGCAGAAAAGTTCCAGGTCAAGGGAACAAATGTCTAACCCAAATCACAAAAACAGAAAATAATATCCCCTCACTAAATTTCCAGACTTGAACCAGTTTACAGACCCAGGACTCTTTGAAAGAAGGAGTGTTCACATCACCTTCATGAAGGACCTTGGACACTGTCAAACATTTATAATGTTAACCTTCCTCCCAGCCTCCTCAAAGGGACCTGTGACCTTTCACCAGGGTTAACCGTGCACTGAGGAGCAAGATATAATTATATCTTTCAGGGATTATTAGACACTGGCTCTGAACTGCCACTACTTCCAGAAAACCCAAAACAACACTGTGGTCCACCAGTCAGAGCAAGGTTTATGGAGGTCAAGTGATCCATGGAGTTTTAGCACAGGTCAGTATCACAGTGGGCCCAGTGGTTTTACAAACCCATTCTGTTTTTATTCCTCAGTTCTGGAATACATAATTGCAATCAATATACTTATCACTTGATAGCATCCTCTCATTGTTTCCCTGATCTGTGGAATGATGCCTACTATGGTGGAAAGGCCAAATGGAAGCCACTAGAGTTGCCCCTAGCTAGGAAAATAGTAAATCAAAAGCAATTTCACCTTCTAGAAAGGATTGTAGAGATTATTGCCACCATCATGGACTTAAAAGATACAGGGGTGGTGATCCCCACCATATCTTCATTCAACTCACCTATTTGTCCTATTCTGAAGACAGATGGATTTTGGAGAATGACAGTGAAGTATTACAAACTTAATCAGGTTGTGACTTCCATTGCAGCTGCTGTACCAGATGTGGTCTCATTGCTTGAGTAAATAACACTTCCCTGGTACCTGGTACACAGCTGTTTATCTGACAATTGCTTTTTCTCCATCCCTGTTAATAAAACCACCAGAAGCAATTTGTCTTCAGCCAGCAAGGCCATCAATACACCTGTACTGTCCTACTCAGGGGTATATCAACTCTCAGCCCCTATGTCATAACTTAGTTTGCAGGGATCTTGATTGTTTTCACCTTCTACAAGATATCACTCTTGTCCATTACATTGAGACATTATGCTGATTGTACCTAGTGAGAAATAAGTAGCACTTTAGAATTATTGGTAAGATATTTTCTTGTTACAGGGTGGGAAAAAATGCAAAAAAAAAAAAAAATCATGCTCCTTCTACCACAGGAAAATGTCTAGGTGTCGAGTGGTATGGGGCATGTTGCAATATGCCTTCTAAGGTGAAATATAAGTTGCTGCATCTGGCCCCTCATACAATCTAAATAGAGACACATGCCTAATGGACTTATTTGGATTTTGGATGCAACATATTTGCATGAGCACTCCAGGAAACATACTGAACTGGGTATTTTCTGACGCATCAAGCCATAAAGCTGGGCATGCAGAGCAGCCCAGTCATAAAATGCAGGTGATATACAACATCAGGCCTGAGGAGGCCCTGATGGCCAAATAACTACATAAACTTTCCTAAAATGAGCATGGTCCACAATCCTGCCCCACTGCCTTTTCTTCCCCAGCCTGAACATGCGGCCTCCTGTGGAGTTTCCTACCATGAGTTAGCAGGGTAAGGAAATCCCCCATCCTAATTGACAGATAGTTCTGCATGATATGCAGGAACCACTGAAAGTGAACAGCTGAAGCATGACAGCCCCTTGCACAGAGTGCAAGAGCTGTGGAGGTTTGGCTTTCTTCTGCATTTCAAAGGGTGTCTCAGACAGACTCAGGGTTTAGGAAGAGATCAGCCACAGAGATGGAGTCACCACTGAAAGTCTCCAGAAGGGCATTGCTTAGTGAAACTGTGGGGGCAGAGCCGCCAAAAAGAGTCCCCACTAGTGTGGAGTCATGGTGATACAGGAAAGCAGACCCCCAGATTGGGGGTTTTTGGCTTGGTTCAGGAAAGAATTCAAGAGTGAACTGATAGAATAAGGCAAAAACAAGTTTATTGAAGTAACAAAGAAACATAAGGAAGCCTTGCTCCGTAGGCAGAGTAGGGCTCTCTCCCGGAGCAACAGAGGGTAGCACTTTATGAGTTTCCAGGGTCTTATTTTATACCTTCTATTTAATTTTATATTAAGAAGAAAGAGTATTTTTCATAAGATTTCTGGGAAAGAGGTGGGGAGTTCCTGGAACAAGGGTTCTCCCCTTTTAAAACCATACAGGGTAACTTCCAGGAGTTGGCATGGCATTTGTAAACTGTCATGTCCCTGGTGGGAGTTTCTTTTAGTAAGCTAACACATTATAAGCAGCGTATAATGAGCAGTGAGGGTAACCTGAGGTCATTTTTCATCACCATCTTGATTCTAACTGGTTTTGGCTGGTTTCTCCACTCCCTCTTGTCTTATGAGAGATCTTGGTTCAAGTCTTATGACTCCTTATCGAGCAGGGCCTGCTGGTTCCCTGTCTCAGTGGAAGCAGGGCCACTCCTGAAACCCCAGATCTGCAGAGCCATCAGCACTCAGCACCAGCTAGGGAAAGCTGCAGGCATGCAACATCAACTCATGAGAGTGGAAGCGTGGCTGAGCCCTGCAAAGCCAGGGGTATGGGCTACTGGAGGCCTTGGGACTCCCTCACTACTCCAGTGTGTTCAGGAGGTGGGATGTGGAGTCAAAGAAGATTATTCTCTAGACTTAGGTTTAATGTTGTTTGCCATGTTGGGTTTCAACTTGAGGCCTGTTACTTCTTTCCTCTTTCTTACTTCTCTCTTTTGGAATGGGAAGGTCTGTCCTGTGCCTGTTCCACCATTGTATTTTGGAAGCACATAACATGTTTGGTTTCATAAGCTCACAGCTGGAGAAAAATTTGTCTCAGGATAAATTGTACCTTAAGTCTCACTCATAACTGATTTAAAATGAGAATCTGGATTTTAGAATTTTGAGTTGATGTTGGAATGAGTTAAGACTTTTTGTGCGATTGGATGAAATGAATTTTTTTTTAATGTGAGAAGGACATGAATTTGGGGGGGCCTGGGAAAAACTGCTATGGTTTGAGCGTGTCTCTTTTAAAATTCAGGTGTTGCCAATGTAAGAGTATTAAGATTTGGTGCTTTTAAGAGGTAACTAGGCCATTATGTCTCCTTCCTCATTAATGAGATTAAGACTTTTATAAAAGAGGCTTTGTGCATGTTTAGCTTGCTTTCTTGCTCTTCCACCTTCTACCATATGAGGATGCAGCAAATAGACCCCATACCAGACACTGAATTCTACCACCTTGATCATGGACTTCCCAGTCTCCAGATCTGTGAAAAAATAAATTTCTATTCCTTATAAATTGCCCAGTCTCAGGCATTCTGTTATAACAGCAAAAAATATATTAAAACACATTAGATGCATTGGCATTATATCACATTATTTATGTATTGTCAACTTTACATCATACTATTTAAGGTATGGGGTATCCAAGAGAAGAGTAAACATCACCCACAGACTTTTCATCCTCTTCTGGAGGAGGATGGAATGCATATTCAGTTGTGCACTCAGAATAGAAATATCATATTAGGCAGAAGCGTGACCTTATTATTGCCTTCATTTGGAAAGCAAGTATGGTTTAAGAAGCTGTATGTGGGTGTCAGGTTGACAAGGGGGATTAATTTTAATGTGTCAACTTGAATGGGCCCTAGGGTGCCCAAATTTGGTCAAACATTAATCTATGTGTACAGGTGAGGATAATTTGGATGAGGTTTACATTTAAATTGGTGGAATTTGAGTAAAACACATTGCCCTCCATAATGTGGGTGGGCCTCATCCATTCAGCTGAAGGCCTGAATAGAGCAAAATGATCAGCCTCCCCAGAAAAAGAGCTAGTTCTCCAGCAGACAGTCTCCAGAATTTATCTGCATCATCTACTCTTCCTGGATCTACAGCAAACTGCCTTTGGGCCCAAACTAGATTATCAACTCTCCACTGCTAGCCTGCTGGCCCACCCTGGAGATTTTGGAATTGCCAGCCTCCATAATTACATGAGCTAATTCCTTATGATGAATCTCCTTCTCTCTATATAGTGCATCTTGTTCATTTTGTTTCTCTGGAGAACACAGTCTAATACACCACCCTTCCTGAGGTCTTCTGATCTTTTTGTCTCTGATTGTTTGATATTGTCCCACAGTTCTTGGATATTTTCATTTCCACTTTTTTGTTCTTTAATTTTTTCCTCTGGTTAATTTCTATTGCTTTATATTCATGTTCATTGATACTGAATTGAATCTACTAATGAGCCTGTGGAATAAATTTCTTTTTTGCAGATATTGTAATTGTGAGCATGAGTTTTTATTTCTATCACTTTATGAGACATTTACATTTTTTTTATATTTTCCACCTATCGGATACCTTTTCTTACATATTCATGCATATTGTTTATCCTTCTCACTAGAGATTTTTATTCCAGTAACTGTTAATGCTTTTTAGTCAATGACCACCAGGAAGACCTGTACTTAAATTTATTTTATCTGTTATTTTCATAAGTGCTCAGTAGAGTCCTGAGAGAAAACCCTGAGAGTAATGCAAACCCTTTCCTTCCAGGACTCTCTGCTTTCCCCAATAGCCCACACTTGGATTTAACAATTCCTTAAAATTAAACTGATTCCTCCAGTTTAATTACCTGGTTGTAAGGTGAACAAATCCTTCTTCTTTACTGTGCACAAGGTGAAAGGGATCATGTGTCTCATCTCCATTTGAAGTGGCTTGTCCTTCCTGAAAATTCAGATTACTTGGGTGTTTTCAACATCAGATCTCTGATAGACTCATGAAAAGTAGTAATTTTGTAGATTATCTGGCTGTTTAAATAGTTAGAGTGGGAAGAATGTATTTTGCAGCTTTCCAAGTCCTGTGTGGGAGTAAAAGTTCTATACACCCTTCCAAATCCCACCCAGTGCTGTTGCAAATATCTCCTTTCTGGATAACTCCACACTCATCACCGCAATATCCTTCCGGGGTTTTGTTCTGTACATAAAAATGTAATGGAATCTCAGCATCAGTATAGATACAGCTGACATCATCTACTCAGTTCCCAGAATATCAGTCGCTTTTCCTTCCCTTCCTCTCTCCTGCCCTTTCCTCCTCCCCCTCCCTCCCTCTGTCCTCCTCTTCTCTTCTCTTCCCCTCCTCATTTCATCTTTGTCGTATTGATCAGACAGGCTGAGAACCTGCAAATTCCTCAAGCCTCAACGAATGGGATAAATTATCAAATTCAGTGGAAATCACATTTGTAGTACGTTTTATTTTTTATTTATTTTTAGATAAATTTTTAAAATTTCTAATGGACAAATCATAATTGTACACATATATGAGGTACAGTGTGACGTTTCAATGCATGTATACATTGTATAAGGACTAAATCAGAGTAACTACCACAGAAATCACTTTAAACATTTGTAATTTCTTTGTAGAGATAACTGTCAAAATCTTCTCCTTCAGCTAACTTGACATTTGTACTACATTGTTCTTTGCTGTAGTCACCCTACTGGATAATAACATTAGAACTTATTCTTCTCGTCTATCTGAAACTTTGTACTCTTTGTAACTACTTTTCTATCCTGTGCAATCAGCTTTTTTAGATCCCACATATGCGTGAGGTCGTGCAGTTTGTCTGTTTGTGCCTGGCTTCTTTCACTTAACATGATGTCCTCCAGATTCATCCATTCTGCTGAAAATGGCAGACTTTTATTCTATTTCTAAATTTATAAATTGACAATAATTGTACATATGTATTATATATATAAATTCTGAACATATATATATATGCACAGCCATAAAGTATATATAATCACATTTTCTTTATCCATTCATCTGTATATAGGCATTTAGGTTAATGTTTAGGTTAATTCCATACCTCGATTATTGTGAATAGCACTGCCATAAAAAGAGAGTGCAGATATCTCTTCAACACACCGATTTCCTACCAATGCTACATGTTTCTATGAATGGAATGAATTGTCAATCCAGTGTAAGCCACATCTTCAATACTTTTTAAATGCATTCCTTTTTCTCTCTTATTTTCACCATTGACTTAATGAATCTTCAATCTTTCCTAACATGTAGTCTGGAGGCTGAATAATAAAGTTGTTAAAGCGAAAACATTATTCTATTCATTCATTCGTGTATAACATGCTTAAAAACAGGAACTCTGTAGCCAGGCAGCTTAGATTTCAATCCTGGGATCACTTTTAAGAGCTATGAGGCATTGAGCAAATTCCTTAAAATGTATGTACCACTGTTCCTTCATATGTGACAAAAGGTAGTACCACAAGCACTTCTTGGCGTTATTATGAGGATTACATAAGTTTATAACCTAAAGCATTCATTTAATTGTCCAGTACCCACTAAGCTGCATATAAATGTTGATTATTGGTATTAACTCTTATTCATTTATTGAATCCTTATTAATTTAATAAACATTTTCTCAATAAACCGTAATTTCTAGGTACTCCTTTAGGCCCTAAGGATACAATTCTAAACAAATAGACACAATGCCTGTCTTTATGCAAGTTACAGTGTTAGTATCATGGTAGATCTAGATATTAATTAACTCACAACACATATTAAGTGGCAACTATAATAAACGATAAAAAAGAGAGGCCGTGTGGGGATAGGATAAATTCAAAGAATTATTTTCAAGAGAAAAGTAATTGAGCTGAGATCTGTAACATGAAGTTTTATTAACTTGAGATTTAAATATATGATTTTTTTCATATTGACCTGAACAAATAGCAGATCACGGGAGACTGCTTATTCTCACCATTTTGTTTCTAATACTCGGTGAAAAAGGGATACAGTGGGCTTTTCATGCATGTTAACTTGACATCAATTGTGGGTGAATTTGTTGAGTTGAATTATTAACCAAGCAGTGTTAGGGATATGTCAGTGCATCATTTTACCAGGTGCTCACTTCCTCCTTTCTCAAAGAATGACTATTTCTGTTATTTGAAAGAGCAACAAAACCAAAAACCAGAGGACAACCTGTCTTAAAAATTTTCACACCATAATTTGAATGGTAAAAGCAAACAAAAAAAAAATTCTGGAATGATACAGAAATTTTGAATTTTGTAAGAGATGGCTACTTAGGCTATTTTGGGGAAGTGGGTAATCTTTCCTTCCAGAAAATTTCTCCTCAAAAGGTCATGAACAGAAAACTAAATATTAAGATGCTATAGGTTCAAATACCTGAATTTTTATAAAATATAATTTTGGCCGGGTGCTTTGACACACACATCTATGTCCCAGCTACTTGAGAGGTTGAGGTAGGAGAATCACTTGAGGCCAGGAGTTAGAGACCAGCCTGGGCAACATAGCCAGACACAACTTCTAAAAAACATAAATGAAAAGTAAATCAGTGGGGCACGGTGGCTTGTGCCTATGGTCTCAGCTACTGGGAGGATCAGCAACATCCCAGGAGCAGCCCCGGAGTTTGAAGCTGCAGTGAGCTATGGACTGTGCCTCTGACTCCAGCCTGGGTGACAGACAGAAACCCTCTGTCAGCAACAACAAGAACAACAACAATAAAAATGGAAGAAGGAGAAGAAGATGGAATCTTGTCTGCAATGTAGTCTGTGTTTTGTCTCTTAAAATGTTTTTTTTCTTTTTTTCTTAAAGAAATTTTGAGTATGGATTTTGCCTGAAATCAACTGCTTGTTCCAGTAGAGTTGGTTGCGTTCTCCTCGCATAACACATCATGAAACATTAGAAACTGATGTCTTAAATGTTCAATTTGATAGTACATTAGATGGGATCATTTTTCTGGTGGGTTCAAGAAAAAATATGTTTGGAGGGAAGAGAGTGGCTTCAGGAAAAAAAGTTAACTTCTCTCTTAGTGATTCTTTGAATAAACAAATATTGGGAGAAAACTAAGTAAAGTAGAATAAAGCACAACCAGATGTGAGTGCAGGTAAAGTAAAATGGTTTCCATTCAGCGTGCTTGCTAATTAGGTGTCAGTGTTGAGGAACAATGACAAAGCAAAGTCATTTCTTATAGATAAAGAAGGTAGAGGACAAGGGCAGGGCTGGAAACTGAGCAAAGATCTAGCATCGGAGGAATCCCCAAAGATATGTTAGTTTTTCAGATTTAGACAAGTTATAATTTTTATATGTGTATATATGGATGTGTACACACACACACATGTACATTAACTTCATTCCTAGGCTATAGTTTTATTTGTTTCCTGAGCCTTAAGAACACTCTCAATAAATATTAACATCTAGTATCAATATATTGGTACTTTGAGAACAGATGAAGTCAATTTTTGTGGTTGAAAATGGCAAGGAAAGAATTTAATAGTGGAAGAAAAATTTACTGGTGTAGAAATAAACACAACCAAAAGGCATTTTCAGAAGCTGGATGGATCTAAGTGTATGAGGGCACATTTAGGGAGAATAAAGTAATATTGGGAAATTCCTTCTTAAGGATTCTAGAATGGAGAAGTAACTCCATAGTGAATGATGAAGACATTCTATAAGCAGTGTGAAAATATATCAGCCATAGGATCCTGAGGACATGACCTCTAGTATAAGGTTCTAACCTTCTAGTAAGTGAAAATCAATTACACAACTACTAGCAATAGCAATATACTTATGTCAAAGAATATTTGATATGGATCTCTTTGAACACAGATAATCAGCATTCAGGTGATACAATTTATCTGAATTTGAAAAATGCCAGATTGGTGGACTGATTAATGCTATATTCAGAAATGTGCTAGAAGATATAAGCACCATGAACTAAAACGAAGATATTTTCCTCCCCAGTTCATGACCATAGAGAAGTGAACTCACACTCAATATTCTTATTTTTCAAGTTTGCTCAATTCCTAAAAATACAATTTAATTATGAACCAATTTCTCTCAAAAATCTTTTCATGGCCTCTTTTACATCTTTGTTCCTGAAACTGTAGATGATGGGATTCAGCATGGGAATCACGATGGTGTAAAATATTGACACTATCATGTCATGGTCCGAAGCGTAGCTGGAACTTGGTCTCATATAACTGAAGAGGATTGTCCCATAGTAAATCGTCACTCCAGTTAGGTGAGAGCCACATGTGGAGAACACTTTCTGTCTCCCTTCAGCAGAATGCATCTTCAGAATGGCCAACACAATGAAACCATAGGAGATTAGGACAATCAGGATAGTGACTATCTCAATAGAACCCACAAAGTAGAAGAGAAGAAGCTGGTTTGTGTGAGTGTCAGAACAGGAAATAGCGAGGAGAGGAGGGATATCACAAAAGACATGTCTAATTTCATTGGAGCCACAGAAGGAGAGGCTAAAAGTAGCCACCGTATGTATAGTAGCATGTAAAATGCCACAAACATAGGAAGCAATGATGAGTGGCACATAGACTCTGGGTGACATGCTCACTGCATACAGGAGAGGCTTGTAGATGGCTACGTAGCGATCATAGGCCATTGCAGCCAAGAGAAAGCATTCTGTGGTTCCAAAAGTAACAAAGAGAAGCATCTGTGTTGCACATCCAAGAAATGAAATGGCTTTATCCTCTGCCAGGAAATTGACCAGCATTTTTGGGGTGACAACCGTAGAATAACATGCATCCAAGAATGATAAAACACTCAGAAAGTAGTACATGGGGTTGTGGAGCCGGGAATCCCCAATGACCAATACAACCAGTCCCAAATTTCCTATCAGAGTAAAAAGATAGATTGCTAAAAACAACAAAAATAGGAAGACTTGCAGCTCAAAATCATCTGTGAAGCCCATCAATATAAACATGGTGACTTCAGTCTTGTTTTTCAAATAAATAGTGTACATAACCAAATCTGATGACAACCCTTCCATTTCAGTTTTTATTTATTAATTATAAGAGAAATGTCCTGTGAACATAGAGTCCATCCAATTATATCCTTGTTTGTTTCTTAGGGCACAATGCTTCCCTTGTGAGTAATAGGATAGGCAGGGTTGAAGAAGTTGGACTCAAGTGGATCAGTTTTACTGGATAAAGGAAAAGGAAGAAATGACTTCATTCATTTCTTGGCTAAATTGATCATGTTTAAAAAGAATCCTGCCAATTAAGTGGTTTTATTTTCCAATGAACTTTCAGTTGAATTTTCTACCACTTGTTTCATGTGACGTCATCTTAAAATTCAAAGAAGAATATGGGAATATTTAACCTTGAAAATGTTATAATGGAAGGCATAAAACTGAGTAATAGTTATGGATTTGCTACAAAGTACATGAATTGTTTTTCCTTAATGTCCACAATTTTCAAAATAGGATAAAGCACATTTACATCATGGTTAAACTTAAATGAGGAACAAAATTTTAAAATTATTTAATTTAAAATGATTTCAGATGACTAAAAAATGGTATAAGTTAGACTTAACATTTCAACTTTTTGTTTGGGGCAAACTTTCCAAACAAAATCATTTTATCTCCTTTCTTCTTGCAATTATCCTGCTTTGTTTTCAGTTTATTCCCCCCCTGCAAAATACATATCACCTGATTGTCAAGTTTTTGGCTTCTGTAACTTATTTACCATAACTGTTTTCAAATTCTAACTTAACAACCATGTGAGATGTATCTCAACTCATACACCTATTATCCTTGAAAAGTCCTCCGATGTATCGTAAGACATATTTCTATTAAAAAAGAGTCATAAGCATTCTTTTAGCATGCTATATTTGATTTTGGAGTTTCTAAAATAACTGTGAAATAAATGGCATGAATAATAACTAATACAATTCTTTATAAAATTTATTGCTAAAAGAATAAAATCACTATATTTGCCACAAAGTAGTATTTGATTTCTGGACTTTTTTCCCTAGCGTTGTCATTCTTTTTCTCATTAATGATTATAAAGAAAGAATATTGCGTGACCAAAAATGAATAAATAATTAAAAGAAAATGAAGTTAAAGAGGCACCTGTATCCAAACAGAAAGCCTTCATTTATTGGAACACAATTCAGTGCTGAATGCACTAAATTTTGAGGGGACATTTCAGCCCAGTGACTTTGTTTTTCTTTCAGCATGGCGTAGACCAAACAATTTTAAAGGGAATAAAAACTCTGTGATACGTAGGTCCAGGCTGAATTCAGTGATTTACAAATGATTTATATTCATGATGTAAAACATACTAAAGTTTTGCCATATTGAGATGACCACACACCAAGAAGAGAATAAACAAATAAGATGAAAACTTTTAGAAAAAGAAGAAAACCATGTGTCTCTTTTATCTCATAAATGTTCTCACAGATCCAAGTGGAAGATTTTTTCTAATACATAGAATATATAGCTTCATAAACGTGGGGCTACAGAACAAAACAAAAATCCTCATTTTATTCTTAGAAATTCTAGGGTAAAAAATACAATCCCCTTAAGTTTTAATTCATTTGCCAATCCAGACAACTTACATATTACTTATTAGAACAACACACAAAAACATACATACACACACCTTATATTGAGTGGGTGATTTTGCTTGAATTGTTATATTAATAAAATAGCTTATAAAGTCATCAATAAATGCCCTAAGCATGTGTTGATATATTTTGTGTCATCAGAAAAAATACATTCCTGTTTTAAAAATCACTATTCTCTCTTGTTTTCTCATACTCTGTCTCCTGTGTCGCATGCTATCGCTCTCTCGTCTTTCTCTCTCTCTGTCTTAGGTGAATCAATGGAATATATACAAAAACGTTACTGAAGAGAGTCAAGGACAAATAGGAATTAGGCAGACAGAAAAAAATATGATGAAAAGAAATAAATATGCAAATAATTTTTAAAAAATGTGCTAGTAGTCTCCTAAAGGAATCCACCAGAAAATACATGCTGCCTGCCATATACGTGAGAAATGTCAGCTACAATTCAATTCTAAATTTTACTTCCATAAAGTGTCTGAAACAAGGCAATTGTGGAAGATGAAGAATTTTATTTGGACTCTAACACCCTATGTTAAAATCTCATATTTAGCTCCCAGTGACAGTGTGAGCTTGGAGAAATTACTTGTCCTTCCAAACCAAACAATAGCTAAGATTGACCAAAATTGTCACACATAGCTTATTCAACTGCACGAACAGTGGTGACTGCAGAGTGCTTTCTTATGAGAGATTAAAATACATTTTAGAAAATTAAATTTTTATTATATGTGAAGAATGCATACATATGAAATGTGACTTACAACTTTTATTTACATAACAAAAAATTAGGGATTTATAAAATCAATGCTTTAATAAAACATTGAGCAATTAATGGGCCGCAAACCAGAAGATATTTCATTTTTTTAAGTTTTAATATACTTGTTATATGACTATATATATGTGTGTATATATATATATACATGTCTGCATATATGCATATATGAGGGCTGTCCAGAAAGTAGTTACTGGTTCCGCCGTGTGTGTGTATATTGTGTGTGTGTATATATATATAGCAAAATACTCTTCTATTAAGATCAAACCCAGGGACTCTCAATATTCTCTTGTATAAGAAATTTAGAATTCTATTTCTGCCACTATATTTTGCCTATGGACATGTCAGTAAAATAATAGCATGTTTATTTAAATATCCGTGATACTCTTACAACATAACTTTCTAGTAAACCATGATGTCTGTGATCTTGACTGTAGAAAAAGGAGGTGGTTTATGAACTGAGGTATATTTTGTTCCAAATCATGTCCCATTAGAGTATTTATTGACTGCACTATGGAAAGTGGAGACATGATAGAGAAATAATACAAAGTTTAGCCACTTCATCCAAGCTGCGCTTCAAACAGGTATTTCTGTTAATGGAATATTGAAGGATATTAGAAATGGTCGGTTTATGTCTAGGTGATTTCACATAAGAGATAAACATACATACTGAAACTTTAATCATCAGCATGAATAATCTGTAAACCTAAAATAAAAATCAGTTCCCTAACTCTCATGGCTAAAATCATAGAGTATCAGGCATCCATGACAACAGTATTACAAACACTAAGCTCAGGAAGAGGGAAAGTTATAATAGCAGCCACCACACGTTATCAAGCCCCTACAGTGGCTTAGAAATTTTATGTGCATTATCTTATTTAACCTACATAACAACCAGCAAAAGAGATGCAATATCTTTTTATTCATGAGAAAACTGAGACCTGGTAGATATACAACTTCACCAAGGTCACACAGTTACTGGAAGAGTCAGGATTCAAGGCTAGATTTCTCTGACATCCACACACTGCACTATTTCTACTTGACCATATTGCAACCTCATTATGACATGCCAATATTCTGGAAAAGTTACCCCCTAGAAACTGTATAAGATAGCATCTTTATGTAGTTGAATTATTTAAAGATATTAAGGTTAGCATATGAAATTTGAAAAAAACAAAAAACTAAATTACTTATAAACCAATTACCTAACTCATAAAACAAATTTAAAATTTGTAATCCTCCATCAGTAAACAAAACAAAAAAATTGAACCCAAACTGAAATATATCTAATGGCTGGTTGAAAGTTAATTTTCTCTCCATCTAATAATTTTCCCAATTTTTAAGCACAGTCTCCTAATTCTGCTGTCCCTCTTCTGATTGTTACCCTTCAAGAAAAGTAAAACACATTTGTAACTTACAGCACTATTGACCAAAATATATAGGGAATCCTTCCTATTTCTCCTGTTATGTGTTGTGGGAAGCATGTGATTCAATTTACAATACAACTTTTTAGTTTTATAAAATCCTCTCATATTTAAATATTAAGGCATATTTTTTCTAATTTAAACATAGCTTCAATAATACCTTATAAGTGATGGAAAGCCTTTCCTCTTACCTGTGCAAATAAACTGCTCACTCACTTAGGTACATAAGAAATATTATGCATTTGGATTCTTATACAAGCTTCTCAAGCCTCTTCAAATCCACAGGGATGCCCCAAAGAAGGAAACACACTAAAGTTTTTCTGGGCTGACAGAAATGTGTCAAGTTTTTTTTTTTTTAATATAGTAAACAAGTGAATGTTCTGGAGTAATGAACTACATGATGAAAATGATCACATGAAGGAAATTTGGCCTCTGGTTAAAAAAAAAATATCCCTCAGTGGAAAAGAAATCTAATGATGCAGGACATAGTCCTAGCTCTGATGCTAAGTAGCTAAGTAACATTAGGATGATAAATTCTCTGAAATCAAGTTTCCTCTTCCTGGGAATATAACTTGTGAATTCTCTGGAAATTCTGTAAACATGTACTTAATATAATAGTATGAAAGTTAACTTATGACAAAATTTACAACTTCAATAAAATTTGTTCATTTAACTTGAAAGTGCTACACTTCTAAGTGGTATGAGGAATAGATTTAAGCTTATTGAGAGTTTAATAGAAGAGATAAGATATAAATGCAAAAATAGGAAAGAGAGGTGGGGCACTATACAGATCATAATATTTATGTAGTAGAACATTAGAATATTAGAACTCTGGCAGGGACAAAGGTCACACTTTTTGAGTTGTATAAGGTATTGTCTTGGAGATTTCATACATGTATAAACTAGTACCTGCCTATCTACCTAAGAAAGTCTTGGAAAAATTATGGAAGATACGTGGACACCTAGGCTCCACACCCAGAAAGTGTAAGTTAGTAGATAGGAAATATTGGTTATGGAATATGAATGCAAAGAAAAGAAAGGGAAAAAAAAGCTGATACTGGCAGCAGCCTGATTGTGAACTATTGATGTCTTAATTAATTGAAACGCTAAACCAATCTATAGATTCAATGCAATTCGAATTAAAATTACACAAGCGTGTTTGCAGAAATTGAGAAGTTGATTCTAGGATTTATATGAAAAAACAAAGAAACTGAGAGAATAAATTTTGAAAAAGAAGAATGAATTTGGGATATTCACATCATCTGATTTCAGGATTTACCACTAAGTTAAAATAATCAAGAGAGTGAGGTATTGGTAAAAGATAGACCCCAAATCAATAAAATGGAGTAAAGTTGCTCAGCAACACATTCACGCTTGCACATTCAATTCATTTCTAACTAGCAGAGGGTAATCTTGTCATCTGCTCATCTTTAAAAGTGAGTTCTTGAACGAATTCTCAGTGTCACCTTTACACCACTTCATTGAGATACTGGTCCTGATGCCCTCTCGTCATAGAGTTACAGTCTACACCCTCTTTAAAATATGTCTAAGCCCAACAACATCATATTTTACCCCTTTCTTTGGCTTTGCCTCTCTTCATTGGGTTATAACCTCTGAAATAAGTTTTCTGTTTCTCCCCAACATATATGCTCTCAAAACTAATTTTAAATATATAAATAGGTGAATGATTATGAAAATCATTTCATGATACCACGCTCAACACGCTTATCTGCAAAATGAGAAATTGTTCACTAGATCTGTTGTTTTCAACTCATCTGCCCTTCTAGAGTATCTGAAGAATGAAAGCAAAGTAAAAATTCTGGTGGGCCTCCTTAATCTACCAATATAAATTTCTTTATTTAGATTCTACACACACAAATATAGACACACACACAATATAGAAATTCCCCCTGATCCATGGTGGATACTTTCCAAGACCTCCAGTGGGTGTCTGAAATTGCAGATAGTACTGAAGCCTATACCTACATACTTCATTTTATTGCAGTTTATTTTATTGCACTTTGCAAATACTGCATTTTTTAAAAATTGAAGGTTTGTGGCAACACTGTGCTGAATAAGTCTAGCAGTGCCATTTTCCAAAGGCATGTGCTCACTTTGTTTCACATTTTGGCAATTCTTGCAATATTTCAAACCTTTTCATTATTATTCTATCTGTGTGGTGATCTGTAATCTTTGATATTACTATTGTAATTATTTTGGAGCACCACAAACTGTGCCCATAAATAACAGTGAGCTTAATTGATAAATGTGTGTGTCCTGACTGCTCCGTTGATCAGCTGTTCCCCAGTCTCTCTCTCTCTTTCTTTGGGTCTTCCCTATTCAATGAGACATAAATTAGACCAATCAAAAACCTTCCAATAACCTCTAAGTGTTAAAGCGAAAGGAAGAGTCACTCGTGTTTCACTTTAAATCAAAATCTAGAAATCATTTAAGCTTAGAGAGGAAGGCATGCCAAAAGCCAAGATAGGTTAAAAGCTAGGCCTCTTATGCCAGATAGTTAGCCAAGTTGTACATTCGAAGGAAAAGTTTTGGAAGGAAATTAAAAGTTTTATTCTAAGGAACATATGAATGATATGAAAGTGAAACAACTTTATTGCTGATATTAAGAAAGTATTAGTGGTCTGGAGAGAAGATCAAACCAGCCACAACAATCACTCAAGCCAATGCCTAATCCAGAGCAAGGCCCTAACTCTATTCAATTCTGTGAAGTCTAAGAAAGGTAAGGAAGCTCCGGAAGAAACGTTTGAAGCTATCTGAGGTCGGTTCACGAGGTTTAAGGAAACGAATCCATCTTCATAACCTAAAAGTGCAAGAGGAAACAGCACGTGCTGATGTAGATACTGTAGCAAGATATCCAGATGATCTAGCTAAGATATTTGATGGAGGTGGCTACACAAAACAACAGATTATTAATGTAGACAAATAGCCTTCTCTTGGAAGAAATGCTATCTAGGACTTTCATAGCTAGAAAAAAGTCAATGCCTGGCTTCAAAGCTTCAAACGGTAGGCTGACTCATTTATGAGGGGCTAATGCAGACAGTGACTTTAAGTTAAAGCCAATGTCCATTTACTATTGTGAAAATCCTAGAGCTCTTAAGAATTATGCTCAATCCTATTCTCCCTGGGCTCTGTCAATGGAATAACAAAGCATGAATAACAGAACATCTGTCTACACCATGGTTTACTTTAAATTTTAAGTCCACTGTTGAGACCCGCTACTCAGAAAAAAAGATTTTTTTCAAAATACTACTGCTCTTTTCAATGCATCCCATCACCCAACAGCTCTGATGGAGAGGGACATGAAGATTAATGTTGTTTTCATGCATGATAATACAAAATTCATTCTGCATGGTCCATTGGCTCGTGGACCACAGACTAATTTCTAATTTAAAGTCTTCTATTTTTATGTTGGTATCATGCTGTTTTGGTTCCTACACTTTCATAGTATATTTTGAAGTCTGGGTGTGTGAGACTTCAGCTTTGTTCTTTTACCTCAGGATTGCTTTGGCTATTTGGGGTCTTTTGTGATTCCATACAAATTTTAGGATTTTTTTTCTATTTCTGTGGAGAATACCATTGATATTTAAAAAGGGATTGCATTAAATCTATACATAGCTTTTGGTAATGTTGCCATTTTAATAATATGAATTATTCCAATCCCTGAGCATAGGATGTCTTTCCATTTGTTTGCATCCTCTTCGAGTTCTTTCATCAGTGTTTCATATTTTTTTCCTTTAGAGGTCTTTCACCTCCTTAGTTATATTTAAACTAGGTATTTTATTTTTTTCGAACTATGGTAAATGAGATTGCCTTCGTGATTTCTTTTCAAATATGTGACACTTCGCTTCGAAGAGGGGTTCTAGCTCCAACCAGGATAATACCAGATGTGTTAATTCACTGTTGTTCCTTATTGCTGAGTAATACTCCATGGTATACATATACCACATTATATTGATCCACTCGTGTATTGATGGGCACCTGGGTTGTTTCCACAACTTTGCAATTGTGAATTGTGCTGCTATGAACATTCGAGAGCAGATGTCTTTATTATAAAATGTCTTTTTCTCTTTTGGATAAATACCCAGTAGTGGGATTGCTGGGTCAAATGGTAATTCTACTTTAATTCTTCGAGATATCTCCATATTCTTTCCATAGAGGTTGTACTAATTTGCAGTCCCACCAGCAGTGTATGAGTGTTCCTACCTGTCCACATCCCCGCCAACATTTGTTATTTGGGGATTTTTTGATATGAGCCAATCTCACCGGAGTTAAGTGATATCTCATTGTGGTTTTGATTTGCATTTCCCTGATGATTAGAGAAGTTGAGCACTTTTTTATATGTTTGCTGGCCATCATTCTGTCTTCTTTGGAAAAGTTTTTGTTCATGTCCTTTGCCCATTTTTTAATAGGGTTGTTTGATTTTTTCTTGTTGATTTTCCTAAGTTCTGTATAGATTCTGGTTATAAGCCCTTTATCAGAGGTGTAGCATGCAAATATTTTCTCCCATTCTGTAGGTTGTCTGTTCACTCTAGTGATAGTTTCCTTGGCTGTGCAGAAGCTTTTCAATTTGATCAGGTCCCATGTATTTATTTTTGTTGCTGCTGTGATTGCTTTGGGGGTCTTCTTCATAAATTCTTTGCCTAGGCCAATGTCCATAAGAGTTTTTCCAACATTTTCTTCGAGAATTCTTATGGTTTCATGTCTTAGGTTTAGATCTGTTATCCATTGTGAATTGATTTTTGTGAGAGGTGAGAGGTGTGGGTCCACTTTCAGTCTTCTACATATGGCCATCCAATTTTCCCAGCACCATTTGTTGAATAGGGAATCTTTTCCCCAGTGTACGTTTTTCTGGAATTTGTCAAAGATCAGGTGACTGTATGAGGTTGGTTTTATATTTGGGTTCTCAGTCTTGTTCCATCGGTCTACATGTCTGTTCTTGTGCCAATACCATGCAGTTTTGGTTACTATAGCCTTGTAGTATAGTTTGAAGTCTGGTAGACAGATGCCTCCCAATTTGTTCTTTTTGCTTAAGATTGCTTTGGCTAGACGGGGTCTTCTCTGGTTCCACACGAAGCGTAGAATTATTTTTTCTAGATCGGCAAAAAATGATGTTGGTATTTTGATAGGGATTGCATTGATTCTGTAAATTAATTTAGGTAGCAAAGCCATTTTTACTATGTTGACTCTGCCTATCCAAGAGCATGGTAGGGCTTTCCATCTATTTACGTCCTCTGCAATTTCTTTTCTCAGTGTTTCATAATTCTCTCTATATAGGTCTTTGCCCCCCCCCCTTATTTTAATAGTTCCCCAAAATTTATTTAATTTTTTTTTTTCTGGGGTTGCTTATTCCCAAAAGTTTAAGCATCTTTAAATTTTTTTCTCGGCCTGATTTTTTTTCATTATAAAGGCTATGGTTTTGTGTGTTTTAAATTTTTGACCTTAGATTTTGCTAAAAATTCATTATACCCAAAAGTTAACCTTTGGTTGGGAACCCCTTGGGGTTTTCTATTTTTAAATAGTCATATCGGTCTGCAAATAGTGAAATTTTGCCTTTTCGGGCCCTATGGGGGACGCCAATGATTTCTGTTTGGGCAAATTTTGTTTGTGGCCAGGACTTCCAGCATATGTTGAAAAGAAGGGGAAAAGGGCCCCCCCCCTTGTCGGGGGCCCAATTTTTAAAGGGGGGAAAGGGGGTTCCTTTTTTTTAATTTGGGGGGGGGAAAAATTATTGGTTTTGGGGGGGAAGGAAAGGGTTTTTTAAAAAGTTTTAAAAAAGGAAAAAAAAGCCAAACGGGAAAAAATATTGGGGGAAAGGGGGGGTTTATTAAAAGGGGTTTTAAAAATTTGCAAAAGCCTTTTTCTTTTGATCAAATTAAAAAAGGAAAAAATTTTTGGGGGGGTTTTTTTTGGGGGAAAAAAAAAAAAAGGGGAAAAGGTTTTAAAAAAATTTTTAAAAAAATTTTTTTAAAATTTTTTTTTTTTAAAAAAAAAGGGGGTTTAAAAATTAAAAAAAAGGGGGTTTGTTTTTTTTTTTTAAAAAAAAAAAAATTTTTTTTTGGTTATTTTTTTTTGGGGGTTTATTTTTTGGGGGGTTTTTTTTTCCCCCCCCCCGGGGGGGAATTTTTTTTTTTGGGGGGAAAAATTTTTTTTCCCCCTTTTTTTTGGGTAAAAAAAAGGGGGGGGGGAAAAAAAGGGGGGGCCGGGGGTTTGGCCCCTTTTTTTTTTGGTTTAAAAAATTTTGGGGCCCCCCCAAAATTTTTGGGGGTTTTAAAAAAAAAAAACCCCTTTTAAATTTTTTGAAAAATTTTTTTTTTAAATTTTAAAAATTTTTTTTTAAAAAAAATTTTTTTTTAAAAAAAAATTTTTAAAGGGGGTTTTTTTTTTTGGGTTTTTTTTTTTTTTGGGGGGGGGTTTTTTTTTTGGGGTTTTTTTTTTTGGGGGGTTTTAAAAAATTTTTATTTTTTAAAAAGGTTTTTAATTTTGGAAAATTTTGGTTTTTTTTTTTAATTTTTTTTTTTTTTTTGGTTTTTTGGGGGGAACCCCCCTTGAAAATTTCCCAATTTTTTTTTTTTTTGCCCCCTTTTTTTGTTTAAAGTTAAAATGCCTCTAAAATGGGAGGCTTTTTTCCCAATTCTTTTGGTTTCCTTTAGCCGAAAAATTGTTTTTCCCTCCTTTCCCCCCTTTGGGGGTTGAATGCGTTTTTGGTGTGTTGGGGTTTGTTTTTCCCTTAAGCAACAGATATTTGGGTTTTGGGGTATTTTTTAAAATCCATTCAGCCCCCTTTATGTCCCCTTAAAAGGGCCCATTTAAAAACCCCAAATTTACTTTTATTAAAAAATTGATACGGGGTAAATTTTGTTTAAATTCTGTTGGGGGGGGTTTAACCTTTGGGGTTTTTTCCCTTTTGTGTCTTTGGGGAAATTTGGGTTTTCTTCTGGGTTTTTTTTAAACCTTTAAATAATTTTACATAGGTGGGTTTTCCTGTTGGGGTGGGTTGGGTGTTTTTACTGGGGTCTAAAGCATTTTTTGCAAAGGGCCGGTCTGGATTTCGAAAATTTAAATCAGTGATTGTTTACTGAAAGGTTTTTTATTTTTTCTCCCCCCAATAAAGAAGTTTGTTTGGAGTAAAAGAATTCGGGGTTAAAACCAACTTTTGTTTTGTTTTAGGGAATTGAAGATTTCTCCCCCCATTCCCTTTTTGGGGGCTTTTTAAGGTTTCAGCTGAGAAATCTGCATTTAAATTGAGGGTTTCCCCCTTTTTGTAGGTCCCCTCCTTTTTTTGTCTTCCCAAAAAGCCTGAGGATTGCCCCCTTTTGTGTTTATTTTGGTCGGGCCTTAATGTGGCGGGGTTTTAAAATGTTTTTGTCAAAAAAGTTGAATCTTTTCGGATTCCCTGTTGTGCTTCTTTTACTTGGATGCCCAAAGATTTTCTGGCAAAGGGGCCATGGGAAATTTTCCCTCTATTTTTCCCTCTAAAAAAAATTTTCCGGGCCCATGAAAAATTTTTTCTTCTCCCCTCGGGAAAAACCTTTTACCCCTTAGGGTTTTGGCCCCTTTTTTAACATAATCCCACTTTTCTTGTATTCTTTTTTTTCCCTGTCCCCCTTGTTTTTTTTGTTCTTTCCTTTCAGCGTTTTATTTAGCACATAGGGCTGTCTTCTAGCTCTGAAATTCTTCCTCTAAAGGGTTTCCAGCCTATTCCCTTAGGGTTTTCCCCACTGTGTTTTGTAGTTTCCTTTGAAGGCTTTCCTTTTTCAATTTGGATTTTTTAAATTTTTTCCTTTAATAGTTTCTATTTTTTTGGAAAAATTTTTCTTTTTTCTTTTTCTTGATTTTTCTTGGGGTTTCTTTTGTGTTTTGGGATTCAATTTTCTCTTAAATTTCTTTGAACTTTCTTATAATCCATAAAAAAAATTTTTTGGTATTTTTAAAAAAAATCGTAACCCTTTCCCTTTTTGGGTTGGTTATTCCATTTCTAAAAGGATGCATAAATTTTTTTTTTTGGGGGGTGTTTTCCCACTCTGCATTTTTTTTTTGTTCCCCCTGAGTTCTTTTTTCCCGCGGGTTTTTTTTCTTAAAACTGGCCCCTTCTTGGTCGGAGCGTGGGGGTTAAAAGCAAAGTTTATGGCCCTGCCCACCGAGAGGCCCACAATTTTTTCCCTTGGGAAAAAAACCAGGGGGGAAGGAAGTAGTGGCCTGTTTTTTGCCCTTTTGGGCTTTTTTTGTTTAGCAAGTTTTTTGGATTTTTAAAGGTTTTAACCTGAACCTTTTGGTCTTGGTCTCCTTTTTCCCCCATTTGGAGTTTGGAAGAAAATTTGCCCCTTTTTTCCACAGTTTTGGGCCCCCTGGCTATGGGTATTTGGGAAATATGGGGTCCTAACCCCTTCCTGTGAATTAGAAAGGGTTTTCCTGTTAGCCCCGTACAACTCGATTCCCCTTTGGGGTTCGAAAGGGCCCTGGGGTTTTTGGAGGGGCTTGTAGCTCCTAGGGGTTACTTTGACCCTGCTCTTCCTGAGGTTCTGGTAGAAACACAATTTCCTTGGCTGCAGTGTGAGAGCTGAGTTGGGAAAATTCTACACAGCTCAGAGGTTGCTCATCTAGCCATGTGTGGCTGCCCTTCTGATGTGTGTCTCCGCGTGAAACTGGTTGATAGGGGATCTCCAATTGTGCACCCTTTTCCACCACTAGACCTCAAGGCGAGGCGGGTGGCCGTCTCTATCCCCAGCAGTCTCCACCGGGGGGGGGGGGTGTTCCCACGGGGAGGGGGGAGTAGTGGCCGCTGGAAGCGCTCTTGGATGGCGCGAAATTCCCTATTGAAGTGGGCAGGATTATGGGGAGCTGCTCTGGTTCAGCCTGTGGCTCTTGCGGTATTTGGTTGTCATGGGAACCAGCAGTTATACCAAATGAGTCACTATGGCCAGCAACCTTCAAAATGAGCAATCTCTGGGGTACAGGAGGGCTGGGACCTGAGGGGCGGGCACTAGGACCGGCACGGAGCGGAGTTGTTGGAGGCCAGAGCCGGGGTAGCAGAACCAGATGGACGAGCTGCAAACTGTTTCCAATACTCAAAGGTCCCGCCGCTACAGTTCCGGGATCTTGTCCCACCTGGAACCCACGGATGCCGCTGTCCCTGGCCACCACAGGCAAAGCCTGTCTCGCTCCAGCGGACGAGCCCCGGGCCGGGGCGGGGCGGAGCTAGAGACGCGGCTCACGGCTCTGCCCGGGGGCTGTAAAGATGGCGGCCGCCGCCAGCCTGACGCACAGCCGGGCTCCGATCGCGCCGAGAGCGCAGTTTTTCTCCACCGGTAGTTGTTAGCAACCTCTAAGGGCGCGTCCCGCTCTCCGATAAACTCCTGGGCCCAGTCCCGCTGATTTCTAGTGGCGCAGTGCAGGCCTGCGGGTTCCCGCGCACTGTCCCGGGAAGTTGAATCTCGGTCCCCGCCCAGTTTCTCCCCAGCCCTTGGCAGTCTCTGTATATTGTAGCTGCGAGTTGTGTTTGGCTCTGGCTACTTCCTCCTCTCCACAGGGCTCGCCCTCCCGAGCAACTGCTCTGTCCCAACTCTGGGCTTGTCCCTGACTGCGTGGATGGGGAGGCGCGTAACCGCTTGGGGAGCAGGTCGCGCTGCGCCGACCTGGCGAGCACGTCCTTCCCGCGCTCTGGGCTCTATTGTGCTCCGTGCGCCCTCCGATCTTTGTGAAAATTTTGTACCTGTTTTCTGGGCTGGGCGTTCGGCGTTGTTTCTCTGTCATTCGCAATGCTTTTCGCCTGTTGCAGCGTGTCCCTGGAATATACACGCATTTCCACTGTTTTCTTGCTTATTTATATGCTTCTTTTGAAAGTTGTGTTTTTACTTTTGGATCTATCTCATCCAATTAAACAGTTTTATCTGAGTTATTTTAATTCTCGACTTTGATGTCATATGTTTGACCTTTATTGAGAGCCTGTCATTGATAAAATCCTGCATCGAATATTCCACTGTTCTTGTATACTTTATCTGTTATAGGTTCGTATTTTGATTGCATCTATAAAGATATTAGCCTACAGTCGTGTGTTGTGTGTGTGTGTGTGTGTGTGTCCTTGCCTAATTTTGGTATCAGGGTTAGGCTAACTTCACAGAATGAGTTAGGAGGAAGTCCCTTTGCTTTAATTTTTTGAAATAGTTTGAGAGAAATTGGTATTAATTTTTTCTTGAAATATTCAGTAGCATTATGTGAAGAAGCCATGTGGTCCTGGACTTTTCTTTTTTAGAAAGTTTTTCTTAGTGATTCAATAGTGTTACTTGTTATGCATCTGATCAGGTTTTTTATTTCTTCTTGATTCAACCTGGTGGGTTGTGTGTGTTTGGGAATTTATCAATTTCCTCTAGCTTTCAAATTTATTGGTGTTTATTTGCTCATAGCAGGCTCCAATGACCTTTTGTATTTCTGTGGTATCTGTTATGTTTTCTTTCTCTTTTTTGTTTCTGTTTTCATTTATTTGTTTCTTCTCTTTTTTTTCCCCTTAGGTAATCCAGCTAAAGATTTGTCCATTCTATTTATCTTTTTTAAAAACAGCTTTTGTTTATTTATCTTTTGTAATTTTTGTCCCAATTCTGTTTATTTCTGCTCTAATCTTTGTTATTTCTTTCCTTCTATTAATTACGAGTTTGGTTTGTTCTTGCTGTTAATGTTCCTTGAGGTGCATCATAAGGTTGTTTATTTAAAATATTTCTAGTTTTTTTTGGGCATTTATGGCTGTAAACTTCTTATAATCCTGTTTTGGTGTGTCATATGATTTGCTATGTTGTTTCTATTTTCTTGTTAGGAATTTTTAAATCTCATTCTTAACTTCTTCCTTTACTCATTTTATGGGTAATGTGCTTTTAAAATTGTTTCTTTGTCTTTGACTTTTGAAAATTTGACTGTAATATTCCAGGGAAAAGACCTGTTTGAGTTGATCCATTTGGAGTTCTTTGAGCTTCCCAGATTTGTATGTTCATCTCACTTCCAAGTCTTGGGAAATTATCATAATGTTCATCATTTTCCATGTATTTGTATAATTTTTTAATGTTCCTCTTATTATTTATGTTCTCTTATAATTTTATCCTATTATGGTCAGATAAAATCCTTGATATGATTTTCAATTTTTAAAAAGTTTTTTGAGATTTGTTTGGTTCCTAAATATAGTAAATCCTAGAAAATATTCCACATGCTGATGAAAACTATGTGTATTCTTCAGCAGTTGGGTGAAATATTCTGTAAATATCTGTTAGGTTTATTTGGTCTATGGTGCAGTTTAAATCTGATGTTTTCTGCTCATTTTCTGTCTAGATTACCTTCCCAATGCTGAGAGTGGGGTGTTGAAGTTCCCCAACTATTACCATTTTAGGGTCTATCTTTCCCTTTAGATCTAATAATGTTTGCTTTATGTATTAGGGTGCTCTGGTGTTGGGTGCATATATACTTACAATTGTTATATTCTATTGCTGCATTGATCATTTTATTATTATATCATGCCCTTATTGGTCTCTTTTCACAGCTTTTAACTTGAATTAAGGAAATTCATCAACACCAGACAAGCCTTAAAAAAAAATGCTCAAGATCTTACATCTGGAAGTGAAAACATTACCACCATCATGAAAACATATGATTCTATTAAACTCACTGATAGAGCTAGTACACAAAGGAGAAAGAGAAAAGAATTAAACTTTACTACTATAGAAAACCACCCAACCACAAAAATAAACAATTAGAGAGGAACTAAGGAGCAAAGGATATGAAAACAGACATAATGACCAATAAAATGAAAGGGGTTAGTCCTCACCTAATAATAATCACCATGAATGAAATTCCTCATTTAAGAGATACAGACTGGCTGAATGGATAAAAACACAAGACCCAAGTGTATCCTGCCCATAAGAAACTCTCCTCACTGCTAAAGGCATGTGTAGACTGAAAGTGAAAGGACCACAAATGATGCAAAGGGAACCCAAAAGCAAGTGGGAGTATGTTTTCCTCACCTTTTCCTTTCTCTTCTCATTCTGGAATGCCCATAATGTGGATATTTGTTAGCTTATGGTGACATAAATCCTGCAGGATTTCTTTATCATTTTTTATTCTCTTTCTCTCTTTAATTTTTGGTGTGCCTTTTTTGTTCCAGTAGACCTGTCATTGAGTTCAGAACTTTTTTCTTCTGTTTGCACTAATCTGTTGTTGAAGGTCTTGATTGTGATTTTTTTCATTCACTTAATTCTTCATCTCTGGGATTTCTATTTGGTTCTTTTTATGATATTGATCTCTTTACTGAATTTCTTATTCAAATCATGAGTTTCTTTTCTGATTTTGTTAAATTACCTATCTGCATTCTCTTGTATCTCACTGAGTTTCTTTAAGATTATTTTTTGAATTCTTCTGGCATTTCATGTATTTTCTTATGATTGGAGTCTGTACTAGAGAATTATTGTTTTCCTTTGGAGGTGGCATGTTTCCTTGCTTTTTCATGATTGATGTGTCTCTATGTTGATTTCTATGCACATGGTGGAAAAGTCTCCTCTTCCAATTTTATGGAGTAGGTTTTGTAGGGAAAACCACATTTGTATGAATGGGTCTTGGGTTGCCTTTTTGGTAGGATGTGTTGGCCTTGGTTCTAGGTGGACACAGTAGTATAGTCTGTGTGTAGTTTCTTCAGCCATAATCGACAATAATGGTGTTTGCAAGTTTTTCAGTGTCCTAGGATGAGAGAATTTGTGGTAACATGGTGTGACTTTTCTGCTGGTGGGCTCATTGGCAGTTTCTCAGGTTGGGGGCCTATGCCTTCTCCTGCTGGTTGACCAGCTTGGGGTTTGGCTTGCTAGGGTTGGAGCCATGGGCCTGTCACTCTGGTGACGAATATGAGCATGTGTTTGTTCTGCCAGGCTGGGTGTATTCCTGCCAAGAGCAGCTTGTTGGGTGTTTTTCAGGCCCAGGATGTGGGCACACAGCTGCTAGCTGGCCTTGGGATGTGCCTGCTGAGGGCAACCAATTGGGCTGTTTCTCAGGCCTGGGAAGCAGCTGCACAGCTGTTGAGTTGTCCTGGGGTGTTTGGGCTGGGGGCAGCCTATAGGGGTGTTTCTCAGCCCCGATACAGTACACAGCTTACTGGCTGGCCTGGGTGTGTGTCTGTTGAGATTGGTTCATGGCTGTTTCTCTTGTTCAGGATGTGGGCACACAGCTGCTCAGCTGGCCGGGGGTATGTCTGTCAGGGCTGGCTAGAGAGCTGCTTCTCAGACCCAGGATGCTGGCACAAGGCTGCTCTGCTCAACTGGCCTAGGGGCATATTTGCTGGGGGTAGTGCACAGAGCTATTCTCAGGTCCAGGACACAGGACATGGCTGCTCAGCTGGCCTGGAGGCTTATCTATAGGAGATGGCTTATGGGGCTATTTCATAGTCCCAGGATATGGACACAGGGCTGCTCAGTTGGTCTAGGGGCATGCCTGCCAGAGGTGGCCTGTAGAGCTATTTCTCAGGCTTGGGATATGGGCACAGAGCTGCTCAGCCAGCTCAGGGGAATGCCCTCTGGGAGCAACCTGCAGGGTTCTTCATCAAGTTCAGGACATAGGCTCTTGGCTGCTTGGCTGCCATGGACAGCTTCCCAGCAGAGGTGGCCTTAGGACTGTTTCTCAGGCCCTTATTGCAGGTGCAGGGCTGTTGGGAGGCTAGGATCATGTCTGTGGGGAACAGCAGTGCTGTGGGGCTGTTTCTGAGTTCCTGATCAGGAGCACATAGTCACTCTGCTGGCCCCGGGGTGTATCTTTTGCTCAGAGGTTCAGAGGCCTCTCTCACTTGGAGTAGGGGGTTTGGCAGTTTGGTTGGTTCAAAGGTGAATTTGCCCTGTGCAGGATTAGCATACTGTTCCTCAGGCTGGAGGTGCAGTGGCTGGACTTTGCTGTGCAGGACTAGAGTCATGGCCAATCCTGGGCCCAAGCTCCACCCTCCTGGTGTTGTGACAATTCAGCCACCCCTGGGGGCTTGGCTTAATGAAAATGGAGTCCCCGTTCCAAAGAAGAATAGTGGCTACTGGCCCCCAAAGGCAGATGCACTCCAGAGGTAGCTCTGGTCTCAAGATGATACTGTATTATAGCAGCCTGTCTCACAGGAGGTGAATGGGGGGTAGGGAGTGCACGACCAGTGCTCCTAATTTGGGACAGTGCAGCTACATGAATTCCCAGTAGCTCTCCAAACTAGGCTCAGGACTTGTAAGGACTGGGGGATTCTCCTGTTGTGAGGACTGCAGGTGTTTAAGGTGGTGGTAATGGGGGCTGGTGGGGATCTTTTGTTTACTCCCCATCCCCTGGTAGCATGAAGTCCCTCCTGTCTCTGGGATGAACCAATCCATGGTGGGGAGAGAAGGTTGCACAGGCTGGGTGCCTCCATTCTGCCTTCCTGGACTTCCAATCACCACAGGTGTGTCTCCACCCCTGCTACACTCCAGTGCACTCTCTTCCAGTCAAGTCTTACTTGTTTCTTCATTGCCTGTGTCATCCAAAGACCAGTAGGATGGCTAAATAGAAGAAAGGAGAGTTTTATTTCAGGTGATTATTTGCAAGCCAGGAAGAGAAAGTCTCTAGCATAGACCGAAGGTGTTCTTTTCAAAGAGGAGAAGAGCAGGTTGTGTTTTATGACTCACAGGGCTGGTATTATACATATTCAGTAGGTTTGGGAGAAAATCTATACCTATTCATGAGGGGAGGCTATGCATGTGAAATGGGTAACCATATATGTAGCATACATCCTGTTTTCACTTTGGGGTGGGTTTTTAGCATTAAACTGAGGTGGAATTTTGCTCTTTACAACAAAAGGTGAACTATAGAACACAAAGACAGTTTGTGTGAAGACTCTATAGCCTGGCTGAAACTGGCTTAAGGCCCGTAAGCTAATCAGAAAAGAATGTTTGCAAGGCCCATCCTCTGTGCAATCAGAGTTGTAGTGCCCTGGGTTGTAAATAAACCCGATAGCTCCTATTACTAAGGAGTATAGCATTGGTGTGGTTTTTCTTATAGTCCTAGGAATTTAGAAATTTGTCATGGCAGCTTGGTCCCAAACCCTCAACTCATAGATAACTTAGTTTCCTTAATCTTAAAGTCTGTCTTAGTTGATATAGAGGCATCTGTTTTGGTCTCTCAGATTGCACCTTGGTCCTTCCTTGTGAGGGAGACAAGCACCAGGCCTCTCTAGTCAGCCATCTTGCTGATGTCACCCAGTAACATATATTTTTTTTTAATTAAGATATGTACATTGTCTTTTTAAAGACATAATGCTATTGCACTATTAATTGACTACAGTATAGTGTAAACATAACTTTTATATGTACCGGTAAACCAAAAAAATTTGTGTGACTCATTTTATTGCTATATTGGCTTTATTACTGTGATGTGGAACAGAACCTGCAATATCTCAGAGGTATGCCGGTATATACTGTTTTTTCCTGTACATACATATCTATGATAAAATTTAATTTATAAATTAGGCATGGTAAGAGATTAACCACGATAACTAATAATAAAATAAAACAATTGTAACAATATGCCAGCATTACTACTCTTGTACTTTGAGGCTATGTTTAAATAAAAGAAAGATTACTTGAACATGATAAGCACTGTGCTGCCACAGCAGTGGATCTGACAACCAAGATGGCTACTAAGTGACCAATGGGCGGGTAGTGTATACAGAGTGGATACGCAAGACAAAGTGATGATTTACATCTGGGAGGGACAGAAATTTCATCATGCTTCTTAGAACAGCACACAATCTAAAACTTATGAATTGTTTCTTCTGGAATTTTCCATTTAATATTTTCAGATTGTAGTTGATCACGGATAACTGAAAGCTCAGAGAGCAAAACTGTGGATAAAGGAAGAGTACTGTATTGTAGAGATATATATAGATATATGGATATAGATATACATATATATATATGATATAGAGACAGATATATATATATATATAACCACTTCATCTGAGTAAGATATAGAATAGAATTCTGAAATTATAAAATCTCTTTACTTATGAAGTCCTACAGAATTTTAAACTTTTTATGTCTCCTGCACATGTTTATGGCAGTTTTGTACTTTTCTTATCACTTTGGGTATTAATCCTTTCAACAGGTTTAAAATTTATCCATTTTTCACTTCTAACACAGCACTTTGTAATTTGAACAGAATATAAGTATAATAAATTTGTATCACTGTAATTAAATCCAATTGCTATATTCTGAAATAAATATATTGTGATTTTACATTATTATAGTTTATCCTTTTTTCTGACTGATTACAATACAAAATAGCTTATATTCCCAGTATGAGAAAACTGGGCCTCAAAGAAAATAAGTTCTAACCCAGTGTCAGAGCTATGATATAAGTTTATGTCTCATGTCTTAAGAGTTCTTATCTAGTGTTAAATCATACATCTTTTCTAAAGCATCCTTTTTTGCGTTTTTTACTATTATAAGAAATTTAACATGAGCACTACCTTCTCAACAAAATTTTATGTGTAAAATATAGTATTGTTAAACACAGACGCAATATTGTAGAGCAGATCTCTAGAACTCTTTACCTTGCATAACTACAATTTATACCTATTGAATATAAACTCCCATTACCCCTCTCCCAAGACCCTGGTAGTCACCATTCTACTCTGTAAGCATTTAGAGCACTATAGATACCTCATATAAGTGGAATCATGCAGTGTTTGTCATTCTGTGCTTAGTCCGCTTCATATAAAGTCTTCCAGTCTTGACCATATTAACATATAGGCCAGAGTCTCTTCCTTTTTTAAAACTGAATAAGCTTTTGTTTGTACATACCACGTTTTCTTTTTCCATTAATCTATCAGTAGCCATTTAGATTGTTTCCACAATAAGTTTGTGAATAATGCTGCAGTGAAGATGAGACCACATATATCTCTTTGAAATCCTGACTTCAATTATTTTGAATAAATACTCAGACATGGAATTCCTGGATTGTATGGTTGTTCTATTTTTTAAATTTTGAGGAACATCCATACTATTTTTCATCGTGGCTGCACTGTTTAACACTCCCACCAACAGTGCACAAGGGCTCCAATTTCTCCACAATCTTGCCAACACTTATTTTTTGTTTTTGTTTGTTTGTTTGTTTTTGATAATAGCTATCCCAACAGGTGTGTGATGATATCTCATTGTGGATTTGATTTGCATGAAGTCTCCATACTACCCAAAGTAATCTTCATATTCAGTGCAATCTCTGCAAAATACTAGTGCCATAATTTACAGAAATAGAAAAACAATCCTAAAAATTATATATAATCACAAAAGACTCCAAATTTCCAAAGGAATCCTGAGAAAGAACAAAGTTGGAGGCATCATACATTTTGATTTCAAATATATTACAAAGCTACAGTGATTAAAAGGTATGATATTGGCATGAAGACAGACATATAGACCAATGGAACAGAATAGAGAGCCCAGAAACGATCCCACACATATATATGGTCAACCGATCTTCCACAAGGGTGCCAAGAATACACAATGGGAAAAGATAGCTAGTTCAACAAATAGTGCTGGAAAAACAGAATATGCATATGCAAATGAATTAATTTATACCCTTGTTTTATACCATATGGAAAAGCCAACCAAAATGGGTTAAAGATTTATACGTGAAACCTAAATCTACAATTCTTAGAAGAAAACACAAGGGAAAAGCTTCAGGGCCTGGGACTTGTCAATGACTTCTTGGATATAACAACAAAAGCCAAGCAACAAAATTAGACAAAATTAGACAAGTGTGACTCCGTCAAACTAAAAAGTTTCTGCACAGGAAAGAAAATGATCAACAGAGTGAAAAGGCAACCTAAAGCAGAAAACATTTGCAAACTATATATTTCGCAGCGATTAACACCAAAAATATATGAGATGATTCTAAACTGGATGGCAATCATCATCATCATCACCACATTTTGATTTAAAAAATAGGTGCAAAGTGAAAGGATAAGATTTTTGCAACTAAATAAGATAAAACATCCAAAGAGGTATAGAAAAAACTGATGGACATCAGTAATCATCAAAACAATGCAATCTAAGCATTTAAAATCAGATACTAAAGATCTTTTCATTCAGTAAACTACAGGCAACAGAGTGCTAAATTTCCCAGAACCATTATTTATCATTATCAAATCAACATTATATTGAACCAAAGAATATTAAAATGGGCACATTTCCCGGAACTTACTGTTGGATTTCAGTAATCATTATCACTTATTTAGGGGTATAATATCAATCTAAATTGACTCATGGATTTACCTAACCATTTTAGGTATAGTAGTAGAAATTCTAGATTATATGTAAGTATTTAACGGAGCTAATGCTCAATGTTAAGAAAATTTAGTTTTTGTAGATATTTTAAGCTAAAAGCACCATAAGAACATAAATACTTAGTTTGGCCCTTTAATTTTAGTTAAACACTAAAACAATACAAATTCGATAAGCCTATTTCTCTAGAATAAATTATTTATCAAAATCAGATTATCAAGCCATCTAAGAATAAAAATCAACATTGCTGATAACAATGTAAAAAATAAAGTACGAATTTAACTTGTGGCTAATAGAGTGCTCTAATGGTATATGCTTTTATTTTTCTGATGGATGAAGACAGTTCAAAGTAAGGATAATCATGAATTTATCAATTGAAGACATGAAAACATTTGACATTATTCAACTATCTAGAGTCTTATATTTTGAATTAATAAAAAATCAATAATTCTTTTAAATATATTTCTAGCTATATAATCTAGTAGTCACTTAAAATTTTTACTTATTTTATAGTATTTCTCTAGTTTTCATGGTTTAAAAATATCCAAATACATCCAGAATTATGTTTTGCTTTATTGTTATTTTCCTGGGTTTGGGGTGGGGTGTAGTTTTCCAGTTGCAGAATGTAATCAAGGTATAATACAAGACAATGAAATAAAGGTTAAAAGTGCATGCACAGTGAGAAAGAACTAGGACTGAATCTTGGCTCTGGCAATTGTTAGATATGAAAGTTTCAATACAGTGAAATAAAGAAATGTGCACAAAAAGTCGATTCCTGCAGCAAGTGCTCAATAAATAGCTATTATTACTCTCCTTTTGTTGCAAACTCAGTGCTCCATCGGTAAAGCCACAATATTTAGAGTATTCTGCCTTCTATTAAAATTGGATTATAGAACTAGATTTACATTAATTTTAAAAGTTGATCCTATCGCATTAAATCTTTAAGAATCATAGTTATTTTTTCTTTATAATTCTGAAACTTTTGATATATGCTAATATTGACTTATTTTTTACCTAGTAAATTTGTTTCGGCATCTAGTAGAAATACCTGTCTCAAGAGAAATTTAGCTGAGGTATCTTGTTTGCCCCAAACAGAATCAAGGCAACTGCAATGTGGAAAACAGAATTGTGGTAATTTGCATGTGTATTTTTGGTATCAGATAATCACATAATTCACAAATCTTCTTTATTCCCCAAAGGATAATTCAGAGACATAAAGAATGGACAGAGGAAAAAGTCATAATCAAAATGTATTTCATTGGATTTAATCTTGATAGAAGACTCTGTAGAACCAACATAATTCAGCACATTCTATAATTAAAGTTATTTTAAATATTCAAATTTATTAATGTAATTTGTTTACTCCATTATTCACTCCATTCTTATAAAATAACTCTGTTTTCATTCTGGAGGTAAGTAGATAATAGATATAGCAAATCATTTTACACAATTGCTGAATGATCGAGAATTGTGACATTGTATTCCAATGCTCTCTCCACTGATATAGTATCTCATGTGTTTGGATGCCAAATCAATATTTCTTATATTCATTCACTTTGTGTTTTAATGTGATTTAATATGAAAATAGCTAATAGAATTCAAGTGGTAAATTAACCAGTAGACTCTTGGTTTTAAAACAGCATGAGTGCAGCCACTGTGTCACCACCCATTATTTTCATCTGATTCTGCAGTCAGTTGCATGAACCAGTGATCCAACGTCTTGTTACTGTCTTCGTATCCTCTACTGGAAAATTATGCATGGCCAAACATATACTGACAGATATATGAGGGCAGAGTTCACATCCCTTAGTCACAGTTTTGTTCATTCTTTTTTGTAGTAATATGAACTGTAATTTTATGAATATCTTCTAGTTTGTTCCATGAGATTTCAACATGATGAATGTCACTGAAGTTACCATATTTATACTGAAGGGTTTCACAGACAATCTTGAACTGCAGATCATCTTCTTCTTCCTGTTTCTAGCAATTTACCTCTTTACTCTCATGGGAAATTTAGGACTGATTGTATTGGTCATTGGGGATTCCCGACTCCACAATCCCATGTACTATTTTCTGAGTGTTTTGTCTTCCGTGGATGCCTGCTACTCCTCAGTAATCACCCCAAATATGTTAGTAGATTTTATGTCAAAGAAGAAAGTCACTTCATTCCTTGGATGTGCAACACAGATATTTCTTGCTGTTACTTTTGGAACCACAGAATGCTTTCTCTTGGCTGCAATGGCCTATGATCGCTATGTAGCCATCTACAACCCTCTCGTGTATGCAGTGAGCATGTCACCCAGAGTCTATGTGCCGCTCATCATTGCTTCCTATGTTGGTGGCATTTTACATGCTACTATACATACGGTGGCTACTTTTAGCCTCTCCCTCTGTGGATCCAATGAAATTAGACATGTCTTTTGTGATATCCCTCCTCTCCTTGTCCTTTCTTGTTCTGATACTCACACAAACCAGCTTCTACTCTTCTACTTTACTGGCTCTATTGAGATAGTCACTATCCTGATTGTCCTGATCTCCTATGGTTTCATCCTGTTGGCCATTCTGAGGGTGCACTCTGCTGAAGCAAAACGAAAAGTCTTTTCTACATGCGGCTCTCACCTAACTGGAGTGTCTATTTTTCATGGTACAGTTCTCTTCATGTATGTGAGACCAAGTTCCAGCTACGCTTTGGAGCATGACATGATAGTGTCGATATTTTACACCATCGTGATTCCCATGCTGAATCCCATCATTTACAGTTTGAGGAACAAAGATGTAAAACAGGCCATGAAAAAAGTGTTTGGGAAAATTCAGATTATCAATAAAATATATTTTTCACGCTAAAAATTAACTTGAAAAATATTGAGAGTATATTCTTTACCTTAACATCAAGAGGATATAATGAAAATCTTTAATGTATTAATGTAATTCTGTTGTTTCTTGGACATTTTAAAATAAAGATCATAGGAAGCCTTCTCTCTGTGCTGTTATTACATGTAGAAAAACCTGTATCAGCAATCTTCTTTTTACTATGTTTATACTGATACATAAATACACACATTATATATGTTCCTATGTGTATGCATATATTAAACATATGTTTAAACATATATATCCATAGGTGCTAATACTGATTGATATACACAAAAATGCATATACCCAGGCATATACATGTAATCTTTAAAATTCTGTATATTGTCTCCTTTCATCTTCATATAACCCAAATTGTATGGGCTTGCATAATTGCAATTATAAATCATTTCATAGCTGTGTCTGACTAGCTTGATCAACCACCAATTAATCCAGATGAAAACCACTGCTTACAAGCAATTTACTCCTTCCTTAGGTCTATGTAATTGTGGCAATCTAATCATACCCTGTGGTTCATATACCACGTATAATGTGTTCCAATTCCCAAGTGTTATTCCTGTGCTAATTTGTGACAGTGTATTTCTCCCTCTTTTCCTGTATCATCCAGGGCATGGACAAACAATCCATTCTTTTTTTTTTTTTTTAAGCCAGTCAAATTCAGCAGCAACCCATTCTTTAATTCCTCACATGATATAGAGACCGGGCATTAGTATTTATCAAGATAATACCGAAAGTCAAGAATAACAAAAGAAAAGCACAATTCAGAGATTAAGGTACAATTTGCTGGCAGATTTGACTCTTCCCCATCTAGGCTCCCATCTATGTTTATGGGATTCCCTGCAGGCCTGGCCCCTAATCAGCCTTTGGCTTTGTTTTTTTTAACCCAGACCATTCTGTGATGCTCTTACGGATGCCACCGTTCCTCATTGCCCAAACCCAAGAATGAAGGTACAGATAAGAGTCTCTATTCTGCTCATGCTTAGCCCTGCTTCCAACAGACCTCATTTTCATTGCAAAGATATGTCTCCTTTAAAAATACGTTGAGTGGTCATGTTTTCCCTACCCTTCTTCATCTTTCTTTATTACTTGTAAATTATGATTTTTTGAATTCATTCTCTTCCTCAAAGTTTACCTTTATTTGTCAATTATAGCAGGACAATATCCTAAGAACATATAGTACAACCAATGGATATTTTCCTAAAATGGGATCAGTAAGTTTAAATAACACATTAATAGTGCAAATATAGAGCATCTGCTACAATATATTTTCCAATACAATATCACTGGATTTGTTTTCTCCTACATGGAGGATCTCCCCTATGATATCACATGGTTCCTTCCTTCAAATGTCAAAACTAACTTATGGTCATTGATACCCATCATCTGTGCATATACAAACCAGGCAAGGTTGTGTGTGTGTGTGCATAATTCACATGGATGAAATCTCTAAACACACCTGACAATGAAAAACGCCGATAAATTTTACGCTTTAAAGTTTTTTAAGTCTGCACAATAAAAATGGCCATAAATACAGTAAAAGACCAAGCCACATACTTGAGAAAATAGATATATATATGCATCTGTTGAACTAACAAACAATAGACTAAAAATCCACAGGACATTGTATAAAGTATACATACCTTGAAAACTAAGAAGAGGGCACGGTGGGAGGGGGATGAGAGACAAAAATCTCCCTGTTGGTTACAATGGACACTATTCTGGTGATGGATACACAAAAAGCCCCAACTTCAGCATTATACAATTCATCCATGTAACAAAAAACACTTATACCCCCAAAATCCATTGAAATTAACAAAAAGAAAATTCACAAAGAAGAAACTTCTTATGGACAATGTATATGCTTTAATAATTATCTGGAGAATGTAAAGGAGAGTAACATAAAACACTCTTATGCACTTGTAAAATTATTAAATAACACAATTTTAAAAGTTAGTGACTTCAACATGGTGGTAAGGAAATAGAGCAAAGGAAATATTCCCACTCTGCTGGTGGGGGTATTAAGGTTACAGCCACTTTGGTGAAAAAATTGTAAATGTCTAATAAATTTATATATTCAACAAAATCAGATAATAATGTATAGCTAAATGAATTAATATAGGTAAATACAAAACATACAGCTGAACAAATAATAAATTTGCATAATAAGACATTCAATGTTATATAATACAAATTAATTTAAAATATCTGGAAACTTATATTAATAGTATATTTTATTAATGAGTCCATGAATGTAAAGAAATGACAACTTGCATGTAAATGACCAATGGGGCAGGGGTTATCTCCTGTAAAGGAGAAAACTTTATAACAGGACTAACAGGAAGAGGAAGAAGTGTACAAAGAGTTTAAATATTTACAAAGAGTGTAAATATTTTTTAAATCTTATTTTTACAGTAAAAATAATTTAAAGAATGACTAATGTGAATATGTAAAGTCAATCGTACTCCTATGTAATATTCATTATGAAAAACAGGTATGTTTTAATTTAGGAAAGTATATAGTTACATTGTTAATATTTACTAGAACTCTTGAAAGTTACTAGAATCCCCTTAATTATCTTATTTAAAAATTTGGATAATTTGCAAATACAAGTGACTTGGCCAAATTTGAAACAAATACGAAAGATAATTCTAATTTCAACAAATTTGAAGTTCTCATAAATTAACAAAAAGGCAAGGATTTTATTTCACATACTAGACACAATTTGTTATCAAGAATGCATAGCAATTATATGGGCAAAATATAAAATTAGATACTTCACTAAAAAAGACACACAAATAACAAACATTCAAAGTTATATCTCAACTCAGTAAAAATAATTTATTCAGGTAAAATTCACATGCCATAAAATTTACCATTTTAAAGGGAATAATTCTGTTGCAATTATTACATTTACAATGTGCAACCACCACCTCTGTCTACTTCCAAAATATTGCCATCAGTACAAACTACGCATTAAGTAATGTCTCCCCATTTATTAGTTCCTTCAGCCCCTGGCAATCTAGGTTCTACCTCCATGTGTTTTTCTGTTCTGGATATTTCACATAAAGGAACCGCAATAAAGGTGACCTTTGTTTCCTGGCTACTTTGACTCAGCATAATGTTTTCAAATAATGTTTACCCATTGTAGCATGTGTTGGTTTTTCTTTTTTTTAAATTTTATTTTATTATGCTGAACTTGACAGCTGCCTTCTTAACATCTTTAAGTGTACAATACAGAACTGTTAACTATAGGTACAATGTTGTGCAGCTGATCTCTAGAACTCATTTATCTTGCATTACTAAGACTTCACACCTGTTGATTAGAAACTCCATATTTCCCACAATCCCTACCTCCTTGGAACCACCATTCTACTTTCTGATTCTACAAGTTCGAGTATTTTAGATACCTCATATAAGTGGAATTAAGCAGGATTAGTCCTTTTACTGCTGGCTTATTTCATTTAGCTTAATGTCCTCTAGGTTAATCCATGTTGTTGCATATTGCAGGATGTTCATTTTTTATGGCTGAATAATATTCTATTGCATGTATATAACAACTTTTTTTTATCCATTCATCCCTCAATGAACATTTAGGTTGTTTCCACATCTTGGCTATTTTGAATAATGCTGCAATGAACATAGGGGTCCTAATAGCTCTTCGCGATCCTAATATCAATGCTTTTGGATAAATTCTCAGAAATGGAATTACTAGATAATATGGCAGTCGTATTTTTAATTTTTGAGGAATTTTCATATTGTTTTCATAGTGGCTGCACCATTTTGCATTGCCATTAACAATTTATAGTGGTCCTCATTTCTCAATATTCTCAACAATAATTGACGCCTTTTTAAAAAATAGTAGCCTTCCTAACCGGTGCGAGGTACTATCTCATCATGGTTTTGATTTGCATTTTCCTGATAATTAGTAATTTTGTACATCTTTTCATATACCTTTTGACCATTTTTATGTCTTCTTTGGAGAAATGTCAATTTTTAAGTCTTTAGCCAATTTTAATCATGTTATTAGAGTTGTCTCCTTGTTTGTTTTTTTAATATTGAATTGGAGTTTCTTATGTATTTTAGAAATTATTCCCTTATCAGACACATGTTTTGCAAATTTTTTGTCCCATTCTGTGTATTGTATATTCACTCTGTTGATTGCTTACTACACTATGTAGAAGTTTTTTAGTTTGATGTAATCTGATGCCTATTTTTGCTTTTGCTGTCTGTACTATTAGTGTCATATCCAATAAATCATTCCCAAAATTAATGTAATGAAAAATTTCCCCTATCTTTTCTTCTAGAAGTTTTGAGGTTTCAGGTCTTAGGTTTAAGTCATTAATCCATTTTGAGTTGATTGTTGAGGATAGTGTAAGATAAGGATCCAATTTCATTCCTTTGTATATGGGTATCCAGTTTTTCCAGAACCATTTGTTGGAGAGATTATCTTTTACTTACTGTGTATTATTGGCACCCTTGTCAAAGACCAGTAGATGGTATATCTGTGGATTTGTTCTTGGGCTCTCTTTCTCTTCCACTAGTCTATATATCTGTCTTTGTGCCAGTATCCCACAGTTTTAATTATTGTAGATTTGTAATACATTTTGAAATCAGGAAATATCATCTCTCCAGCTTTGCTCTTCTTTCTCTAGATTGTTTTGTCTATTCAAGGTGTTTTGTGGGTTCCATATAAAATGTAGGGTTGTTTTCTCTAATTCTGTAAAAAATGTCATTGGGATTTCAGGGATTTTATTGAAACTGTACACCAGTTTGGACAGAACAGATATTTTAACACTATTAAGTTCCCCAATTCATGAACATGGGATATCTGTCATTCCATTTGTTTGCTATCTTCTTTAATTTCTGTAACCAATGTTTTGTGGATTTTAGTGTACATGTCTATCCCCTCCTTAGTTTATTCATAAATATTTTATTCTTTTTGGTTCTATACTTATTTATTTTTATGGGCAAATAATATCCCACTGTATGCAAATACCACAATTTGTCTATCCATTCATCTCTTGATGGAAATTTGAACTTTTGTTGGCTATTGTTAATGGTGTTGCCTGTACATGTCTTTGTTTGATTAACTGGTTTTAATCCATTTGGGTACAAATCTAGAGATGGAATTGTGAAGTCATATGATAACTCTACGTTTAACTTTTTGAGGAACTTCCAAACTGTTTCCTATTGCAGCTGAAAGATTTTAAATTTTACATTGCCACCAGCAATGGGTATTAATTCACCCATAACCTGGCCATTATTTGCCATATTTTGTTTTCCACCCTGGTTGATGTGAAGTGGTATTTCATTGTGATTCTGATTTACAATTCCCTAACGACTAATGTTGAAAAATTCTTCATGTGCTTATTAGCCATTCGTGTATCTCTCTGGAGCAATTTTTATATCTTTTGCCCATTTTTAATTCGGTTATTTGACTTTTTGTTGTTGAGATGTAGGAGTTCTTTATATATTCTAGATGTATTATTTGAAAGTATTTTCTTTTATTTTTTTAGGTTTTCTTTTCACTGCCTTGATAAATGACCTTTCCTGTAGAAATATTTTTCATTTTAATGAAGCCCAACTTATCTATGTTTTGTTGTTGTTGCTTGTACTTTTGATGTCGTGTTTAGGAATCCATTGCTAAACATAAGTCCGTGAAGATTTATATTGATGTTGTCTTCTAAGAGTTTTCTAATTTTACTCTTATATTTAGGGTGTCAGTTAATTTGAGTTAATTTTTGTGTATATTTTGAGGTAGGGGCTTTACTTTATTATGCAGTATGTGGCTATTCAGTTGTCAGTACTGTAAATATATTTTTAGTCAGTCTTCAAAGTAAAACCTCCATGATATTCCATCACCTCCTTTCATTTGTTAAAATATGAGTTTCCTCATATTTTATTTTATTAAAGCTATTAGAGGTCTTAGTAAAAAATACTCCTAAATTTTTCCTGGAGATATAAATATTAAACATTTATAGTCCTAAATATTAAAATATATCATAAATAGAAACACTAGATCATTTTTGCTACATCTGCTGAATTTGAAAATATTGACACCATATGACCTATTAATTCCAATTGTCACCCAAGTAGATAGACTTGGTAGATTATTGTGTGTGAGAAAAATGAGAAATATAAGAAGATTCAATGCAACCAAAATTCTTATCTAGTTTAAATGCATGAATCAAATCCATAGCAATATTTAAATCACAAAATCTTATTGTTCAGAGAAAAAAAGTCCATCACAAAATGATGTAAACGTCACAAATCCACTTACATAAATTGAAAACTACATAACTGGCAATAATACATATCATTTATATATAAAAAATAATAGTAAATGTATTTTGTTAAAAAACAGAAAATATGTATTAACCTTTAAGATAATATGTTAAGTAACAAGAAACCAGTCACAGAAGGACCAATACTGTATGATGCCACTTATATAAGGTACACAAAAAAGTCAAACACATATAAGCAGAGCGAGTGGTGGTTCCCAGGGGCTGGGGGAGGGGGGGATAAAAGGAGACTTGCTATTCAGTGGGTGTAATATCTCAGTTGTGCCAAACGATTAAGTTCAACAGATGTGTTGCACATTATTGCCCCTGTAGTTAAGAATACTGTAATGCACACCTGCAAGAGTTCAAGATGGTAGATCTCATGTTAACAATTCGTACCAAAAAGAATATACTTGGAAAGAGAGAAAAAGGTCGTGATAGTCCATAGCGGTTGATGCTGGGTGGAGTGGAGGGAATGGAAAATGTGACAGGTTGGATAAATAAAAATTTGGATTATGTTTAATGATGCATTACTTTAAAATAATGAAGCCTATAGTATAAAACTATTGTTTAATGTGGGTGATGGAAATATGGTCTCTAAAACCTCACTTCAGATATAACTTTTGCATTTGTAATGCTTACAGATTACAAAATTCCACACAACAAGTAAAAAGAGTTATCGATAATTAATTACACTGTTTATATATGCTTTGAGGGAAGACCTCAGGTTTATATAAAAATGTATTTTCCATGCAAATAATGTTAATTAAATACTAGAAATAAGATAAGGTATATAATTCTTGAGTGCCTTAAGAATTTTAATTTATAAAAATGATATTTATTTTCTTTACAGCCATTCACATGTTGAACCTATGTTTTTTATGTCTTCTGGTTTTCATGGTATATGTACCAGGACTTGCTCTTGATGCAGAATGGGGCTTTACATTCAGTTCTGTTCCCAATATTCATATTAAAATTGATCATTGGGTCCAGAATTCTATGCTTTCTACCTGTTGGATTATCTTCATCCCGGGGCCAACAGAAGCTCTTCCCAGCTACTATATAAATTAAATTTTAAAAAATCAGATGGAATAATTGCATCCGTTTGTTACTCAATATGATCATTTAAGTGAGTCCCTAGGCAATCTCCACATTTTTACTCTTTAGGTGAAATTTTGAGTAGAATCTTAGCTAATGAGCATTCAATTTGTCCTATTTTCCCTAGGGAATCATATTCTTATCTGGGAAATATGTTGTCATGTTTGGGGCTGGAACCTAGAAACAAACATATTCAGTGTGAAGGTCTTCAGAGACTTCAGACACTCATAAAACTCTTCAGCAGGCTTCATGCAGCAACCTTGGGAATGGGTTTCAGCAAATCTTTTGACACAGGTAGGTTATACTAAATATTTCACATATTTCTAAATCTAAATATGAGGACCAACTATCTTTGAAGCTTTATCAATTTAAATTAGACTCTGGCCTAAAATGATATCTGGTCTGCCTTCTTTTCCAATTGACTCAAATCTCTGCCCATTGATTGCTTAGTGGAAATAATAGTGATACAACATAAACAACAGTACTTAGCATCCCTTTTGACAAATTAAACTGTTTGACCATTTATGCAAATTAATGAATATTCATTACAGATAGTACATTGCACCTTAATATGAAAAGTGATTTTTTTCAGCGCCTTAAAACTGACAGGTGTTTTAGAGGACACTCTATACCAGACAGGAAGCTTCTTAACTGTTGTGGATGTATATGATACTATGTTTCCAAGAAAGCTTACAAAATTATTTGAAGTCAATAAAAACAAGTTTTTTTCATTTCTTCTTGATTTTTGCATTGACCAGGGTGAAAATTCCTAGGATGAAAAGATTCCCTGGTGCCAACAGTTAGTCTCTATGTCCCTGGTGGACACTGAGAGATCATGTTAAGATGCAGTGTTTGTTCCAAACACAATCCACGTCTCAACAAGTTTAGGACAAATTCCACAGTTAGAGACCAATGAAATATAGTCTTGAAAACATCTCAGAAGAGATTTAGGAAATTAATTGGCAATATGATTTCTCATCCAAATGGTGACACTTTTGAAAGTGAAATGCAGCATTGAAATGATTAACGTTATATATATATATAATGTTATATGTATATAACATATATATGTATAAATATATGTGTATATATTTTTAAATTTTTTATTTACTGAGATTTATTTTATTGGTAGACCTATAAAATATCTCTATTAAAAAACTAATTTAAAAAATTTGTACAGAATTACAATAGCTCTTAACAGGAACATATGCTAACTCAAACAAGATTCTGATTTTTAAAAAGACAGGAGAAAATGGGCCCGTCTACAGATTTTATGCCAGTGACATATACTTACTGAAGTAAAAAGCAACCCTAGCTATACCCTCAGTCATACTTCAGTAGAGGAAGGAATTAATCATAGGTAAGAATATTAACTATTTGCTAATCACACAAATTCACAGTATGCAATCAATAATTGGCGTGTTGATATTCTTTTTTGTTGTTAAATAAAGAATAAGTTTATGGAATATAAATGTCAGAATGAACAATGCACTGCATTGGTTTTTGTGTGGCAACTAGACAGGAAATATTTTGATCAAAGCAAGTATTGTCACAGTCTTTTCCACCATAATCTTACCTGCTCGTAAAACATGCACTTCTTTTTAGGTGTAGTGGTAGGAAACAAGAGCTAAGGGATGGCTGGTGCAACATAATTGAATCAGCTCATCAGAGTCATATTTAGTGTGTTGAATAAAGCATCTTTACATTAAAACAAACAGACACTGAAGATTTACTAGAGAATCTGGTTGCAGGAGCACATGTTTTGTTCTGTTAAATGTTTAGCTAGGTATTGTGTCCCCCGGTTTTTAAATAGGCAAAATTATAATTCACTTCCTATTTCTGTTTCAACTATAAAGGCTCTCAGAAAGGTGGAATGAGTTACTGGGATTTAAATAAAAACCCACATTTAAAATCATTCACAATAGCTGCAGGTAACATCAATTTTACATACACTTGGTACCAGGCTCTATGAAAATAAACTTATATTATGCATTATCTTATTTAATTTGCACAATATAAGAATATAAATACTTGGTAAAAATCACACAGCTAGTAATTGGTAAACTAACACCAACCAACTAAACAAACACAAAAACAAAACCATAAAGCTGTGAAGTTTAGCTCATACCATTAACCAGCGTCTTACATAGTCTTTTTGAGTAACTTTACCCCATTGAGCCTCAATTATCTTTTCAGACGTGAAAATAATTACCGTCTACACATATTGTAGGGCACTCCTGCAGAGTAAGGAGATAATTGATTCTGGCATGTATTACTCGCTAAATAAATATTAGCACTCTCCCCCACTCATTTCTCTATACAAGGAAATCAAAGTATGTCAAACTTTAACAAATAAAAATGGTAAGTAATAAAAATTTTTTAAAAATCAAAACAAACTCTAAACAATTTAATGGTAAGAGGTCTATGCCGGAATGGGGAGAGAAAGAATGGATGCCAGAATGAAATAATAGAGAAAAGTCTGAGTAACTACAAGTCAGAATGTTAGGACAGAACTGGCTTGTTCGGCAGAACAAATGAAGTATGACTAAATAAATAGAATTCAGAGTTTTAGAATGACACTGAAAAGAAAGTATTGAGGTGTAGGACTGTTTTCTGGGAGGCTGAAGCAGAATGGTGTGGTAGAAATTTATAAAGAAAAATTCAGGGTACTTAAAGTGTTTCCCACAGAAATATTAAAATCCCCAAGGATGATTGATGACATGGTATGAGCTGCAGAGGACACCTGGGGAAGCTAAGAAAAAGGTAACTGTAGGTCACTCTGGCCCATCAACTTCTTAAGGCCACTCTCTTTTTTCATTGGGAACATACACACACACACAGGTGTGCATGCACATATAAATACATATATATTCATCCAATATATGTGTTAATATATTTTATTATGCATTAATGCATAGTGATGCATATTAACACATATAATAATATTTAATAAATATATATTCATTCAATATAAACTATATTCAACAGTGAATAAATAAATTAATAGCTGTCGAAATGGTTGTAAGACCCTTAATTATCTCTCATGAGTTTATATTTCTGAAGTTTGTGAAAAGATGGAGAGAAAAACAAGATCTGAAACTTAAGGGTTTGTCAGCCAAATAAATTGATTTTAAATGAAACATTTAACAACATAGCCTCTAACAGGAAAAGCAATTTTATCACCTGTTAATGTCTTTCCATTTTCCACATTAAAAGATGAACACAACAAAATAAATGGCCTCAGGGAATCTCACCTGGGTGACTGAGTTCATTCTCATGGGAGTCTCAGACCGTCCGGAGCTCCAGATTCCCCTCTTCTTTGTTTTCTTGGTGATCTATGGGTTGACCGTGGCAGGGAACCTGTGCATCATCACCCTCACCAGTGTTGACTCACAGCTTCAGACACCCATGTACTTTTTTCTCCGGCACTTGGCTATCATCAATCTTAGCAATTCTACCGTCATTGCCCCTAAAATGCTGGTTAACTTCTGGGTTATGGAGAAAACCATATCTTACCATGAATGTGCAGCCCAGCTGGGTGGGTTCTTAGTTTTCATCGTGGCTGAGATTTTCATGCTGGCGGCAATGGCCTATGACCGCTACGTGGCTATTTGCAACCCTCTGCTGTACACGGTGGTGGTGTCTCCACAAGTCTGCCGTCTGCTGGTGTCCCTCACGTACCTCCAGAGTCTGATCACAGCCCTGACTGTCTCTTCTTGTGTGTTCTCTGTGTCATTCTGCTCTTCCAATGTCATCAACCATTTTTACTGTGACGATGTCCCTTTGTTAGCATTGTCCTGTTCCGATACCTACATTCCAGAAACAGCAGTGTTTACCTTTTCAGGAACCAATTTGTTTTTCTCCATGATTATTGTTCTAATATCCTACTTCAACATTGTTCTTGCCATCTTGAGGATACGTTCCTCAGAGGGACGACAAAAAGCCTTTTCCACGTGTGCTTCTCACATGATGGCTGTCATTGTGTTCTATGGCACACTCCTTTTCATGTATTTACAACCAAGGACGAACCACTCATTAGATACTGACAAAATGGCCTCGGTCTTCTACACTCTAGTGATACCCATGCTGAACCCTCTAATTTATAGCCTAAGGAACAAGGATGTGAAGAACGCGTTGAAGAGATTTCTGGATAACCCACGCCAATTGTTCAAACTAATGTAAATTTAAAACTAAAACTATCTTCATTTATAACAGTAGTTTTCATTTCCTCCTGAAAACACTGCTGTTGAAGGAAGTAGCAATAAATGTTTAGGAACTCCATTAATTTCAGAGGGAAAAAATATTAATTGTTGTTATTGCAACCTCATATACACAAACAAAAAAGTATATATAATAATAAACAATAATTTGAAAAGAAGCACATTTTATAGATAAAATATAAGTTACTAGGTGGTTTCTGTACTTTTTAGTCTCTAAACTATATTTATTTATTTTTTATTATTTTAATTTCAAAGTATTACAGGGGTACAAGTGTTTTAGGTTACGTGGAACACTTTTGTAATGCTTGAGTCACGGTTGAAAGTGTGCCCATCACCCAGATAGTGCTCACTGTACCTGTTAGGTAGGTTTTTGTCCATCCCCTCCTGTCCCCTCCCCCAGCTTGAGTTCCACTGAGATTTACTTCCCTTTATGCACATGTGCACTCATCAGTCAGTTCCAATTTAGCAGTGAGTACTCGTGTTGTTTGTTTTTCCATTCTTTAGATACTTCACTTAGGATAATGGTCTCCAGTTCCATAAGAGAAAGCCTAATAGTGGGTGGTGGAGGTATGTGGTATCATTTCGTGGTAAGTGGTGAAGACTCAGATCATTCTCCTAGCAACAGACATCTTGTTCAACTATTAAAAATGATATTTTAAATTTTTGCAGCCTTTTTATCCATCAAATTCTGAACTTTTGTGGAACCAGTTTTACCTTGTACTTAAAAATATATTTGTATCACAGAAAAAGTTCACATGAAAATAAAACATGGAAAAAACAGCTAAAAATTTTTAAAAGGGCCGGGAATGGTGGCTCATGCCTATAATCCTAGCACTTTGGGAGGCCGAGCCCGGAGGATCACTTGAGGTCAAGAGTTCCAGAGCAGCCTGAGCAAGAGCGAGACCCTGTCTCTACCAAAAATGGAAAAAATTAGCCGGGCGTGGTGGTATATACCTGTAGTCCCAGCTACTCTGGAGGCTGAGGCAGGAGGATAGCTTGAGCCCTGGAGTTTGAGGTTGCAGAGAGGTATGATGATGCCACTGCACTCTACCCAGGGTGACAGAGCTAGACCCTGTCTCAAATAACAACAACAACAACAAAATTTAAAAGGGATCCTCCTTTTTCATCCTTCTCACTTGTTGTGTGTACACAAAGCCAAATGTTGATGTTAATCCAAAGAAGATATATAATTATTTTTTCCATCTCATATTAAGATTGTTTTGTAGAGTTAGCTGTCTTTGTTATGAAACCACAATATCAAAAATGCTTCCTTCAGCATTTTCTCTCAGTGTGATTGGAAGTGAAATATTATTAAACAAACAAACAAAGACATCCTTACCAATTCTCAAGAGCCCATCTGACCAAAAAATAAAAGTTCACAGTTTTTATGCACCATGTCTCTGTACATGCGAATGTCTTCTAACATACAATAATAAGAGGGAGAGTGGGACTTACATGTGAGGTAAAGGTGGTGTCTGGAAAGAAACTACCTTAACAATATTTTCAGGGAGATCAGAAATAAACCGAATTCAAGGACTGTGGGACGCAGATCTGTAAGTCAACTTCCAACTTTGGTCTTAAAGAAGCAGAATAGCTGAAAGCAACAGCAACAACAAAAAATAATATTCTATGATGGATATTTTTGGTCTCAAGGGATGACAATACCAATAGTTTGAGAGCATTACCCTTTATGCTATGTATTTATTTATTTGTATGTTTGTTTCTACTTTATTATGGGTATATTTGGCTTTACCAGCTGATATACTTGCAATTGAAGAAGTGTTCTTCCCAGTATAAAACAATTCTCCTTGGGTCTAAGTGAACAGAATTGGAATAACAGGGCTAACTTCACACTTATGTTTATACCAATTTATACATATTGTTAGATGAACTAAGGTCAGTATTTTCTACCTTTTAATTTAGATTACATATGTGTATTTTTAAAAAATAATTATGTTGTTTATTGTATTAGTTTTATATTGCTGCTGTAAGAAATCACTACAAACATGGTAACTTGAAATAACCTAAATTTATTATCCCACAGTGCTATGGGTCAGAAGTTCAAAATGGGTGTCTTTGGGCTAAAGTCAAGGTGTCAGGAGTCTGTGTTCCTTCAGAAACCTCTAGAGGACAATCTATTTTCTTGATTTTTTTTTCCAGCTTCTAGAAGTTGCCCGCAGGCCTTGGCTTGTGTTCCCCTTCCAGCCATCGATCACATCGCTCTGACTCTGCTTCCACTGCTGCATCTCCTCTGCCTCCAACTCTCCTTCCTCTTCCTCTGCCTCATGATTATGTTGGACCCACACAGAGGGGGACCCGTGAGAGCTTCCCCATCTCATGATTCTTGATCATATCAGTAAATTTCTCTTTTCATAGAAGATAACATGTTCCCAGGTTCTGGGGATTAGGAAAGCATTATTTTTCCTACCACATCACTTTAAGCCTATTTTGTGATACTGGGCAATCTAAAAATTTCATACCAGTCTTATTCACTAATGCTCAATACTATAGTCTCGCAAAAGTTTTCATACTATAAACCCTTTCTACATTGTTTATCTACAAAATTTATGCTAAACAAATTATACACAGAGCCTTCTTTGATTGAAGGATAAACAAAAATCATTTGGAGCTAAGTTTCCAAAATTGTATAAGTACATATACACAGACTCGCATAACACTTGTGACAGTTTTGTTCATATGTGATGAATCAACTCAATCAACCAAGAGGACACATCTGCCAAGCACAAGTTTTCAATGAAGCAATCTAGAAAAAATAATTGATCAGCTTTGATCTCCTATTTGTCAAAGTCACCCATGAATAGGGCGTTGGAATGTGAACACACAAATCATAGCAAATTATGTGCATATTCAGGGAGTAAAGGAAGACAAAAGGTCTTAAAGGAAAAAATAAGGGGGATTACATAATTGTTTCAAGATGGCTAACCTTGGCTGCAAAGATCAATAAAAAGGGTGACACCAGTACAAGGTCGGACAGGCAGTTGCTGGGCAGATGTCCTCGCAGAAGTATTTTTTTGCATGTGTGAGGTTGTGATGGCCTTTGTGAAAAGTTGCGATTTTTGCAGAGACGTTTGTGATAGTTTAGTTTTCAGGCATGCATGTGTGAGAACCCTCTCTTCATAGCCTTCTCTACCTATATTTGTCAGGGTTTTTTACTTATTTTTTTAATAGAAGTGACTCCTTTTTTATTCTGACAACTTTCACATTTTCCCTTTTGCATCAAGATCTTTTTGCAAAAGAGTCACTGATCAACCATCCTGTAACTAGGTTATGATGCCCTTTAATTCTGGAATGGACTTATTCTGGTTTCTGGTCTCATCCCACATTGGAGGGAGTAATTGCCAATTATGAGTTAGTGCAAAAACCCTTTCAGCCACATTTGGGCAATAAGGGAATTATGAAAGGAGTGGCTGTCAGGCTAGGTCTGCCTAGGGTCCATTATTAAGTTCAATTTTGTCTATTCCCTAGTCTTTTGGCCACCATCTTAAAGTGTTAGGCCAGCATTAATCTGTTAGGAGTTGTACTGCAAAAATTTAACAAGTAACATCTACAAAGTTTAGAAAGAAAAAATACAAAGTAAAATTAATAGTAGTGTGATAATCTCCGTTTGTATAATAGTTTTGACCCATGAATCTAGGCTTAAAGATAATCAGTTGAATCATTCAATGACACCTATCCTGCCAAGCAAAAAAGTAGGCATTAAGAGAGATAAGAGTCTCATTATGATATGAAGTCTTGTCCTGACATCCTGTGAAAAATTGTCTACAGCGTGAAAAGTTCAACTTTTCATCCTGATTTGTAGTTTCAATGTCTCTAGTTATATCACATGGTATGGTAAAATTTTTGTGTGGTTCATATATCAGGCAGGAGACTCGTTCCTTAAAATTTATCTAGTTTTAGCTTTTAGGGCTTTAGGAACAGAGAATTTTTTTAGTAATTTCATGGAAGAAAGTTGAATTCAAAGAATATAAAATAATTCAGACTTTAGTCTAGTCTACAGGTAGATAACAAAACTTGAAAACAATACACAGGTCTATCATCTAATAATAGGCATAGAAACAAAAATTTTTCTTTCTAAATTGATCACACAGGATTTCAGATTTAAAAACTTCTTGAGCTAGGAAACCAAACTAAGGTTGCTGTGCCTGCCGAGAAGTGAAAATTTTTACTCACTCAGTGTAAGGCTGAGAATCATTGAACCCAGGCATTTGACGCGTGTTTTCAAATATGTTGTTTTGGTCAAGGCCTTGGCAATATAACCAATGTTTCTAATTGTATCCTGCTATAAAGAAAGAATGGATTTTTACTGAACTTATATAAATAACCATATTGTCATAAAAGTTAAGAATACTCGGGAATAATTTCCAAATTTTGGAGGAATCAAATAAGGTGAGAAAACAAATACTTTCATCTTTGTTCACAAAAGTATACTTTACCAAATTTGTGTGAATTATGGATAAGAGAGGAAATTTTCTTAAGCCTAGAAAATAAAATATTTGGGTGAAGAACAAATAATATTTTAAATAAAAGTAATAATAATAACATATTCATCAGTTATTCAATCACATGTAATACATTTTTGTTTTGTTTGATTTTGATTAGTGGTTTTATGAACCTATCAGTTACTTTATCAGAGTTCTGGAAATTTTCATTTATTTCATTGACCTTAAAGTTTTCAGACATCTGTGCTCAAGAGTACTTGTTAGAGTCTTTCCTATAAAAGGCAGTTTTGGACTATAACTGATCATAAAAGCTTTTAGAGAAGAATTCAAAGCAATAATTGTGGATGGCAAAATTTTATAGCAGTCATGGTTAAAAACTTGATGAAAGTTTACAATTGACAAGGAAATTTATTGATTTTTATTACCTGCAGCATTTTAAAATATCAACCAAAATCATGACTAACAGCATCACATCAGGACCCTCAGACGTTTATATATTTCAGAATACTCATATCAATAACATATACATACAAATATAACTTTAAAGAAGATTAAACATAACAACCAAAATTATAACTTATATTCAATTTTTATGAATTTAAATTTTGAAACATTTATATCAATAACATATGCATAAATGTAACTAAAAGAAGATCTAGCATCATTTATTATTTGACAATATTTTCTGTGGAATTTACCAAATAAACCTAATCATGTAATATCTGTACAAGATGAGAGTTATGTTCTTTGATGCTCTCCAGGGGCTCAATTCGAAAATCTCAAAGATAATTCTAGATCAAAAAGTCTTAATTTAGAATTTTGATCCTGGGAAAGCCTGGCAAAGATGTGAAAAAGTTCAAAATACCAGATCAAAACAGAATCACAGGTCACTGTGAAGTAATAGTCACTCATTTAACCAACATAATAATCAAAAGGCTTTAAAAGCTATACAAAAAGTTACATGGATATAAAAACCTTAACCATTTCAAAGCTCAATTTTCTTAAGTAATCAAAAACCTAATAAAGACAACTGGACAATCAAATGCATGAGGTGTATGGGAAATCTCTATGCCTTTCTCTTAATTATGCTGTGGACATGAAACTGGTCCAAAAAATTAAAGTCCTTTAAAAAAATTTGTTTTGAACAATTCAAAGTGTTGATGTGGAGAATCTAGAATTCTTTTACCTTCTTTTAGGGAGTGTAAATTTCTATAAAAACTTTGAAAAAATAAGGATACTAAACACTAAGTTTTATTTTATGTATTATCTATGGTGCAGCTATTCCATTCCTGAGTAATTATGTCCCTGGAAAATAAGAAGTAAAATGTTGTTGGCAGATGTCATCACTATAGACTTAAAATGGAAGCAGGCTAGATGCTCATCAAAAGAACAAAGTATGAATACATAATGGGGTTGTCATACAATGTTTTACACAACAATGCAAGAGGAAGAGGAAGAGGGGGAGGAGGAGAAGGAGGAGGATTAGGAGAAAGGGGAGGAAAAACAGGAATGGATCTCACAGATACATTATTAAGTGAACGAAACCAGCCCCGCCAAAAATTACAGTGGTGTATGCAAATATAAAGGATGTGCTGTCCTCATAAGACACATATAAGTTATATTTTTTTTTAGAAAGTGTAATACAGCTAAAGGAGTCCTACATACAAGCAAGAATGAGGAGTTGATTTTACATTTGAAAATCTGTTTACACAATTAATATCATTATAAGTTAAAAAAAAATAAAATATATTTGTGATAAAATTCAACACCAGCTTGTAATAAACTTTCTAATACAACAAAATAGAAAGAAACTCACTGGATTTTATTAAAATACTATGTAAAACATGTCATGTATTAGTGAAACTTTAAAAGCTTTTTTTCTGAAATTGGCCTCAAGCTTAGGAGATCTGTAGAAAATCATAACCTCTCATTTTTAAAAATTTTTATTAAAAACTATAGAAAATGTATAAATTATTTATTAGAAATAATTTGTGAGTTTAGCAAATTTTCCATATGCCAAATAAATTTAGAAAAATAAACTATTTCTTTATCCCAATGGTAAAAATTAGAAAATAAAATTGAAGGGAAAGTAGCATTTATAAAATCATAAATAAAAACCAGAAATATGAATAAATGTAATAAAAGAAATTCAGGATCTCATAATGATATGCATCAGAATGTTAGAAGTCATTTAAAAGAGATAAATCAATGAAAATTTATAGCAAATATGTCTACAGAATGGAAGACTTAATAATGAAACAATGTTGAATATATTTAAATTGATCTATAGTTTTAATGGAATCCCAAATAAATCTTTCTTTCCCTCCTCCTCTTCCTTCCTCCCTCCCTCCCTCCCTCCCTTCCTTCCTTCCTACTTTCCTTCTTGGACTTTTTCTTCTTCTTCCTTTTGTAACTTTTGTAGCTGATTCTGTTTATTCAGAAAGGCAAAAAGCCAAAAGTAGCAAAGATAATCATGAAGATACAGAACAAAATTGAAGGTTACACTACCATATATCATGGACTAACATAAAGCTCTAGTAATTACAAAAAAACATATTATTTTTGAAAGGACAAACAGACTGATCAATGAAATAAAATAGTGATTCCATCAACAGACCCACACATATACTATCAACTGACATGTGATAGAGGCATCACTGTTTTCCAAAAAAAGAAAGGATAACATTCTGATAAATGTTATTGAATACTTTATATATATATTTTGGTAAAAAAAGGATCTGGACAACTGCTTCTTACCCTATTCAATCAATTCCAGATAGATTGAAGATCTACATATGAAATACAAACAATAAAGCTTTTAGAGGAAAACCCAGGGGACACCTTTGTGATATTGGAGTATGTACAAATTTGTAAGCAGAATATATGAAGAAATAACCAGATAAATTTGAAGCTTAATTTTGGAGAATTTGAAGAAGTTTTGTTCATCTGAATTAACAGTGTCAAAAGAGTATCCCTTGTAGTAGGAGAGGATATATTTTATTGGACCTACATAATCAAACATATATTTCTGACAGAAGGCTCATATACAAAATATAAAAGTAATAATCTTACAAACCCATAAATAATTGACACGAAACCCAATAGAAAGGTGGAGAAAAGACGTGAATGGACACTTTTTAGAAGAAAACGTATAGATGCATATTACACATATGAAAAAGATCTTATTTTTATTCACATTAGGACAATGCAAGTTAAAATGACAGTGATACCCATACCATACAGAAGGGCTAAAAAGAAAATTAAAAAAATAACTCTGGACAAGGATATTAAACAATGACAACTATTATGTCCTTCTTGTTGGAATGCACATTGATACAACTACTCTGGAAATCCGTTTGGCAGTATTTATTAATGCTGAATATGCATACCCCATGACTTAGAAAATCCAGTCTAAGGGATATACCCAAATAGAAATAGAGGTCTATTGTCAACAAAACATGCAATAGAATGTTCATAATATCACTTTTCATAAAACCTCCAGAATAATGAACAACTAACTTGTGGTACATTCCTAACATTGAGTTGTACCACATTCACAGAATGTGAATGAGCAGTTCAGAACTACCTGTGACAATATATTAAATGAAAAACCCAGACACAGAAAAGTAACATGTATAGGATTTCATTAATATAAAGTAACAAAAATAGCTGAAAGTTATGTTATTACAAATGAGTATAGTGGTTGTATGTTTTTGCATATGTGTGGGGAAGTTCATGGTGGAAAAGAAAATGAAGAATTCTTCTAGGGTCCTGATACTGTTTTATTTATTTTTTGCTATTTAATATGAATTCTGGTTACATATATGTGTTAAGTTTGTAAAAATCTATTTATGATGTGTACATTTGTTTATATGCATATCAAATTTCTATAATAAATCTAAAACACCACAAAATAGAGGAAAAATTACACATTTATATTATTTTCCCTCGTGAATTTTTAAAACAATGCAATAGGCAGTGTTTGAGGATTTCTCCATTGTGTTCTCAGCCATAAAGCCATAAAAAGCCACTGTATTGGAAAAGGAGTATTAAGAGCTACAAGAAATACTAAAATTCATGACCTGCAGGTACAGAGTTTTGATTCCAGATCTCTGGGTTACAATAGAGAAGGCTTAACCAAGAAAAATTGTGGAAAGGTATCTAACATAACTTTACTTGTACAGGAATATAAAGGTGTTCTGTATAACAAGCAGATATCCCATTGGCTTTGTTTGAAGCTTTTAATTACTTTAGGCATAATTAACAAATTGCATCTCTTGTCCTTAGAGAGAGTCTCAAAGGAGGAAAAAAACCCATAAATTATTCATGTTGTGTGATTTTAGGAACACATGGGGAGCACAGAAAGATTCCTCATTAGAGGTGAGTAGACTGCACCTGTTTCTGTGATTATACCTCAGAGTTCCAGTTACTTTTCATGGCCCTGACTTCTTTTAATCTTTATTCTTTAATAATTGATCTAGGTGACTTAACCACAGCTTTAAATGTGCTTTCATAACTGAAGTTTCTGTCTACTACAATGTTACCATCATCTTTATTATGATCTCTAGTGAAAGCTAGATATTTACTTCTGTGTAGTTAGCTGATATTCTTTAAATAGTAAAAACAAAAAACACATTTGCAAAGCACCACTTTTAGTTGGAGGTTAAACCAAAGCAAACTACTAAACCATCTATTTTACTATATAGCTCTTCCATCACACCATGATGTCTAATTAGCAAGAGAACAACTCCTCCCCCTAACCCACAGGCTTAGAGAAGTCTTTGACATTCCATAAAATTATCTCCAGAATGATCAAATGCTCCTCTAATGGAGATCAGAACTAAGATTAAAATGCAGGTTTAAGCAAAAATCAGTACTTTCAAAATTACAAAACAGTAATATGTACTTCACTTAAAATTGAGGGGTCTTTTGCACTCATTTATTTACTGGCTCTTTCTAAACCTCTTTTTCTCCAACTTGCAAGTTACTTTGATGTTTAAGTAAATGTATATAAATGCATGTTTTCTTGATCTCTCATTGCATGATGCATTTATTGTCAGCTGTTCTAGTGCTAAAAGCCACATTTGGAAGGGGTGGTGGCAGGACAGACGAATGAGTTAACTTCTCTAACCTCTCTACCTGGCCTATTTTTATAGTGAATATCCAATGCTAAGATCTTCTCATGGTATTTTTAATATGTTTTGAGAGTCTGAAAAAATGAGGATGATATGTTATTTAAAAAAAAAAGGTTTAAAAGGCTAGAACCAGGTCATTTTCAGTAATCACGTAAAATCGTATAAATATATATAAAACCAAATAAAAAGATTTTAGTGTTTACATACAAATCTAAAAATGGTTAGAGAAATAGCTCATATCTTTTCTCACAAGTAGGGAAACTAGTATTTACTACCATGGATGTAGAAAAGAACACACCCTTGCAACCTTTCGTTTATGCAGTCAAACTTGGTTTATACTTGTTTTTATATCCACCAAAATATGTACAAAATGCATTGTCTCCAGAAAATTAATTCAGTTTTCCCAAGTCAGTCAAGAATGTGTCTATAGTGGGCAGGAAAGGATATCAGAGAGCCATTGTTTTATAAGTCATCATTGCTGTGAGATAATTGTAGGTTGCTTACTACTTTCATAAAATTCTTATAGAAATACATGCTTTTATGTGCAGGGTAAGTCAAACACAAAGAATGCCGATGCTATTGTAATTTCAAAGTGGCCATAAAACTCTATTTTATTTAATGAAAAAATGGATTAGCTATGCACAAAAGAAAAAATATTTTCATTACTCAAAGAAGTAGCAAGCAGTAATACATAATCATAATAGACATTAATCAATGATTTTTGAAAGTTGAAATCCAATATAGACAAAGCAGACAAAATTTAGTTGCATTCAAAATGTTGTACAACCATTACCACTATCTAGTGCCAGAACATTTTCATTACCCTGAAAGGAAACTCTCATATGCATTAAGCAGTAAGTACATCTTCTCCCCTTTCCTTTGTCTCCAGAAACAACTAATCTTCTTTCTGTCTCTGCGGACTTGCCTATTCTGAATATTTTATGTAAATTGAATTGTGCCATATGTGGCCTTTTATGCCATACTTATTTCACTTAGCATAATGGTTTCAAGGTTCATCCCTACTGTAATGTGTATTGATATTTCATTCCTTTTATGGATGATTAATATTCCATTGTATTAATTCCATCATATAATATTAATATATCACAATTGTTTATCCATTTATCAGTAGATGAACATTTGGATTGTTTCTACCTTTCGACTATTGTGAATAACGCTGCTGTAAACTTCCCCGTACAAGTTTTTGTACAAACATCTATTGTTTCTACAGTATATACCTTGTGTATATACAAGGAGTATTGCTGAGTCATAGTGGTAATCCTATGTGTAACTTACTAAAGTAATTGTCAAATTGTTTTCATAGTGGATATGTCATTTTACATTTTCAAAGACATTGTACAAAGGTTCCAATTTCTCCACACCCCTGCCAAGATTTGTAATTTTCCTCCTTTTTTTTTTTCTTTTATTATAGCCATTCTAGTGGTTATGAAGGAGTGTATCTTTGTGGTTTTCATGGTATTTCCCTAATGAAAAATGATATTAAACATCTTTTCATGTGCTTGTTGGCCATTTGTATATCTTCAGTGAGATATGTCTATTCAATTCCTTTGCCAGTTTTTAAAAAATTTATTTTATTGTAAATTGACTAATTGAAATTATATATATTTATGGGGCACAAGTGATTTTATGATATATGTATACAGTGTTGAATGACTAAATCAAGATAACTAACAAAACCATCACCTCAAACACTTTTAATTTTGTGTGGTTAGACCTTTTGGAATATACTCTCTTAGCAATTTTGAAATACACAATACAATATTATTAACTACAGGAACTAGGCTGTGGACTAGATCTCAATAAATAAATAAATAAATAAATAAAACTTACTTTTCTTCTCTAACTGAAACTTTATGCCCATTGACCAACATCTCTCATTTCTCCCTCCTGCAGCCTCTGGTAACCACCATTCTACTGTCTGCTTCTATCATTTTAGATTCCACCTATAAGTGAGATCGTGCAGTATTTGTCTCTCTGTGCCTAGTTTATTTACTTAGCTTAATGTCATCCAAATTCATCCAAGTTGTTGCAAATGACAGAATTTCCTTCTTTTATAGAACAGAATAGTATCCCATTAGGTATATATACACATTGTCTTTATCCATTCATCTGTGGATGGACACTTAGGTTGATTTCATAACTTGGCTATTTTGAATAATGCTGCGATAAACATGAGACTGCAGATCTCTTTGACATAGTGCTTTCAAATCCTTTGGCTATATAACCAGAAGTGGGATTTCTGGGTTATATGGTAATTCTGTCTTTAGATTTTTGAGGAGCCTCCATACAGTTTTCCATAATGGCTACACTGACTTACATTTCCATCAACAGTGTGAAAGGGTTCCCTTTTCTTCACATTCTTATCAACTCCTGTTATGTTTCATCTTTTTTATAATAGCCATTCTGACAGGTGTGAGGTGATATTTCATTGTGGTTTTAATTTACATTTTCCTAATAATTAATAATGTTGAACATTTTTTCATATGCCCACAGGTCATTTGTATGTCTTCTTCTAAAGACATGTCTGTTTGGGGCCTTTGCTCATTTTTTTTTAAATCATGTTATTTGTTTTCTTGTTATTGAGTTGTTAGAGTTCTTTATATATTTTGGACATTAACACATTATCAGATGTATGGATTGCATGTGTTTTTTTTTTCAAGTCTGCATGTTGTCTCTTCACTCTGGTAAGTGTTTCCTTTTGTGTGCAGAAGCCTTTTAGTTTGATGTAATCCCATTTGCCTATTTTGCTTTCATTGCCTGAGCTTTTGGGGTGCTAGCCAAGAAATCATTGCCCAGATCAATATCATGGGAATTTTCTCCTATGTTTTCTTTTAGTAGGTTTATAGTTTCAGGTCTTACAGTTAAGTTGATAACCTAGTTTCAGTTGGTTTTTATATATGGTATGAAAAATGACCCAATTTCATTCTTCTGCATGTGAATATCCAGTTTTCCTATACACTTTATTGAAGAGACTGTTCTTTTTCCATTGTGTGTTCAATTTTGACATCTCTATTCTGTTCCATTGATATGTCTATATTTATGTTAGCACTATGCTTTTTTAACTACCAAAGTTTTGTAATATAATTTGAAGTCTAGTAGTGTGATATTACCAGATTTATTCTTTTGGCTAAAGTTTTCCTTGGCTATGCAAGTTTTTTTTTGTGGTTCCATATGAATTTTTAGATTTGTTTCTATTTCTATGAAAAATGACATTGTAATTTTGACAGGGTATACATTGAATCTGTAGATCCCTTTCGGTAGTATGGACTTTTTAACAATATTGATTCTTGCAATCCATGAATACAGAATATCTTTCCTTTGCCCAATTTTGAATTGGTTTGTTGGTCTTTTGTTGCTGAGTTGTAAGAGTCCTTTGTATATTCTATATACTAGACCTTTCCAGATGTGTGATTTGCCATTTTTTCTCATTTTATGGGTGTGTTTTTACTCTTTGATAACACCCTTTGATACATACAAGTTAATTTATTTTTTAAATTTTAATTTAAAAACATTAAAATTTAAATTTAATAGATACATTTAAAATTTATCTATTTTTTACTCCTATTGCTTGTGCCTTTGGAGTCATATGTGAGAAACCTCTCAGAAACTCAGCTGAGCTGGGAAAGTGAGAACTGAGCTCTCAGGTATTGGTATAGCTAATTAAAGCAATAAGCCATACATAGAAGAGTTAAGCCTTTAATCACTTAGCGCAATGTCATAAGCAAAAGTTTAAGACTTGAGATAGCACCAACTCCCCCTGTTCCATTTCCTTCATGGAACAGGCATATAGGATCAGGTGGACCAGTGAATATTTGGATGTTGTCTCACTGTTGAGGGAGCTCCAGGACAATAGGCTCTGTCAGTTTGGTGGACCCTGAGGTGTGGGTATAAATGGAGGGGAGATTTGGAGGGGTGAGAGTTAGACATGAAAATTACTGAGTAGGGGGAAAAGCAACTTCAAGGTTTCCCCTTCCTCTATCCATAAGGAGGTCTCAACATTGACACCTGGAGAAAACTTTTGCTTTCAGATAAAGAGACCTAGGAATAAAATCACCAAGGTAGGAATGAAAATAAAGTCACGTGTGGCCAAATGATGGGGATATTTTATGAGAAATGTGTGGTTAGGTGATTTTGTCATTGCATGAACATCACAGAGTGTACTTACACAAATGTAGATGGTATAGCATACTACACACCTACACTATAATGGCATAGCTTATTGCTCCTGGGCCACAAAACCTGTACAGCATGTTACTGTACTGAATAGTGCAGGCAATTGTAACACAATGATAAGTATTTGTATATCTAAACATAGAAAAAGTACAGTAAAATAAGGTATAAAAATAAAATTGGTACACCTGTATAGGGTACATACCATGAATGGAACTTTCAGGACTAGAAGTTGCTCTGGGTGTCAGTGAGTGAGTGGTGAGTGAATGTGAAGGTTTAGGACATTACTGTACTCTACTGTAGACTTTATGAACCCTGTACACTTGGGATATACTAAATTTATAAAAGAATTTTTCTCTCGTCAATAATAAATTAGCCTTAGGTTACTGCAACTTTTTTAATTTATAAACCTTTTAAATTTTTAAAAATACTTAGGTGTATTATAATAACACCTAGCTTAAAACGCAAACACATTGCACAGTTGTACAAAATATTTTCTTTCTTTATATCCTGATTCTATAAGCTTTTTTCTATTTTTAATTTTTTTTGCACTTCTTAAACTTTTTAGACTTTTTGGTTAAAAACTAAGACACAAACACACACATCAGCCTAGGCTTACACAGAGTCAGGATCAACAATATCACTGTCTTCCACCTCCACATCTTGTCCCACCGGAAAGGTCTTTACAGACAATAACACACATGAAGCTGTCCTCTCCTATGATAACAATGCCTTCTTCTGGCATACCTCCTGAAAGACTTGTCTGAGGCTGTTTTACAGTTAACTTTTTTTTATAATTAGAAGAAGTACATTTTAAAATAATGATTAAAACGTATAGCATAATAAATACATAACTAGCAACACAGACTTTTATTATCCTTATCAAGGATTATGTAGTGTACATTATTGTATGTGTTGTGCTGCTATACGACTGGCAGCAAAGTAGGTTTGTTTGCACCAGGATCACCACAAATATGTGAGTAAGGTGTTGTACTGTAACATTATGAGAACTACAACGTCACCACGTGATCAAATTTTTCAGCTCCATCATAATCTTGGGGGACCACTATCATATGTGTGTTCTGTTATTGACCAAAACTTTGTTATATAGTGCTTGACTGTATATGAAAGAACATCATTGGCCAGGGAGGCCGATTCCTTCACAGCAACTCTGTTTATAGATTACAATACTTTGTACAGAAAGCGTGGTTTGGGTAAGGCAGCTTTATCCCCTGAGGCCTGATAGGAAAAGCCTATGACCAGCTTAGGTTAACAGCCTAACTAGCCCATGGTTAGGACTGAAAAATCACCCAAAGGAAAAAAAGACATTCTACAATAAAGACATCTGCACTTGAATGTTTATAGCAGCACAATTCACAATAGCAAAGATGTAGAAATAACCCAGGTGCCCATCAATACATGAGTGGATTAATAAAATGTGATGTATGTATACCATGGAGTACTACTCAGCCACAAAAAACAATGGTGAATTAACACCTCTCGTATTATCCTGGATGGAACTGGAGCCCATTCTTCTAAGTGAAGTATCACAAGAATGGAAAAACAAGCACCACGTGAAAAGTCACACGTAGATTTTTGACCAAGAGTTTGACTCCTAAAAACCATTGCCAAATCCAAGGTCATGAAGATTTACAATTATGTCTTCTCCTAAGAGTTTATGGTTTTTTCGCTTATAGTCAGGTCTTTGACCCATTTTGAGTTAATTTTTGTATATGGTACAGGGAAGGGTCCAACTTCATTCTTTTATATTTGAATATTCAGTTGTCACCGTATCATGTGTTCAAGGAAGTATTTTTTCTCCATTGAATGATCTTGGCGTAATTGTCACAAATCAATTGGCTGTAGATGTACAGGTTTAGTTCTGGAATCTCTGTTCTGTATATTTTTTTACTCAGCTCCTCCACCATGGCCTTCCTTTGTGTTCAATTTATTTTTATTCTAATATACCATTTGATTCCTTTCTCATTTCCCCTTCTGTATTTTTTTGTTATTTTTTTGCTGTTATCTTGGGGATTACAATTAAACTCTTAAATTTATAACATAATTTTTTAATTTCAGAATATTAAGGGTGTACAAATGTTTTCTTTAACGTGGATACCTTATATAATGCTTAAGTCGCGGCTTTCAGCGTGCCCATCAGCACAGAGTTCATTGTACCTGATAGGTAAGTTTTTACTCCTCGCCACCCCAGCCTAAGTCCAGTCGTTCCTTTGATACTGATAAAATGGCCTCTTTATTTTATACTTTGCTAATACCCATGCTGAATCCAGCGATCTATAGTTTGAGGAACAAACTATAACTTTGGTAATACCCATGCTGAATCCAGCGATCTATAGTTTGAGGAAGGCCACGGTGGAGGAACTGAGTAAAAAAATATATTTCCAATGTCCTTTATATCTCTTTGTTCCCATGTGTGCCCATCGATTAGCTCCCAGTTATTAGGGAGCACATGTGGTGTTTGTTTTTCCCGTTCCTAGATACTTCATTTAGGATAATGGTCTCCAGTTCCATCCCAGTTGTTGTAAAAGACATTATTACACTCTTTTTTTATGGCTGAGTAGTGCCCCATGGTATGTATATATCATGTCTTCTTAAGGCACTCATGAATTTTTGGGTCCTTAGGTCGATTCCACACCTTTGCAATTTGTGAATTGTGCTGCGATAAACATTCGAGTGCAGGTGTCCTTTCGATAAAATGACTTCTTTTCCTTTGAGTAGATATCCAATAGTGGGATTGCTGGATGGAATGGTAAATCTACATTTATTTCTTTAAGGACTCTCCATACTGTTTCCTATAGAGGTTGCAGTAATTTGCAGTCCCACCAACAGTGTATAAACGATCTTTTCTCTATTGTTTTTTGACTTTTTAATAATGGCCATTCTGACAGGGGTGAAGTGATATCTCATTGTGATTTTAATTTGCATTTTCCTGATGATTAGTGATGTTATAGCAACCTAATTTGAATTAATGCCTACTGAGGTTCAATAGTATACAAAAACCCTTCTGTTATACAACTCTCCTCCCACTTTATGTTGCTGTTTCACAGATTACAACTTCATGCATTGTGCACCAGTTAATAAATTTATAATTATTTTTTATGTATTTTTATTTAAATCATATAGAAAAAAAGAAGAATGAAGAAGAGTTACAAATCAAAAAACAGTAAACACTAGCTTTTCTACCACCTATATTCACCTATTTAGTTACCTTTATTATAGTTCTTTATTTCTTTTTATGACTTCTAGTTACTGTCTAGTGCCCTTTTATTTCATCCTGAATCATTTTTTTGGTATTTATTACCGGGCATGTTTACTAGTGGTGAACTCTGTCAACTTTGGTTATGTCATAATTATTCTTCATATTTGAAGAATAGCTTTATCAGATATTCAATTCTTGGGGGACTTGCGTTTTTCTCAGCCCTTTCAATATGTCATTGCACTACCTTCTTGCTTCCCTGGTTTTTTATAAGTGGTTAGTTATTAATTTTATTGAAGATTCCTTTTATGTGATGCCATCTTTTTTTGCTACTTTCAAGATTCTCTCTGTCTTTGGCATTCAACAGTTTGATTGTCAGATGTTTTTCATTGTGGATCCCTTTGAGTCTATCCTACTTGAAATTCATTGAGTTTTCAGATGTGTGAATCCATATCTTTCATAAAATTTGAGTTTTGGGGCCATTATTTCTCCAAGTATTCTTTCTGTCTCTGTCTCTCTTCTCCCTTTGGGGCACTCATTATTCTAATGTTGGTAAGTCAGTTGATTCAAAGTCCTTGTCTAGTAACTTCAGTTTCTGGGCTTCTTCAGGGATAATTTCTGTCATTTTTTTCACTGGGAATGGAACATGTTTTCCTTTTTACTCACATGACTCATTTTTTATTTTTTAATTTAAAATTGGACTTTTTGGCTGGGTGCAGCGGCTCACGCCTGTCCCAGCACTCTGGGAGGCCGAAGCTGGAGAATGTCTTGAGCTCAGGAGCTCGAGACCAGCCTGAGCAAGAGCGAGACCCCGTCTCTACCAAAAATAGAAAAAAATTGCCAGGTGTGGTGGTGCACGCCTGTAGTCCCAGCTACTCAAGAGGCTGAGGCAGGAGGATCGCTTGAGCCCAGGAATTTGAGGTTGCTGTGAGCTATGATGATGCTACTGCACTCTAGTCTAGCAACAGAGTGAGACTCTGTCTCTAAAGAAATAAATAAAATAATAAAAATAAAAATAAAATAAAATTAGACTTTTTGAATATTTTAATGAGAGTTCACCAGAAAATCACATTTCTTCTCTCCACAGGGCTTTGATTGCTATTATTGTGGATTGTAGTTGTTTGTCTTCCTAAATTGTTTTTAGACATTCCTTTTTCTAAATTGAATTTTCTAAATTATTTTCTTAAAGATGACTCTTTGGTGTGTGTGGTCATCAATGTCTATTTAGTCAATTTGTCTGCTAGTGGCTTGAGAGAGATCTCTTTAAATTCCTGGAGCAAAAAAAAAAAAAAACTTTCCATATTTTTTAATATTGACTCTGTTTTGAGGATTTCCTTAAACTATTAGCCAGGCTGTTCAAAACTTTGTCTTAGCCTTTACTTCCAATTATAGAATGATGTCTATAATTGATGAAATATGAAATAAAAATAAATATATTTTTAAATATAATTATAACAAATATATTCTACAAATTTTCCAAGTAGTGAGTAATTAACTTAATCAAGAGATCAAATATCTTTTGTGTGATCCATGTAGATTAAAACAGAACAGAAATTTGATATCTATCTCTCTCTTTTATTCTTTCTGTCTTCCTACCAGAATCAAGTTCTATGCATCCACTTTGGATTTTTTTAGATTTTTTTCATGATATTAATTGTATTAGTGATGTTAATATCTCTTAATGATATTAACTTTTTTGATAATATCAAGTGTTTTATCTCCTCAAATATTTTGATATTATTTCCAGGGACATTAACCATGTTCTTCTATTGATTGGGTTATCCATAAAGTGAAAGTATTATCTAAAATATTTATTATATTTAGTATAAAAACTTTTGTTAAGAATACTTCATAAGATGCTGTGTAACTTACTTTATCTTATCCAGTTGCTTCATTGTTAGTAATGCTAATTCAATCCTTTGGCTAAGGTTCTGCTGCTCAGAACTATCCAAAGGTATGGTGTCTGTTTTACAATTAATAAGTAATGTATGGGATAAGTTTTTGGCACAGTATGAATATCATGTTCTAAACAAATTCTCTCCCATTTAAAGTAAAATTATTCAGTGATGTTCACCCTATTTTATCCGTTACTTTTTGGTCTTGGCTTATATCCTACTATTTCATTGTGCTGCATTAAAATACTTTAGGGGAGGGTGGATGTTTGTTTGTTCTGTGTTGATGATGCTATCAATTTACAAAATGATAGTTTAATTTTCTCAACTTTCAAAATTTATGTCAAAGTGCTGAAGTTGAAGATATGGAATGAGCTTATGTTAAATATATATAAGTAATTATATACTTAAATCCTTTTTCTCCATATATATGTCAATGTATATGTATGTTTATACATATATACACATATAAGTATTATATATCAATATAAATATGTGTGTATATACACGTTTTTAGTCATATCTCATAGAAGTTAACTATTATTCTTATATTTATTCCCAGTATATGTTTCCTGAGTGGACCGAATGGATAAACACAATCTAACAGTACTGAGTGAATTCATTCTAATGGGAATCACAGACCTCACTGAGCTGCAGACTACATTATTTGGGCTCTTCCTCACTGTGTACATGGTGTCAGTTGTGGGCAACTTGGGCATGATCATCCTCACCAAGGTGGATTCCAGGCTACAAACACCCATGTACTTTTTCCTCAGACACTTGGCTCTCACTGATCTTGGTTATTCAACAACTGTGGGACCTAAAATGCTAGTAAATTTTGGCAAAGATCAACGTACAATCTCCTATAATTGGTGTGCTACCCAACTCACTTTCTTCAGTACGTTCATCACTAGTGAAATTTTCATTCTGTCAGCAATGTCTATGACCGCTATGTCGCCATCTGTGACCCTCTCCTCTACACAGTCATCATGTCACCAAGGGTATGTCAGGTGCTGGTGGCCATCCCCTATCTCTACAGTGTCTTTTTGTCTTTGCTGACTGTCATAAAAATTTTTACGTCATTGTTTTGTGGCCATAACATCATTAGGCATTTCTACTGTGACAGTCTCCCCTTGTTATCTTTAATTTGCTCAACTACACATGAAATTGAATTGATAATTCTGATCTTTCAGCTTTTAATTTGGTTTCATCTCTTCTGATAGTCCTTGTGTCATACATTCTGATCCTTGTCACAATACTCAGGATGAATTCTGCAGAAGGTAGGTACAAGGCCTTCTCCACCTGTGGATCTCACCTGACAGTGATAGTTGTATTCTATGGGACTCTATTCTTTATGTATGTTCAGCCTAAATCCAGTCGTTCCTTTGATACTGATAAAATGGCCTCTTTATTTTATACTTTGGTAATACCCATGCTGAATCCCATGATCTATAGTTTGAGGAACAAAGATGTGAAAAATGCCCTATATAGAATCTGGAAAATGTGTACAAATATTCTATTTAAAGTTAATTGTAGGATGTGATAACAATAAATTATGCCACTGCCAATATATACTATAACTGATATTGCTTCAGCCTTGTACTGTTGCCTCCATGGGATTGGTAAAAATCAATGTATGATAAGCACAGAAATAGAGAAACTTATTAATTATTTTAAACCAAAATATGTCACTAAGAGATGACTAACTCTGGCTCATATTTCAGATATTAATCCATATTTAGTTTAAAGTCTAGCTTAGGTGCCATTCCTACACATTCTCATATATAACCTGTTTCCATGTCTCTTCCACTAAACTTTTGTTTTTTTAAAGCCAATGACTTTGTACATTCCATTCACTATTTTATCTGTAGTGCCTAGCACAGTAAAAGACACAAAAAAGATACCTGATGGATATTATATAAATAAATGCATATGTTTCATAAACATATATTATTAAGTTAAACAACCAAATTTCTCTCTTTGTGAAGCTTGCAAAAAATAAACAGAATGATAAGTGAGTTATTTAGCATGATAGATGTTATTGGGCAAAATGAAAATAGGATATAGCAATTAGCCAGGATGGAAGTTAAATTTTTGATTAAATTTATCAGAGGATCTCTCTGAGAAAATGATATTTGACTAAATATTTGAAGAGTTGAGTAAGTAGACTGTGTGGATATCTGAGGAAAGACTGTTCCAGTGTGTGAGTACTATCAGTGGAACAGTTTTTAAATAACAACATGACTACAATGTTGAGAAACAGCAGAGTCAAATGTGATTGGAACATAAAATGAGATTAAGCAATAGAAGTTAAAATGTTAGATTTGTAATGTAGAGCTTGACCAAGCAAGGCTATATAGACCATTGTAAAACTTGCCTTTTATTCTGATTGATAAAAGAACAATTGTAGGATGTTCAGCTAAAGAATGATGTAATCTATCTTTGGTTAATGGACAGCTATGACTGCCATGCAAATAATAGATTGTAGAATACTAAGAACAGAACATGGAAAATCCTGAGGGGGTTTAATTATGATACGTTCAGAAAAGAACAGAGGCTTAGACCAGAATGGAAACAGAGGATGAGAAGGGATCAGAAACATAATTATCCTAATTTGTAATTATAGGTGAAAATTCCCCAAATGTTAAAAATTTAAAACCCTTAGATTCAAGAAGATTAAGAAACCCCAGGTACAAAAAATATTTAGAAAACTACCTGAAAGCACAGCACAATCAAATTGCTCAAAGCAAGTGACAAACGAAAAACTTAAGAAGTCAAAGAAACTTTGTACACAGAGGAACAAAGAAAAGAATAACATCATATTTCATTTCATATAACATTGTACATTTATCTTCTTATCAGAAGCAGTGTAAGTCAGAGGAGAGTGGAGAAACATCATTAAAGTAGTGAAACAAAATAACTGTCAACTTAGGATTCTGTACCCAAGGAAAAGATATTTCAAAAAGAATGCAAAATAAAGACTTTCAGACATAAACCATTGAAAGAATCCTTCACCAGCAAACTTGTACCATAAGAAGTGATAAAGGAAGCCCATCAATCAGAAGGGAAAGGAACCAAATGAAAACATGAATCTAGACAAAGGAATGAAGAGCACCACAAATAACTACATATGTGATTTAAATCTATTAAAATCATATATGATTTAATCATTTGAATGTATGTGAAAGTTAATTAACTGTATAAAAGTAATAAAAATATATAACAAAATTTGTATAAAGGAATGGTAAGAGTGGTTAAATACTGTAATGTTTTTCTTTTATATGTGAAGGGGTATTAGTACACTTGAAAGTAGACCATGATAAGTAAAATATTTATACCATGTACCCTAAAGCAGACACTAAATTAACAACAACAGAAACAACAAAAGAGTTGCAGCATTTGTTGTGACCTGAATATTGTGTTTCCCCCAAATTTATATTTCAAAATCCTAAGCCCTAAGGTGGTCATATTAGAAGGATCTTTGGAGTTAATTAGATCATGATACACATTCCTCATGAATGAGATTAGTGTCCTTACAAAAGAAGCCTGGGAAAGCTTGTTTGCTTCTTCTACTATATGAAGACACAGTGAGAAGGCTCTGTCTATTATCCAAAGAGGGCCCTCTCACCAGACACCAAATTTAATGGCACCTTGATCAACTTGGACTTCTTACCTGCTAGAACTGTAAAAAATAAATTTCTGCTGTTTATAAGGCACCCACTTTATGGTAATTTGTTTTAGCAGCCCGAATGAACTAAGTCCACAACAAAAGATAGAATAGAAAGAGGAGAAAAATAGAAGAAGAACAACAACAAAATGATGGGATGGGTAGAAAGCAAATAACCACGTGATAACACCTAATGATATCAGTAATCACATTAAATGTAAATGGTCCAAATATTGAATTAAAAACAGATTGTCAGATTGCATGAAAACGCAAGACCCAAATATATGCTGTCTACCACTCACAATTCATTTCAAGGACACAAACAAGTTCTTATAAAAAAGATATAAAATAAACAATATGATAATATAGTGAAAAATAAAAGTCAGAGTAGCTTTAATATCAAAATAGATTTCAGTACAAAATATCATAAGAACAAAGGATATTCTATAATGATAAAGTAGTAAATTAATCAAGAAGACATAATAATAACTAATGATTATGTCCATAATAACAGAGCTTCAAAATATAAGAAGCAGTAACTGATAAAATTACAAAGAAAAATAGGCAAATTCACATTATGGTCAGAAATGCCAATACCCCTCTCAAATATGGATAGGAAAAGTAAGCCAAAAACTTAGAAAGTTATTAGTATAGTAGCTCAACACTATTAACTAACTTGTATTCTATAAATGACAATAGACTCAAAATAGCAAAAACAAACTTTGCAGATTTATATGGAACATTTGCCATGACATACTAAATTCTGAGTCATAGAAGAAGTCTCAGCAATTTAATTGGTTTGAAGTCTACAAAGTTTATTCTCTGACAATAGTGAAATTAGATAAGAAATCAATTTGCAAAATATTTCTGAAAAAAATCTCCAAATATTTGGTAGCCCAATAACAATTTATATTAATGTATGTGTCAAAAAAGAAATCATTATGAATATTAGAAAGCACTTTGATCTGAACAAATATTTTAAAACATATCAAATTTGGATGATCTAATGAAAACTGTAGATGGAGGTAAATTGGTGGCAATAAAAATCCATAAATTAGAAAACAAGAATTGCCTCAAATAAATATCTCTGCTTACAACCCAGGAACCTAAAAGAAAAAAAAAATGGAGTAAAGATTGAATAAAATTTGGCCGGGCACAGTGACTCATGCCTGTAAAGCTAGCACTCTGGGAGGCCGAGGTGGAGGATCACTTGAGCTCAGGAGTTGGAGACCAGCCTGAGCAAGAACGAGACCCCATCTTTACTAAAAAAAGTAGAAAAATTAGCTGGATGTGGGTGTGGTAGCGTATGCCTATAGTCCCAGCTACCCGGGAGTCTGAGGCAGGAGGATCGCTTGAGCCCCAGAGTTTGAGGTTGCAGTGAGCTATGATGACGCCACTGCACTCTACCTGGAGCAACAGAGGGAGACTCTGTCTCAAAAAAAAAAAAAGATTGACCAGAATTTTTAAAAACATAATAGTGCAATATAGAATAAGAAAATAAAACAAGATAGAAGTCTTAGACAGATGGTGACAATTTACATTGAAGGGGAAATAGAAGTAACTAATTTCTGTCCCTGTGGTCAAAAAATAAAGAAAAGACAAAAGCTGTTTCCTACTTATATGTGGAATCTAAAAAACTGATCTCATAGAAACAGAGCAGATATATGGTTACCAGAGACTGAGGGGAACAGAAAAAGGGGATGTGATGAAACTGTATGAACGTTCAGTTAGACTGGAGGAATAAGATTTAGTGATCTATTGTACTGCATGGGGATCACAGTTAGTAATAATGTATATTTCAAAATTCCTAAAAGAATACATTTTTAACATCTTCACTACACACAAAAAAAGTGTTAGTAAGGTGATTAATATGTTGATTAGCTTGATTTAGTCTTTCTACAATGTATATACATAGATCAAAGCATAACATTGTATCCTGTAAATATACACAATTTTGTCAATTAAATAAGTTTATTTTAAAAATAATAATTAAAAAGGATAAACAAAAACCAAATCAAACAAGGAAGAAACACTTCATATATATGAAATGCATTATTTTTATTTTGTTTAAGACAATTGTGGAAATAAGTAATCTTGAAGGGCCTGTGACATTTTCATTCAGATCCCTGGATGGAACAAATGGACAGTAAACAGTGAAATATAGCAAAAAGAAACATGAGTTCAAATAGTGAAAACTAAGAGACACCCTAGACAGTTTGTTAAACTTTTAAATGCTTTGGGGAAAGTCAGTAAATTGCTTTCTCCTCAACAACAATGTGTGTCCGCCCCAGGGAGTGTCTCAAAGGCTGAGAAAAATCTTTAAATTGTCCCACTATGCCATATTAAAAAGCACATGGGGAAATTAAAACAGATTCATTGCAGGTAAAAATACAGAATATTTCATATGGTGCCTCATTTTACCAGTAATCATAATGTTTTATAAACAGTATCAAGGCCCATAACAAAAGATCAGGAAATTTGATTGGCTCATTCTGCTCTCCAGCACTATCCTTGCTATACTTTAAATAAGTGTGGAACTCATGCAATCACTTTTATAGGAATATGTTTTATTATACATCTCAAAAATATTAAGAATATTATAATAATCATCTAATATCCTTTCTCTCTCCGTGTCTCTCCATTTGATATTACATATTACCATTTCAATGCCTCTTATTTTCTTACCTTTAATATGCATGGCTAACTCCCCAAGAATTATGAATGATTTAATGTATTGTCTTCCACTAGGGGTTTAAGAAACAAACAAACCAAAAGAGTATTTTGCAGAATTTGGAGTAAGAGAATGAATACTTACTGGTAGAATTTCAGACAACAGATAAACAGATAGTGCTGACTTGCTTGGAGCTGGGGAAGGAAGCTTGAACTGCTGTATTTTCCCTCCCCACAGCTAAGGTCAGCTTTAACATGCTCTCCATGAATAGCTGAGGGAAAGTACAGACCCTAGAATACTGATGTATGTTACTGATAGAGTCCACTTTTCCTCCTAGTACTGAAACTCTTTCTTGTCCTAAGACATGTTAATTTGGTGCCAAACTTGAAAAATGCCTTGTCAATACCTGGAGTCTGCATTTTAGAAAACAAGATATTTCTCTCATCAGGTGATCCAATAACAAGGTGTGATAGTTCTGTGCTCTTGTATGTAGGGAGTAAGTAGGTAACTAAATCTTATACTCAAGAGACTATTAGCCCCAACATAAGACACCTTTAAATATAGAACATTAACCTGCTTGATCAGTTGCTATTGGGATTGGATGTAAAAATTTATTTTAAGAAATTTTATGGAAATTCTAATTTCTCCACTTGAAAAAATATTGTATATATACAATAATTACACATGTTCAGGTATAATAATAAAAACCTGAAGTGAATATTGAAATATTTGAAGATATTTTAATGTTTATTATACCCAGTTTTTTTAAATGTTTACACATTTAAAAAGAAATTAGTAAAAATTTGTGCTTTGACAGGAACTTCTTAAATACATGATTCTCTTCTAAAACCAATTGCACTATTTTCCAAAGTACCCCATCAGATAGATGTCTTTCCTGTGCCCGCTTCACCTAATGTTGACTTCTCCCATAATAATTTTACCTGTAGTTAGGACCCTTGACTGAGATGATCTGACTAAGGTCTATTGGAAGGACTAAGTTCAAGATCCTAATGAAAAAATTAATCAATGAAGACATTGGGCTCCCACTTCCTTTTTGTCACCCTGGCCAATGTCGTCTTGTGTTTCTTGGCTTCTTATCTGCAGAGAAGACCTTCAGGGAAGGGGTCATCAGGTGTCCTTGGGATTCACATTTCTAGCACACTCAGGTATGCCAGTGGTGCTAATTAATTCCCAGTTAAGCAGGGATGAGCTCTTGCACATCCACCAGTCCTCTTAGGAGAATCAATTACATGTGTGCATCATGTTTCATAGTAAGCATCTTTCCAGAGAGCTGCGGATTTCTTCAAAGCCCTGTGGGAGGAGTAAATCAAATCATCAGGAGGTGAGATTTTAATGTAAAAGGGGCTTCTCTGGAATTTGCTCCTCTGCCTGGTTCAGGGCAATGTTATCATTTAGAGCTGTATCTGACAAATGCCATTCTCTGTTCACCAGTGGACGGGGTCAAATAAACCAAATTGCTTTTAGCAGGTGAGCTCACCTTTCCTTTAGGGAGGAGATTGAGATTTTCTTCATTTTATTCTCTTCTGTACCCACACACCTGCGTACCAACCCATCCTACAGCCACCTACCTACCCTATTTTACAAGGTAGAATATATTTTTCTGGGCTCTAGGGATACAGCAATGACTAGGATAGATGTGAGTTCTGTCTACATAGAGTTCCTGGTCTAGCTTGAGAGATACATGTTAAATAATTTGTTACCCAGTATGTTATTTAAAAAATGATTGTGATAATGTCATGAATGAAGACAACCAGGTGCTGCAAGAGCATGTGACAGATTTAGTCCGGGGGGTCAGAGAAGCCTGACACGGGGGAAAGGCATTTGAGATGAGACTTGGAGAGTGAATGGGAATTGACAGGGTGATATGAGGGGAGGTGGTGATTTGGAAGCAAAAAGTGGCAAAGGCATGAGACGGCCAGTGGCAGGGCGTTTTGGAGCAACCTAAGGAAGGCCAGATATCTAGAGGGCAGGGAGGGAGGAGGGGAGTGGCGGAGAGTCTGAAGCTGGAGCATCAGTCAGGAATTAGGTCACATCAGGCCTGTCCTGTCAGCCTCATTCAAGATAACGTTTTGCTTCCAATCCTAAAAGAAAGAGAAAGTATGTCTCGTCACCAGGAACGGCCAAGAAGGCTTGTCTTGTAGCGACAAACTGTAGGAAGTGGAGATGACCAGTGAAAAACAAAAAGATGGTCAAGGTTTTTATAGATTCAGAAAAACTCCCTGGAGAGAACTCTCACAGTACTCCAGTGACGCAGATATACAGGCTCCATGAGAAAATGGCCATTTATATTATGTTCACTATTGTACCCCCAGGTGTAACACGGTAGGCATTTAATAATCATTTAGTTCAATGTTCAATGAGTGAATAAGTAGTATCTCAAGCAGAGGAAATAGCTGGATGAAGGAAAGGGGCAGCTGATCCCAATTACTTTGATCTGGAAGGTTTTGTATTTGTATAGGATTATAATTGCCATAGCTGATTCCATCATTTTAACTTAGAAACCTTTGCTCTGAAAAATATGGCAGGGAGTTCATTTGTGTGGACTAATCATCAGAGTGACCTGGAAAGCTTTTATAAATGTCAGGTTCTGGCCTGTGGGAATTCTGGGGTGGGGTTCCAGAGTCTGCATTTTTCAAAAAGTTCCCCAGGCGATTCTGCTGAACATCCAGTTCCACAAATCCCCACACCCTGTGGCTCACTCACCTCCCAGTTCTAAGTTATTTATTGCATTCAGTGGGCATTTAGGTAATATCAGTTTGTTCATTTATCATTTATTTGGTGACTACTTACTATCAAATATATATAAAACTCAGCACAAATTGATTGTTTCTCTGCTTTTAAAATTTCCTAACAGGAAAGCAGTTACTACCTCTTTCAATGAACAAAAAACGCAATATTTTCTTTAAAGTCAGCAGTTTCATGGTACCGTTTCCTCACAGTGTAAGTAAAAATCATTCCTATGTCTGTGAAATCAAATTACATACTATGAGATGGTCAGAGAATGTGGTTTATAAAAAAGCTATTTTTATTACCCTAAGCTGGAATTATTTATCCTGACCCTTTCTGCCTGCTTCTCAGAGAGGTGGGAAACACATAGTCCAAGATAAACCAGAAACTGAAACTCTGACCGTGAAGGTCAATTGCACCATGTGAATTATGAGGTGAGTTTCAAATTTGGATCTGTGTTTGGAGATCCCAAAGTCATGGTACTGGTGCCTGCCTCTTCAGAGGGGTGGTGGCTGGACAGTGACCCAGCAATCACTGATTCAAGCACCTGGGGTTCCAGGCCCCACACTGAGTAGCTGGATGCATTACAAAGTTACTTCCTGTCTCTGGGTCTCTATATCCTCATCTCCCATGGAGGCACCGCATCAGATAAAATTGTTCTCAAATTGAGGACTTGGGGACTTTAAAGAATATTGAATTATAAGTCAAAAGCTGTCACTTTGGCTGATCATTTGAGGTCAAGATTTTCAAAACCACAAACACAAAACTTGACTATCAAAATTGCATGGCAAGACTTGATAATAAGGGTGGTCATCCTAATATACTATTATTTTACAATTTTATAAAACAAATTTTTCTTGTATTCATTGAGGATGCCAAGTTAAGAAATAATACATTAGATGATATCTGTAGTGTCTTCTGGCCATATCTGATTTCCTTGCTATTAGATCATCTTTAGGCAATTAGTCTTTTCCTCCTGACCATAGACAAAATGTACTTCTGAATTTGCCCCGGCGGGTATAGTGATTAAGCCTACAGATAACATAGAGTTTAATAACATTCATCTCCTGAGAACATATTGTGTGCCAGACAATTCTTGGACGATACACAAGGAAGGACGAGTGTGGGCTCCCTGCTCACCTGTGGTTTGCCGTCTGCTGCTCTCTTGCATTTCCAGTGCCCTTGTCATTTGCCAGGAACTACACTATGTGTGGAGTCATCGGGAGGCCACTGTGCCTTTGCTTGGGTGTCTCCTTTTGCCTGGAGTGCCCCATACCATCCTGCCTTCCTAGGGAATCCCTTGGTTAATCTTCAAAATTCAATTTAAGCACAACTTTTTTCTTATCATGAACAATCTCAGTAGAACTGGAACTCCTTCTTTGTATCCTCACTGTACCTGGGCATGGTGTGATTACAGCTCTTGTCACACTTTGTTTTCATTGTTGTTGTTTTGTCTTTGCTCCACTAAACCGTGAATTGTTTGAGGACAGGGACCACATCTTTACTTCTCCATTTCTCAAACCCGCCACTAACAAGTGCTCAAAACTCGATTCAGAGTGATGAATATATCAATGGTAAACTAAGATCCAGAGATGTTCTGACTTTTATAGATCATTAGATCCATCAGCAAGAGATTTTTACAACTTCCAAAGATATGTAGGGGATGAGGAACCTATTCAGTAGGAAGCAGCTCCAGAGGATGAGACCTCCAACCCCTTTTCCCCCCTTAAGGATAAAGAGGATAAAATCTCTTGGGCCATGAGATAGAAGAGGGACTGAACTCAGGCCCCTCACCTCTTATCAGCTATTTACAGAGGGTTGAGACCAGTTTTCCTGCCACAGTATCCAACACATGCCCATATAAGGAAGCCCAAGGCCATATATCACTCAAACTGTATCTTACAGGAATGCAGAGACCAGGTGGTTTACCCAAAGATTGGGAGAAACCCCCACCGCTGGAACCAGACGAGACTGGTCTGCACCAAGATGGACCCCAGCACTGACCTTCTACTGACCTATCCCCTCATTATGATACTAAAAGTCATGTCCAAGGGTGGACATTTAACATGCTACTGAGACATGAGACCCATGAAGAATCATGCACTGAAACCATGCAAGCTTGAGAAAACCTCCACCTCTGCATGCTCACATGCCACCCTTTTCTCACCTAAGCCTCCTTAAAACTGTACCCAAACTCCCCTCCGGGAGCTGTCCTGAAGACGTATTTGTTATGATTACAATAAATTTATTAAATACTTTATGTGTTATATCACTAAAGTAAAACAATTACATCCACATGCAACTAAGGAAACTGTGGTAAAGAGAGAGCAAGGAACCTGCTTGATAAATGTCAGAGCTGGGATTTGAACTCAGGAAATTCTGACTCAAGAACACATAGCCTTAACCATTATGCTAAACATGTTTTACAAGGTCTGGTTTTTCTACTTCTTCTTTTCTGAATGAATTAATTATAATGGTAGCTAATGCTTATTGACAACTTGCTACTCGACAATGCACTAAGATTTTTACATAAGTCCCCTCATGATATCCTTGCTATAATCCTATGAAGCACATGCTGTTATCATACCCATTTTATAGACCAGGAAGCTAAGGCTAAGATTAGTTGATTTCTAACCCTTTTAATTGTTTGCAGTGACCCAATCTTAGTTTATCTTCCTGGTAGAAGTGACAGTAACATTCTACAAGGTGTGTAAGAATGGCACTTGAAAAAATATATATATAATGAGTCCTTTTTTATTTCTTTTTTACAAAAAAAAATGAGCAAGGCATTGTAGGGAGGGTAGATACATAGCTTATTTTAGTATAGATGCAGCCCTCAAAAAGAATTCTACCTGGTACAGAATTGTGCTTTGTAATATGGTTTTGTTTTTTGTTTTTTTGTTTTTGTTTTAAGAGACAGAGTTTCACTCTGACACCCTGGCTCGAGTGCAGTGCCTCAATCACTGCAACTTCGATGTCCTGGGCTCAAGTGATCCTCTCATCTCAGCCTCCCCAGCAGCTAAGACTACAGGCACACGCCACTATGCCCAACTAATTTTTCTTATCTTTTGTAGAGATTTAGTAAATATTCTATCCTGCTATGTTGCCCAGCTGGTCTTGAGCTCCTGGACTTAAGTGATCCTGCTGCCTTGGCCTCCCAAAGTGCTGGGATTATAGGCATGAGCCACCATGCATGGCTCTTATGTGTACTTGTGATGTCTGAAATGAGAAGGGATCTGGCTAAAGGATCAAGGAGTCCAGTGTCTGGGGAGATGACACCAATCTGGCATAGAAGAAGCCTCATGGCAGAGGTAACAGAAACTGAACCTTAAAGGACAGGTGTGCTGAGTGACTACAGAGCCCAGTGTATTTCAGCTTGGGACAAAACCTTCATAGAACCTCCTGTAACTCACCTGAGGCTCACCTATTGTACCCCAAATGTCTTGTTTTTATTCTTAATGGTGTATACAATTTCTGCTTTCTATGTGTCAGTAAGACTGACGCTACTAATGCTTCCTCAGGGTCCAGGGAGGTCGGCAATCTCTCCTGCCATCCTATCACACTGCTGCATGTCTTTGGACTGCATTTTTGGATTGAAAAAGTTTATTCTGTCCCTTTTCTTTTGTCCAAACTGTAGCCCACTGCTGTGCATGCTGAAATCTGGGTTCTCCCACTATCAGAACTTTGATCTCCTTAGCAGGAACCAGGGTGATTCTTTCTCTCATAAAACATTAGAGAAGTCCTGTTTATTTACTTAGAAAACATTACACCTTGATCACATAGTGATTTAGCACATCAGATCTAGATGTTTATTGTCTTAGTTGGTTTGGATGCCATAACAAATATACCACAGACTGGGTGGCTTAAAAAACAAAAATTTATTTTGCATAGTTCTGGAGGCTTGCAGTTCCAAGATGCCTGCCGGGCTGGTGTTGGGTGAGATCCTACTTCCATGTTTGCAGATGGCCATTTTCTTGCTGTATCCTCATGTGGTAGAGAGCAGAGAAAATGAGGGCAAGCCATCCTGTCTCTTCTTATAAGGGCACTAATCCCATTTATGAGGACTCTATCCTCATGACATAATTTACCTCTCAAAGGCCCCACTTCCTAATACCATCACATTGGGGCTTAGGATTTCAACATATGAATTTTGGGGGGACACAAACATTCAGTCCAAAATGTCTACATTTACAGATATAGCTCCTGTAGCAATCATGCAAATCATTCAGTGGGGATGGAAAGGTAGTTAACCAAAAGTTTATTTTAAGAACTTTTAAATTTGATTTTATATAACAAAAGCAATTATGCTTATCATATATCTTTGTAAAATACATTTAAGCAGAAAAAAAGAGAATAAAAATCATCTGTGATGTTTCCAAACAGTAATAACTACAGTTACTATTTTAAAATGTATGTCTCTTTTTTTTCCCCAAAATGTAAGGTCAACTGTAGGTAGTCCGACACAAGTCATATTTTAAATGCTTAAATATCACACACTCATATACACACACATTCAAATATACATACATATACAGACAAAAGCTTGTTTCTATTGTGACTGTCAGTGAAAGGTAGTCCACACTATCTTTGTGAGAGATTTAGGAACTATTCTATCAAAAGAAAAAGAACACAGACATTTTGTTTCTTCATAAACATCTAAGCTTTAATATTTTTATCTTTTTGCTTTTTAGTCCAGGGTGGTTTCCCAGTTTGTTTCTTAGAAGCAGAACCCGAGACAAGGATTCGAGTTTGAATAATTTATTTGGGAGGTGAAGGAGGCACCAGTACAGAGGAGAGGAAATTAGACAAGAAAAAGGTGACCAATAAAAAGCAGTGAGTACTGTGGGCAACTGGAGCTTAATAATTTTTAAGAAAGTCTGTGTAAGACACACAGCTCGGAGTTAACCCATCTTAGCAGCAACGGAGCTGGGACACTTATACACCAATTTTCATCAGTCATACAGTTAAGACTGCTCTTGGGGGTCATTAATGGCCCAGCACTTTGGGCCTGCCAGGCAGGTGGCAGTGAATGCCCTCAGGCAAAGAAACTCAGGACCCATCAGTCTTAAATCTGCAGTGACAGGAAACACAAACTCCCCAAGTGGGTCTTTGTGAATAATCGTGATAGGGGCTACTTCTACTTTCACCTCTTGGATTCTGCACCCATTTACTCCAGCTATCAGGGACACAGCACACCATAAATGATCATTGGTTCAAAGTATATAGAGCATGTTGAAAAACACTGCCCCAATAATGCCAGGCATTATACCCAAACTGTTACCCTAGCACTATTCATAAGGCCATTCCAATATTAAGTCAGCCAGTAGCTGCTGAATGATGTGGCATAAAGGATGGCATATTGGTTTCATGGTCATGTGCTTATTGCTCCTTTCTCACCATGAACTGTATCCCTTGGTCTGAGATGATGTTAGGTAGAATCCCATGATGACATATCAAAACTCTGTGAGCCTTCAGATTGTAATACTAGAAAAAGCATCATAGGCTGGGGGGGGATAATACATACCTGCAATTTGTGTTAACCTAGTGAGATCAAAACATTGCTTCCTCCAATGTGGAAGGGATCTGATATGATCAACTTAATATGGTATAGCTCAGGGGATGGGATCTTTAAGGGATGGGACCATACTGATGGCCCAGAATCAGTCTTTTCTATTTCACCTTGTGGTGAGCATTCAGCATGAACAATATCAGCAGCATCAGCAGGGCTGTTTCCTTAGCCTTGGTGAGAGAGAGTCCCTGCTGTTGGGTTTACAGAGATCCTCTTTCCCTGCCACGATGGTTACTCTGTTCACGGGTCCATTGTGCTAGTACTGAGGTGATTGAGGACAAAGCCTGGCTGACATCAACTGGTGGAGTCATCCTGTCTACCTGTTCAGTGCCTTCAGCAGGGGGTAATATTTGTTGGTATTGATATGAGACAAGAAGAGCAGCATATGTTATGCACACACCTATAGTTACATCCACATGCTTCTTACTAAGATCTCTTTGTCTCTGAAAAAGTATTGGAAAATAAAGCTTCAAGGGCTCACCTGGGGAGCTTTTAAAAAACACCTACCTTAAATCCTATCTGCAGAGTTTCTGATTTAATTGGCCAAAGTAGGGCTTAGGCAATAATATTAGAGACAAAGAAATAAACAACAAGCAACTACAGTGCATTCATGGTTTGAGAATCACCAGATTAAATTATATTATTACGTGGAAGCATTATTTGGCTTAGATGGCTCTTTGTACATCAAAGGCACTTAATTAATGTTAACTTTTTACTTCTTTCCCTTTCTTCCTTTCTTCTTTCTTTTCTTCCTTCCTTCTCTTGAGTCCCTTAACAAGAAAACAACGTAGCATTCTTTACACTTTCAAGCCCATTTTAAAAATGAATAAGCTTTAGAGAAATGTCTGTTCGGATCATTTACCTTTTTAAAAATCAGGTTATTTGTTTCCTTCTATTGAGTTGTTTGAGTTACTTATATATTTTGTAAATTAGCCCCTTATCAGATATACAGTTTGCCAATATTTTCTTCCAATTCATGGATGTCTCTTCACTCTCTTTTCTTGACGCACAGAAGTGTTTTAGTTTGATGTAATCCCATTTGCCTATTTTTGCTTTTGTTTCCTATGCTTGTGATGTCCTATCCAAGACGTTATTGCCCAGACCTATGTTGTGAAGATTTTCCCCTGTTTCCTTCTAGTAGCTTTACAGTTTCAGGTCTTACATTTAAGTCTTTTATTAATTTTGAGTTGATTTTTGTATATGACATAAAATAAGGATTCAAATTCATTCTTCTTCATTTGGACATCCAATTTTCCCAACACCATATATTAAAGAGACTATCCTTTCCCCATTGGGTATTCTTGACTCCTTTGTTGAAAATCAATTGATTGCAAATACCTGGGTTTATTCCTGGGCTTTCTGTCTTTTTCCATTGGTCAATTTGTCTATTTTTATGCTAGTAACATGCTGTTTTGATTACAATAGGCTTATATTATATTTTTTAAATCAGGAAGTATGATGCCTCCAGGTTTGTCCTTTTTGCTCAAGATTGCTTTGGCTGAGTCTTTTCTGATTCCACATGAATTTTGGTCTTGTTTTTTCCATTTCTGTAAAAAGTGACATTGAAATTTTTATAGGGATTACATTAAATCTGTAGATAGCTGTGGGTAGTATGAACATTTTGATAATATTTATTCTTCCATCCACAAACATGGGATATCTTTACATATATTTTTGACTTCTTCAATTTCTTTTATCAATGTTTTATAGTTTTGAGTGTACAAATTTTTTTCCTCCTTTGTTAAATAGATTTCTAACTATTTAATTATTTTTTTATTATATTGTAAATGGGATTGTTTTCTTAATTACTTTTTTAGATACCTTGTTGTTAGTGTTTAGAAACACTACTAATTTTTGTGTGTTGATTTTGTAAACTGCAATTTTACTAAATTTCTTTATCAGTTCTAACAGGTTTTTTTTTTTTTTCTTTTTGGGAGGGGTCCCTACGGTTTCCTATAGAGAAGATCATATCATTGGCAAACAATTTCATTTCTTCCTCTTTTACGTGGATGCCTTTTACTTTGTTCCCTGCCTGACTGCTCTGGGTAGAACTTTCAGCACTATATTGAATAGAAGTGGTGAGAATGGGCATCTTCATCTTATTCCTGATCTTGGAAGAAAAGCTTTCAACTTTTCACAGTTTACTATAGTGTTAATGATGGGCTTAAAATTATGACCTTTATTGTGTTGAGGTACATTCTTTATACAACTATTTTGTTGAGAGCTTTTTAAATTGTGAAATGATTTTGAATTTTGTCAAATTTTCTGCAGCTATTGAAATGATCATGTGGTTTTCATCCTTTGTTTTGTTAATATGGTATTTCAGATTTATTAATTTACATATTGTTAAACCATCCTTGCATCTCTGGGATAAATCCCACTTGATCATGGTGAATGATCTTTTCAATGTGCTATTGAATTCAGTTTGCTAATATTTTGTTGAGGATTTTTGCATATGTGTTTGTCAAGCATATTGGCCTGTAGTTATCTTTTCTTCTAGTGTCCTTTTCTGGATTGGGTATCATGCTAATGCTGGCCTCATAAAATGAGTTTACAAGTATTCTTTCTTTGTCAGATTTTTTAAATGAATGGCCAATAGATATATGAAAAAATTACTCAACATCTGTAATTATAAGGGAAATGCAAATTAAAGCCACAATGAAATATCACTTCATACCTGTCAGAATGGCTACGTTATAACAAGTGCTGGCTAGGATGTGGGGATAAAGGAAACTTTGTATACTGTTGGTGGGAATATGAATCAGTAGAGCCATTTAGGAAGTTAGTATGAAAGTTCCTCAAAAAACTAAAAATAGATTTACCATATGATCCAGCAATCCCACTTCTGTGTATATCCAATGGAATTAAAATTGGTATGTTGAAGAAATATATATATTCCAAAGTTGATTTCAGCATTATTCATAGTAGCCATGATATGAAAGCGACCTGTGCCCTTCAATGGATGGATAGATAAAGAAAATGTGGCATAGAAACACAGTGGAATACTATACAGCCTTTAGAAAGATGGTAATTCTGTCATTCACAGCAACATGGATAGAACTGGAGGACATTACACTAACTGAAATAAACCAGGCACCAGAAGAAAAATACTGTGTGATCTCACTTATACATGGAATCTAAAAAAATTGGTCTCTTGGAAACAGAGAGCAGAAAGGTAGTTGCTAGAAGTTAATGGGGAAAGGATAGAGATGGGGAAAGGGGAGATATTGATCAAAGGGTACAAAAACTGAAAAAATAAGTTTTATTGATCTATTTCACTGTATAGTGGCCACAGTTAATGTATTGAATATTTCAAAATTGCTGAAAGAATACTTTTTAACATCTTCACCACGAAAGAAAATAAGTTGGTGAGGTGGTGGGTATGTTAATTAGCTTAGTGACTCTTTCTATTAATACAATGTATACATAGGCCAAAACATCACATTGTACCTTATAAATATACACAAACAGTATTTGTATGTTAGAAAGAAAGGAAGGAACGAAGGAAGGAATAAACTGAGGCTCATGAAAATGAAAGGTATGTTTAACTTCACATAACTAGTAAGCTCCACTGCCAGCTTTGCTGTTTCCTTACAAACTGTACTTAGCTGTTATGCAGTAAGAGATGTTATGCTGTAAGTTCCAGATTCATAAATTGGATAACAACCTGGCATCTAGAGACTTTAGACATATGAAAGGATTAAAAATTAATTTTCCCTACTTAGTTATTATACTCAGACATCTATAATATAATCTCACCTTTTGTACTACTAGAAGGGACTACACCTTAGAATCATACTTATATGTCATTGGGCTTAAAATATCCTTCTCTCCATGTGAAATTACAAATTGCATTTTTTATTGTACTTCCTTAGTTTGTGCTTGGAGCAAGAAAATGTACACCTATTGTCTTCACTCATAATTCATTCAAAAATATTTGTTGAAAAATTTGCACATTAACATGTACTGGAGGTATAGCAGGTAAGAAAACAGAGTTTCTTATCTTATTATATTTAAGTAAGGAAGATTTTATTGCCTACAACAAATTTATTATACATGCGTGTATCTGTATGTACATTTGACATGAATATGAGTGGCGTTTTAAAAAAAAATAGAGCAGGCAATGGAATAGGGAGGGGTGGAGTCAGTGAAGAACTCTCTGTGAAAACAACAGTAGAGCAAGACCTGAATAGGGATAATACCATATGAGCGTTTGTGGGAGAGCTTTCTGGGTGTACACACAGTAAATACAAAGACCCTGATGCATCATCCTCTTTGGTTTGCTAAAGGAAATGCAAGGAGACAAATATATGTGGACCAGTGGGAGCAAATTAAAGGAGGAAAAGAACTACAATTAGGAAGATGTTGGGAAAGAATGCCAGATTACATGAGGCCTAGCAGCTAACAAATAGATTTTGTGCTTTATTTTTTCAAATAATCCTGTAATAGTTGTCTCCACCCAACTCCAGACTGCAAGTTGCATGAAGGAATGGACAAGATTAATTTTGTTGGCTACTCTACCAGTACCACGAATAATTCCTGCTTCATGAGACTAATTTATTAATATTCCTTGAGTGAATGAATAAATTAATGAATGAAGTGAGAGCCTAGTAGAAATGAATTAAGGATTGTATTTTAAGAGGAATTCTGAAGGTGGGAGTCAGAATGTGGTCAATCCTGTAACATTTAATTCAGTGTTGTTCTTAATGGAGCCTCAGGATCATGATACATTTTGTTCATCTCCAAATTCCTAAGATACTCTCGTAGGTATAAGTGGTTCACAGGGGAATATGTAGTTCTATTGCCTCAGTGAAAAATGAATGCACTTCTTAAGTGTGGATTAGCATATTTCAGACTTTAGACTTTTCAGTGTTTTGCAGAGAGTAAATCTCAAGAGGATGATCACAGCCTTAATAAGGCTGATGTTCTGCCTTAGATTCAGAAGCAGCACAGTCTCCCCTTTGTTGAATTAATTGACCACAGATGAAATCTGTTTTAGCCGATTGCTTTATGACACTTGCATAATTTTTCGGTTATACATCTGACTGTTGGAAACAGAAAACTTGTATGACTACAAAAAACAATACATAAAACAAAAGTAAACTGATACGTATACTACCTTCAGTGAATATTTCCCAAGGACAAAAGGTAAAATGATTTAATTTATCTTAAGTTGTTCAGATGTATAAAGTTTCAAGAGGACTTAAAAAACATTCAAGAAAATCAGAATAAATATCTCAAATTGTATTTCTAAAACACTGAATTTAATGTTATCAACTAAACTATTAACACAGATTGTTTTAGAAGAGAGATTTAGGATCACTATATACAAATGAGAAATTGTATCTAATATTCAACATATCCATACACATACATACATAAATGCATGCATACATGTACATATTCATGAATGTGCATGGTATGAAAAACAGAAAAATTAATTAATTTTGTGTATAAAGAGTTACAAAGCACATGACATATTTAATTCTCTCTGAAGGGCATTAAGTAAAATAATTTTAGGCCTTTAGATGTATAAATTGGAAATTGATGGCAATTTTCAGCCTTGATCTTGCAGTTTAGCTGTGTTTGCTCTATGACATTGAATGAGTTACTATCTCGGAGTTCAAATCTATGTTTTACACAACAAGGATAATTCTGTCCCTATGAAGTTTGTTGTAAATCCATTTATCCATGAGGGATGGCTTTTTTGCAACTTCTGACATGTGGGGAACCCCATATATATTTGTTTGAATATGGATCTAAATTATGTGCACCTGCTGGTAAAACAGAATTACTAAAGCTAAACAAGTTTCTTTTCTCCTATATACATATACCTATATACCCATACACATATAGGATCATATATATCATAGAAATATGATACATTTTATGTCAGTTTATACATTTATTGCATATATAATGTGATTGTTTATGTGCATGTGTATGTGTGTGTCTGTGTGTGTATATATTTATACAAAGAAGCTTCAAAAATGGCTGCAAAATTTTAAAAGTGATTTTAAAAGAGGTTACTTTACAGGGTAGGATTTTACCTGATTTTAAAGATAGGAAGATCAGTTAAAGAGACTATTGTAGCAATCTAAGTAAAAGATAATGCTGACTTGGGACTTGGTGGTAGGAATAAAGGTGGTAGGAGGTAATTGGCTCAGGAGATAGACCTTTGAAGGAAGAGCCAACAGAATAATCTGATGGATGGGTTATATGGAGTGTGTGAGAAACACAAGAGATAATAATTTATCCAATATTTATTTGTCTATATGTTTAATTTCATAGAAGCAAAGGAAAGTATAGCATTGCTATTTGATATGCATGTGGAGATATAAGCAGTTAAATTATAAGGCTGGAGTTTGGGAAAGCAGACAGGGCTGGAGATATACATTCAGAAGGTGTAAGTACATACACGGTACTTAAACCCATAAGACAGAATAAGATCACCAAGGTAGAGTGGAAATACAAAAGGAGAAAGATCAAAATAGAGCTCTGAGCTATTTCAATATAAAGAGTCACGGAGAAGAGGGATGAGGACTGACCCATGTTGGGGGAGGAAAGCTCACAGAGCCTGATGTCCCAGAAGAGTAGAGAAAGAAGCCTTTTAAGGAGTAGAAAGCAATCAATTATGTTAACTGCTATTGATAGATCAAGAAAGGTAAGTCCTGAGAATTCACCATTGGATTTAGCAATATAAAGACCAGTGATGTCTTTCACAGGAGCAGTTTCCAGGGAGATGTGGAGGGAAAAAAACTTATTAGAAAGGGCTAAGCAAAAACAGGAAATGCAGAATTCAATACAGCTAGTATAACCAACAGTGTCAATATGTTTAATGGGCAAGGGGAGGGCAAAGGAATCAGATGACAGGCAGTAAGATCAAGGGAAGAGGAGAGAAAAGTTGGGAGATAGAGTAGGATATAGACAAATATCAACAATCATCAAAGCCTCACACACACACACACATATTTATTTTTTAAAATAGGTTAGTGTTTACTTAAGGAATCTTTTCTTCTTTCCTTCAGTAAGAAAAGAAAGAGTTGTAATACACATGTTTTCGGAACGTCTTAGGAGTAATCTTAAGCAGAGAAAGAACTATTTAAATTCCTGGAATTTTTTTGTACAATTCATTTCATTGGTTTCTTTCTTTTCTTTAAATAAATTTTACTGTGTATATTTTAAGCTTATGACATGATGTTATGTGATACATATAGATACAATAGGTATATATAGATGATACAATGGTCACTATAGTGAAGCATCTCTCTCATGGTCTCTTTCTTATCCCAGCAAATAAATTGTCCATTCTGAGACAAGATATGAGCAACTTTACAACAGTGTCCGAATTTATTCTCCTGGGATTCAGTGATCATCCAGAAATACAATGTCTTCTTTTTGTGGTATTCTTAGTTGTTTATTTGATCACTGTTGTAGGAAATCTTGGAATGATCCTATTAATCAAGACTGACTCACGTCTCCACACTCCCATGTACTTTTTCCTCAGTAACTTGTCTCTTGTTGACTTCTGTTACTCTTCTGTCATTGCCCCTAATATGCTGGCAAATTTCTGGATGGAGAACCCAGTCATTTCCTTCAATGAATGTGCCACTCAATTCTTCTTCTTTGGCTCCTTTGCTGGCATTGAGGGTTTTCTGTTGGCTGTGATGGCCTATGACCGTTATGTGGCCATCTGCAAGCCTCTCCTGTACACAGTCCTGATGTCCCCCCACCTCAGTGCCCTCCTGGTGTTGGCTACATATCTTGTAGGCTTTATAAATGCTGCCATTCACACTGGCTTCACCTTCCAGCTGTCTTTCTGCCACTCAAATGTTATCAACCACTTTTTCTGTGACACTCCACCCCTCCTGAAACTCTCTTGTTCTGACACACACGTCAATGAGGTTGTCATTTTTGCTTTTGCCAGTTTTAATGAACTGAGCTGCCTCCTGATGATTCTGATTTCCTACCTCTACATCCTTGCTGCCATCTTGAGGATTCATTCTACAGAAGGGAGGCACAAAGCCTTCTCCACCTGTGCTTCCCATTTGATGACAGTCACCATCTTCTTTGGGACACTCCTGTTCATGTATCTGCGCCCCAGCTCCAGCTACTCAATGGATCAAGACAAAGTGGTGTCTGTGTTTTACACGGTGGTCATCCCCATGCTAAATCCTCTCATCTATAGTCTGAGAAACAAGGAGGTCAAAGCTTCCTTAAGTAAAATTTTTAAAACAACTTATTTTTACTTTTCTACTTAGAATCATCAAACCATGGGATTTAGGACTCTAGGGGGACTCACAAGTGACAAATCTACCTCCATTCACACTGGCTCCATTTCACTGTCATGAGGCTTTTTTCCTGATAGTGGAGTTGGACCAAATGTTCCAAGCATCCTGGAGAATCTGGTCACTCTGTATAAACCCACTTATTCCACAGAAACTAAATGCTGGAAAATAACCAAATATTGCATTTCAACATCTTGGCATAAATCCAAGTATTAGAATTGCCAAGACAGAGAAAGGCTAGTGACAAAATGAGTTATTCCATCTTATTCCATGTTTGAGAGCTCCTTGACTGGCTGGTGGTTGAACTGCCAGAGGAGAAGGTATGAGGAATAGGCTGAGCTAGATTATGTCCAGGGATTAAAACAGGGCTTAAAAACTATGTCATGCCCCTGGTGAACCAGAGAGAAATACCAGAACTAAATCCTGGTAGTAGTGCAGAAGTCCAGTGCTCCTAACCTGGGCAAGAAATCTAGACTGCTGAGGAAATAACAAGAACAAATAACAGGGTAAATATGAAGATAAAACACAGAGTAAGAACTCTACGGGTTATGGGTTAAGAAAGATATTCTGCATAATTTTTGAATATAAAATGTCAAGTTGTTTGATCTTTGCATGGGTATGCAGTTTAACCTTAAATAACTAGAGCAAGATGAATGTTATTGCCCTAATGCCTTGACAAATAATCATAGTTATCTATTTTACTGGTAGCTGCAGTTTGGTTTGGGTAAGTTCAAAGCTTTCAGTTTACTTGACCAATATTGTTGACTGAGATATCACTTTAGCAGGACTGGATTTTCTTTATAGATAATGATCACAGACAAGGTGAACAATACATGTTTTCAACTGGTTGGGATTGGATAAAATATAGTTTGTATGAACCTAGTATATATCCTTCATTGGAAGACTAATTGTCATCTAAATAGAAAAGTGGTCACTTAAAATTGTGTAAGGAATTATTTTGCTTTCAGTGTTTTTGGTGAGAAATTAAACCCAAATCTTATAATTTAATCATTCTTTATTTTTCTTTTAAGATACTGCATATTAAAAACACATGATTTTCTTGTTCAACCAATGGTCTTGTCCATCCTGTCATTCTTTTTCTGTAGAGACCTTCATATTTCAAGTCACAGCCCAAATACTAGCTCTTTTATCCTTCCCAAAGCATACAGTTACACATGCATATTCTTATGATTGTATAGACAATGCAACTTTAATAAGATCTTAGTCACAGAAACAAATCATAATATAGTGTAATGTTTGCTAAATAGTCTGAGAGCTCTGTCAGGAAAGAAACCTATTTATATCCATCTCCATGCCTTCATAGTAGGCTATCAATAAAAGTTTTAAAATTAAGAAAAAGTAATGCCAGTTGAAGGCTCAGGGTGTTAAAAGACAAAAATGTTGCTTCTGGCATCTGGAGCTGAAAATATTCATTAACCACAATTTTTAAAAGTCAGTATTAGAAATTGAAAGTCCTCATGTCTGGTTGGGTAATCTATCAGATAATGTTTTATTCTTTTTAAAGTAAGTTGTACTGTTTCCTTTGAAATGAAACATTTTAGTAAACAAATGATATTTCATATCCTATATCTTTCATTTTACATGAAATAAATGTGACGTCAACCTATAGTGATAAAGTACCCAGGCTTTTTTCAAGAAGGGACAGAAAGTTAATTCAAACTAACATCGGCCTGGAATCAGGACTTAGTCTCAGCACTACCAGGTCTCTCTTTCTCTTTCTCTCTCATTTCCTTTCTCAAATTATAGATTAGTTTATTCTTGTTCTCAGGATTGTCACATAACGCACCCATCTTTACATACACTTAAAATGTCTGCATTACAGGAGAGGCTGTTTCTTTTTAGGAAGGACTGCTCTTGCCTGAAATGGCTCAAATGCCATTGGATGCATGTGGTGTGTGGTGTGTGTGTTGATGACAGGGGTGGGGTTATGAATTACCAGACGAAATCTTGCTCGACCACAGTGACTACAGTCCACTATACATTTATTCAGTAAAATTACATTCCTTGCCTACCCACTACTCTTTTCATTAACAAATTCTTGGTTTAGGCAGTGATGCTTTATATTGTTTAGACCTCAAAAAATCACTGTTTATTACTTGATGGATTAGATGTGTTTCCATATAATGCAATTTTGGGATTCCTTTTCAAAAATATATTTACAACACTGTCTATTACAGTGCTGGTAGGCAGTGTTCTATTCTTCCAGCATGGAATTCTGCTAATAGAAAAGTACAAATATGGCCAGTGTGTTTTGCACATTGGGTGCAAAGCTACCTGATATTACATTGAAAGTGGTTGATTTGAAATTGCTTTTTGCATAATGAAACGGTCAGAATTACCCCAAATAGCAGAAGTGTCATTACATTTTATTTTACTAAATCTGCTGATTGTCTATTTATTCTAATATCATTAAAAACAAAACCCAGATGTCAGAAGCTTCTTAGTATGTATGTGATAGTTACACATGAATATTTGGATTAAACTAGCAGCCAGACCCTCCTTATGTGGTAGAGGATCAGGAAAAAATCAGGCAACAAAGTGTGACAGAAGACATGAGCTTCTGGGCCAGACACCCAGTGTAGGAAATGGTCTTTTTCTAAGATAAGAAATTAACAAGCATCTGAGGAGAGAAATTAGTGGAATAAAAAATATCCACACATGCTAAATGGGTGAGGAAAAAATACATGGGGGTTTGCAGCCAGGAGTCAATCTGATTGGTAAAATCATCCCAAAGTTCCCGGTCAGGGTGATGAGGTAAATCAGGAGAAACACTACATGAAGGATGGGCTGCAGCTTGGGCCTGCTGGCCAGGCCCAAAAGAATAAACTCAGTTGCCTCAGTGTCACTGTATTTGGGATCTATCTTCATATTCATATTCTCTAATAGGAATAGAAGAATGTGTCAGATACAAAAACAGGTAAATTTTATGCAATCCAAGAATAGGCAAAATCAAACAAACTGGTTTTGAAAAGAGGGTTACAAAGGCTATTTCCCTCAGAGACGGAAGACGTCAGTAGATGCCTTCAAGTGGTTTGTGGCAGTGGTTAACGCAAACAATACAAGAGATTTTTTTTTCTCTTATATTATCTTGAACTATTTTTTTAATTTCAGAATATTATGGGGCTACAACACTTTGGTTACATATATTGCCCATGCACTGCCCAAGTCAGAGCTACAATCATGGACAACCCGCATACTGTGTGCCCCGCACCCATTAGGTATGAGTTTTCCCACCCCCTTTATCCCCCCCACCTTCCCAACCCCTGATGAATATTATTTCCATGTGTGACATAAGTGTTTATCAGTTAGTACCAATTTGATGGTGAGTACCAGTGGTGCCTGTTGTTCCACTCTTGTGATACTTCTCTTCGAAAAATGGGCTCTAGCTCCATCCAGGACAATACCAGATGTGTTAATTCATCATTGTTTTTTATTGCTGAGTAATACTCCATGGTATACATATACCACATTTTATTAATCCACTCGTGTATTCATGGGCACCTGGGTTGTTTCCACATCTTTGCAATTGTGAATTGTGCTGCTATAAACGTTTGCGTGCAGATGTCTTTATTATAGAATGTCTTTTTTTCCTTTGGGTAAATACCCAGTAGTGGAGTTGCTGGATCAAATGGTAGTTCTACTTTTAGCTCTTTGAGGTATCTCCATATTACTTTCCATAGAGGTAATTTGCAGTCCCACCAAAAGTGTATGAGTGTTCCTATCTGTCCAGATCCCTGCTAACACTTGTTGCTTTGGGGCTTTTTAATATGAGCCAATCTCACTGGAGTTAAGTGATATCTCATCATGGTTTTGATTTGTATTTCCCTGATGATTAGAGAAGTTGAGCAATTTTTTATATGTTTGCTGGCCATTATTCTGTCTTCTTTTGAAAAGTTTCTGCTCATGTCCTTTGCCTATTTTTTAATGGGGTTGTTTGATTTTTTTCTTGTTGATTTTCCAAAGTTCTTTATAGATTCTGGTTATGAGCCCTACATTCTGTAGGTTGTCTGTTCACTCTAGTGATAGTTTCCTTGGCTGTGCAGAAGCTTTTTAATTGGATCAGTTCCCATTTATTTATTTTTGTTGCTGCTGTGATTGCATTGGGGTCTTCCTCATAAATTCTTTGCCTAGGCCAATGTCCATAAGAATTTTTCCAATGTTTTCTTTGAGAATTCTTATGGTTTCACATCTTAGGCTTAAATCTGTTATCCATTGTGAATTATTTTTTGTGAGAGGTGAGAGGTGTGGATCTAGTTTCAGTCTTCTACATGTGGCCATCCAATTTTCCCAGCACCATTTATTGAATAGGGATTCTTTTCCCCAGTGTATGTTTTTGTCTCCTTTGTCAAAGATCAGATGGCAGTATGTGGATGGTTTTATATCTGGGTTCTCAGTCCTGTTCCATTGGTCTATGTCTCTGTTCTTGTGCCAGTACCATGCTGTTTTGGTTACTATAGCCTTGTAGTAATACAAGAGATTTTGAAGTCCATGTACCACACTGTGCTGGCAGTTTTGCAACTCCCACCTGCACTCTGCTAACACACATGGGATTCAACTCAGCTCATTGATGTCCCAAATTAGACAATGGAATCAGGACTCCTGATCCTCAAACATGGCTACAGCCAAGTCTGATTATGACACAAACACTTGATCTGGGAATGGGGTGAAGGAGTGACTCCCTCTAGACTGGTTCCATCATTGCCCACAAAGGTGAATCTTTTGCAAATTGGGACACTACGTATTTCTTGAGAGTCTATTGTATATACATTCAAGCTCAGGTTCCTCCTCATTTCTTACTCTCCAACAGCAATGAGCACATCATGGCCCTTGGTGTTTCTTCTACCCTAACTCCTTTTTCTCCCCAAATCAACAACTGATCATTCGGATTGTTCCTTCACCTTTTATCTCATAGACCTCACTTTATTATATTATATTCTTAATTATTATAGTATTATATTCTTAATTATAAAACTGCTTGTCAGCATTTCCTCTGCTACCAGTCAGGTCTAAGGTAAAATTATCTCTTGTAATAGTTTTTATTCTCCCATGTTTCAAATCCTCTATTCACCAACACCAGCCAGTGACATTTTGTAGAAAAAATCACAGCATATCACTGACTTGATCATGTAATCCAAGATTTCCTAGCACACTTAGGCTATAATCTAACCTTCTTACCAGGGTATACAAAGACCTATGTGAAGTCTCCCCACATCCTCTCCAAACTCTTTTCCTACCACTGTCTCTTCAGTCCTTCTTCTCCTGTTGCATTGACCTTCTAGCTGTTCCTTAATCATGCTGAGCACAATCTCACCTGAGGGCCTTTGCACACACCATTCCCTCTGCATAGAATATTTTTTTACCCAGATTTTTAGTGACTCATTCTATCATCTCATTATCATCTCTCTCTTAATAACACCTCCCCTGAAAGCCATTTCCTGATCACTTGTCTAGGTAAGACCTGGTTCCAAATGATTCTTGAATCATGAATCATGATTTATTTTTCCTCATATCATTTAATGCTTCTGAAATTATTTATTTATATGTTTGTTGTCTGCCCCCTCCATTAGAATGCTAGCCACATAAGGGCAGGAACATTACTTTGTCATATCCCCAGAACTTGGACAAATTCCTCAATTACAGTAGTTACACAGTGACCATTAGTTGAGTAAATGGGTGAATCAATGAGGTCAATTTGCCAACTTATATCAGCTGACTTTTCATGGTATGTAGATGTCTTCCAATGTTATTACTGGAGACTGAGTTACTACAAAAAGCTCTAGCTATGTGAAGAATGTGTGGAAGGCATCACAATTCGAGATAGATCAAGTAGGGGGGTGTTTTAGTGACAAACCTAGTGAGAATGGCGCCTGACCTAAAACCTAGTACATTGCAGGTTGCACTGTTGGAAATGAGGTGGAAGTTAACCTAGGACAGCAAAAATCAGCTATCCTTAATTGCTATAGCAAATTTTGCAAGGCCAGAATAACATAGAAAGTTTAAACCTTTGAAAGAATAACTATATTTCCTTTTTTAATTTATCACATATTCACAAACCAAACATTTATATCAGTGGTGATCAGCCCGGTTTCACATTGGAATCAAGTGTGGAGTTTTTGAAAACACTGATACCTGGGTCTCAGCCCAACCGAGGTGGGACACACACATTAGTATATTTTCAACAAGCTTCTACATGATTGTAATGCACAGTCAGTGTTGTAAACACTGAACTAGATAATTGAAATGACCCGTTGAAACTGCATAAGATTTTTTTGCACTTCGTTTTATCTGGCAGCTTGCACTTTCCCCTTACATTAGATTCTGACATGTTCCCACAAGGTCTTTCCTCCCCCACTTCAAGTATAAAAATTGTTGTCACCAATGCACATAAAACTTTTCTCCATCATTTTGGAAGAAGGTAAAGCCCCAGCCTCTGACATTAGCCCCAATAATATTCTGTTGACTGTAGAAAGCTTGAAAAGAGAAAATCTTTCTGAGAGTCAATTCCAAGAATTGACTAAAGCTCGACTCTAAGTCTTAGCTGTATCATGAATAATGGATCTGTAATTAAGGGTCAGAGATAGTTGCAGGGCCTACCTGACTTCCTAATATACCACTAGTCACCTGTTGTCTTTGTCAGAGAAAATGTGGGGTTTGTCTGTGTATGGTTTTGTCTTAGTGTGGCAATTCTTATGGCTACAACTAATTCCATTTTGTAGTCAAATGAATAAAAAAGAAATCAAACTAAATTTCTTATAAGTTCCTGATTTTCAAAACTGTCAGAGTTACCTGCGGAGGGATAGTAATTTCTTACCCTTCTCACAAGTCTCCAAAGTAGGAGGATTTATACCTGAATGGCTAACCTTGGGAGACTCATCCCTGAAGCATTAACCAAGAAATTACATAGGGATATCCTTGGGGCTCTCTCTGGAGGTGTTTATGAAAGTCACACCTTAATGGATAGAATCCTAATTTATGAGTGTATCATTAGATGTGCATGGTCTCTTTTGGTAAATGCAAAAACACCCAGTACAGATTTTGGATGTTGGAATGAATTGTAGGGCAGATAAAAAGGTATTCCAGTTTTTGTAATCAAAAGACCTTTGCTCTGACTCTGCTCATTATATCCTCAGACAGAATGATCTTTTTATCTTCTGAATGGCCATGATGGTTTTCTCTGCCACTTTGGTAGTATTTGCCTCCTTTTGTAACTATTCTGTTTCTTCTACTGTACTGTAGATGCTCTGAGGATAGAATTAATGTCAAGTTAATCTTGGTATCCCCTGTTGAGATCTGGACAACATTTTGTGTGCACAGCTAATGTTTACTGAAGAGTTTTGAAAAATAACTAAACAGTGATGATTAGTTTAAATAAAATTAGTTCAAGTAGATGTAGTAGCATGGGAGACTTCTGCAAACATATGGTTAATTTATGATTGCAGAGATATATTAGTTCATATAATATTTCCTCTTTGGATCCTATCTACATTAAATCAGAGTAAAGTCCTACTACCTCTGGGCCAGATGCATAATAATACTATTTGAATAATAATAAAAATGATATAATATCCTATATCTTTCATATGACTAAGACAACCTTACTCTCCTGAACTCCATTCACCATTAATACTTGATATAAAAAATGTAGATTATGACAGAAAGAAAGTAAAAAACACAAGGCGTGGCCCTTTAGCACAGGCATACTAATGAGTGGAAAGGTAAAGCAAAAGAAAATTTAAAGCCCTAGAAGATCTCTCTGGGACAGGATATCCTAATCTTCTTGCCCTAGGCTTTGGCCCTGAATCAACTCGCTGGGGAGCCAAAGCAAAGTCAACTTTGGGCTCAGCTTATTTAGGCAGTTCACAACTGGATTTGAGCTAATTATTTCCACATTCTTCAGTTTCCATGTGGCACGAACAGTACTCAAATTTCCAAATTTCTAGCATGCCCCTAATAAGGGAGTATCAAAATAGCTATGATTTGATGACTGATAGGTAAGATTTCATGACCTGGGCATGTTGTAGTAGTGAAGCTGAGTCCTACACAGCAGACTTCCTGGAATGGATATAAAGGCAGACCTAAGAGGGAGATCTGTAGCTCTTATGAAAACAAAGATGCTGGGTCAGCAGAGAGGATTAGCAGGCTATGTCCAGCCAAGTGAGAAATGACCCTGAGATGTGCCTGTGGATGTGGGTGACAGCAGAGCAAACAGTAACCAGACAGGTTAGAGACCAAGGAAGACCAGAGAGCAGCAACAGATGCAGATCTAAGCCCCCTCTTCCCCGCTGATAGAGGCCTCATAAGTAATAGAAGGGAAAACAGGATTAAAATCTGAATGACTGGACATTTACCTAAAGAGGAAGAGCAAATAAAATAAGTTATTTAAATTGTTGTCTATTCTAAGTCCAAAACTACTCTTTAAAAGAAGCCCATTGTTCACAATTCCATGTAATATGTAATTATATCTTGATATAAGGACCCAAGTAATGCAATGATTAAAGGTATTTTGTCATCCTAATTTTTCTTCTAAAAAGAAGGAAACATTTAAATTATTTATGTACCACTTTCCATAAACATGCAAAGAATAAAAGAAAATACATGTTAAAGTAGGCAAAAATCCTGCTGCAGTTTTAAAAAAGAACTGCTTTTGGTGGTTGAAGTTATCTCTGGATATTCCTAAATTCAGGTTGGATAAATAGAATTAATTGGATTTATACCACATTCACCATAAAAAATATATTTTGAAATCATGTTCCACCACCTCTCTGTGCAGGGGCTCCTGTAGATGATAAAATAAATTTCAGAGAATTTAAAAGGCTGCATTTTCACGTTTTCTTTGTATTATCTGGTGGTAGAGCACATACATTTGCAACTGTCTTAGTATGACAACCATTGTCATCTCTTGAATACTTATTAGACATCAACCACTAGTGTGCTAAGTATTTTAAAATGGATATCCATATTCATTGCCAAAGAAAAGCAAAGTTTATTTAATACTTGCAGTGTCTTCATGATCCAGATATTATTGTTTATTTCTTACAGATGAAAAGTCTGAAGCTCAGAGGAATTGGGTTTTTTTTTCAAGGACACAGCAAGAGCTTGGTTTCAAATAAATATGTTATTATTTTGGATACTTCTGGGCTGGCTCTGAAAACACCCCAAACCATATAGGTTTATTAAGATGTCTAATGGGTAATTATGTTTATGAATAATTATGTTAATCAGACAGTTGCAAAATTTATGAATATAAAAAAATATATATGCAAGCACTTATATGAAGAAGACTCAAGGGAGAACTAAAAACTATCATAATTTTGTTACTGAAAGTTTGGTATTTATTGCTGAGGTCGAATCAGTGAGACTAAAGAATGAGGCCAAGTGGTTTGAGTAAAAGGAAAGAGAGTTTATTAATTTGGCAGCAAATGTGGAGGGTGGTAGACTAGCATCTCAAAAGACTGCCATTTTGTCTTTAAGCAGAAATACACGGTTCTTTAAAGGGGTGGTGGGGGGGTGGGCCTTAGCATTGGTCTCAGGTCTAAGTGACCAGTGTCACATGCCATGGCTTTGGGCTATTGTTGTTTAAATATTATTGGTGGTTTCGGTCCACCTTATCTCTGGTGATGATCTTGTGACCTTTGTCCAGACAATTCTGTTCAGCCTTTTCCTGTGGTTTAAGATACTAGAAAACAAACAGCAAAGAATATTTTTCTGCCCCTTTGATTACTGGTCTCTATAGGAATGCAGGTTTTAATTCCCAAAAAGGGTGGGGGTTTAAAGAGATAACTCATAAAACATTTCATTGCCCTTTTACAGACCTTTACCTCTGTGGCAGTTCTAGGCAAAAAGGATAAAGTTAGGTGCTAGGTTTACAGTGGTTGATGAGATAAAAAGAAGTCAGAGCCACGACTTACTTTCCTTTTATCACGCACTTCCCATTCATAGCACTTCCTCAAAGTTGTAATTTATATTAAGGGAATAAATTAATAAAATTCTGTAAGATTTTTAATAAAGGAGCTGCCATTATTTACAAAGCAACCTCGCAAGTTTCCTTGAAGTTCTTTGCAATTGTGTCAATTTCTTTCTTCTTTTGGTTATTGGAAAATTTGATTTTTGCGATATTTAAAAAGTCACGGAGATGATATTCGGCCATGGGAGACATCGGGAATGGGAGGAAGAAATGAAGGATGACTCAGAGATTTCTGAAATGCACACATACTTGCAAGTAAGTGCCAAGCATGATAAAAAGAATTGAGGCAGAGGATTGAATGATTGGAGGGAACGTTTTGAAGGGCACTTTGTGGTCATTTCCCTACACCTGCCACTACCTTACCACAGTAGGGTAATTGGAGATTGGTAAAATTGTGGAAAGAATTATTTAGAAGCTGCCTGACTGTTAATCTGAAGCATCCTCTTCTCCTCTTTGTGATAGATATGGATGCTGAGGCTGGTCATGGATCTGGAAAGGTGACGAGGGAGGAGGCTTATCCTACTGCTCTGCTGTATCATGAGGGATTTCAATTCAGAGGGAAGGAGCAGAAAAGCATGTCATAGCCACATTCTCAAATCCAAATTTACCTGAAATAACTCTAGCAATTTTAATGTCTGTCACCTATGCGTAGTCTTTAACTGAGTCAGGATCCAGAAGAAGGGTGATTCAGTGGCCCCTTTAACCTCCAACCATGGGGAACCCAAAATATCCTAAACCTTTTACAAAAATAATATTTATTATAATAATTATTATGACTGCTACTGCCTCCACTGCAATGTTTATTGAATAACTACTGTCTGGGTCAGAGATGTGGCATAAAACAAAATTCTACTCAGATGGTTTAGCTGAAGAGAATTCAGTGAAAAGACAGAGCATATAGTCATGGTTAAAGAAATCAGCCAAGGAAGTTGACAAACCTGGAAGCCAACTGCAGAAAACAATTTCCACCCTTAGACCTAAAGGATCAAGGGCAGTGGCTACTGTCACCAGAGCTCAGTGAAAGCTGGAGCCAGGAAAAAATCCCTTGTCACTTTCTTTCCCCAACACACTCCCCAGCAGGAGTTCTCCTTGGAGGGGTGCAGAAAATCTAGCACATATTGCTGGACATATCTAGCACATATTCCTGTTTATATTGAAGCAGGAAGGGAATGGGAAAGAAATTGATTTGCTTCTCTCTCCTTCCCACATTTAACTTCCTGCCGGTTCCTCTCATGTGCAAAGTCAGATGGAAACCAGACACCAAAAAGCTCTATTGATGCAGTCCACAGGGGTTAAACTCCACGTGGACAATGCAAGGCAGAGAAGAAAAGAGAAAAGATCTGGATAGGAGTAGGGTGGTAAAGGAAGAATCACCAGCACACCAATATTATCTGTAAACCCACAATGTTCCGTAGCTGTGTATCATCATCCTTACTAAAAAGATAAAGGTACAAGGCTCAAAATCAGTAAATAACTAGTCCAAGTTTAGCAAAAGTTAATTGATCTTCCAATGATTTTCCAGACTGTAAAACTTTCTCCCCATGTCACCCACTATTCTATCTAATAGGTTGTAAACAAAGGAACTTAATATTTCCCTGAGACAAAATATATTAAGTCATTCAAGAGTAAAGTAAAATAACTAATGAATCCCATTGCTTCATCATTCTCGAGAGATTTGACTCCCTAATGACATCGAGGAGTGGGCAAGACTGATGGCCTCAATGAGCTTAGGATTTTCAGAGGAATGGAAAAATAGTGGTTGTTCTTAATTTGAATGAATTTTTGCTAGAAATAATTGAACCATAGGGATTTGGTCCTTATGTGACAATTTCATTATAAACTCTTCAGGTTCTTCATATTCATTCTGTCATCGTGAAAGCACTCTTCTTTCTCAGGTAGGAATAGACTTTTTAAAAATCTTTTGGAATCTAGAAATAAATATTTTAATCAATAAAAATAAAGAGAGCTGAAATATATTCTAATGAATTAGCAAATGCCTCTATGAAAATGCTGCTATTCTCAGAGTATAGGTGTCTACAGAATTGTGTTTACAGAGTGTTTACATAATGAAATGTGAACTAGACCAAAGAGAGCATTAACTTTATCAGTACTTGTGGACTGCTTCCAATTGGGAAACCACTAATCTAGGCACCCCTGAGTCTACAACCAGATTAGGTAACATCCCTATCCCTAAAGAAGCTCACGCTTTGATGTTGAGTCTTGTTGTAGACCAGACCTGGATCATTCATCAAATAATACTAGTAGTCACAGTTTATTAAGTGCTTACTGTATGCCACACATATTTTAAAAGTCTCCTCTGAATTAACTCCCTCATCTGGAGGGAGTTGCTATTATTAACCAAATTTTATGAATGAGAAAAGTGAAGCTCAGAGAGATTAATCACTTTCTTTAGACCACACAGAAGGAAACTAGAGGAACCTGGATTTCCATCCAGGAAGTGTGACTGCAAACTCACAGTAACTGTTATACTCTGCTGAGGCTCAGTAATCAACCATGTTTACTTTCTAGCTTCTTGGAGAAAAAAAAAGGTGTGGTATTAAATAATTACATTGTATCATGTAATGTTCTGTGCCCCCTTCATAATGAATGAGCTACTTTTAGGTTCATTGTCTATATTAATTATTTAAAGTTAATGAAAGATACGTTTTATGAAGGAAACTTCTCTAAATTTATTTTTCCACTTGAAATTGAACCATGACCATATGCCAAGCAGCCACCACCCTTGTTTAAGCCAAAGACCAACCTTTTGGACTCTTTGGGGAACTGAGCAGCAGCAGCAGTATTTACATGAGAATGTCTCAGGGTAAGGCAAATGTCAGGAGGGCAAAGCCTCTGATGTCCCCAAAGCTGCTTCTGTCCACTTGCAAAAGCTTCTTTCTGAGATATCCTTGCTCAAACCAGTAGGATGTTGTGGTTTCTTTCTTAGAAGTAACACTATTTCCCTAAAGTACTCAATTAAACTATCTGGACTGTTCATTGCTTGCATTACTTTATTTCCCCACAGTGCAAAGAAGGAGATATTAATTATTTTGAATCTTGATTAATATTTCAATAATTAGAAGCTAATTAAAAGTACCATTCTAAAGCCAAAAGAGTATTTTCCTATTTGGAAATTATTATTAAAATTATTATTAAAATTCAGATGGGCCTTATTAGTTTGAAAAAAGAAAAACACAAAATAATTTTGATTCCATTGATTTAGGATTACATTAGTCACTAAGTCCAAAGTTCTTATGTACAGAATGGGATAATGGAATGGACAAGATTCTTGAGTGTGGAATTTACAAAGTGCCTTGAAAAGTGATCTGTTTCCAGTGATGGTATGGTAGTCATTAAAAAAAAAGTCCGTATAATATTGTCAACTCTGGATATGTGTCATTGAAGGAGAATTTCAATCATTCCATAAAAATCTTCATGGTCACACTTACCCTGCCCAAATGTGGGGAGATAAACTTCGTGATATTTTAAGTACAGTCTCAGATGTATGGTTAATATGATTATTATTTCACTATGATCTGTTACATGTTTTAAAGAACTTATATTGAATTCATGTTATAATGTTTTGCTTATTAATAATTTTGCAGAGTTAGAATGAGGTATATTTAAAACAAAATTATTTTTGTCAGAGGATATATTTCTCAACCAATTTTTCATTATTATGCACTTCCCCTGGAGCCTTTTGATGCACTATTTTTTTCCTTAATTTTCCCCTCATAAACATTTATACCACCAACACATGTGTATGTGTATGCCGACATACACATGCATATGTATATTGTTTATGTATTCTCTGTGTGTGTGTGTATATGTATCTTTCACACATAAAAATATTTAAGATTTACTTTTATTTCCTAAGCACCAATTTTTGCCTCTTTGGGCAAAAATATGCAAAACAAAGAAAATCCTGAGCTGGGTCTTAAAAGTTAAGAAAGATTTGGTGATATTAGGGGCACCTGAAGTAGACTAACGTGGGGAAAATGGACATGTACTACAGAGTGAGGGAACAGTTTGAAATCAATTTTGGGTTCAGAGGGGCAGGTAAAAAGATCCTTGTTCTATAAGAATATGCACCATATATCGGTTCCACTTCCCTATGTTCACTCAGCTGTGAAAAACATAGATAAGTTTCAATGGTTGATATTTTAGATACCACATCCAAAGGTGTATTGTAAAACAAAGGATTATAATTTTAAAGAAAAGCAATGTTTATACCCATACGTTCAAAGAAAGTGTGAGTGAACCTGTATGATAAAGACTTGCAAAAAGATAAAAAATAAGGCTCTTCAAATATGAAAAGACTTGCAGAAAAGACTAGAAGAAAATCATTTAAAATATGATTGTCTTATATGAGAAGCTCTATGTGAACTTAGATGTTTAAAACATCAATCACATGCTTACTAGGCTGTTTCTTTATGCCACATGTATTTACAAGTTTGAGAGAAGAGGAAGAAATATCAGATGACACCATGGGGGTAATGGATATATGACAAAACCCAAATGAATTTATTTTTATTTCCTTCACTTTAGACCTCATTAGAAGCCAAGAAAACACAATGTTAAAGAAAAACTGCACAGCCGTGACTGAGTTTATTCTCCTGGGACTGACAGACCGAGTTGAGTTGCAACCTGTCCTTTTTGTGGTATTCTTGGTCATCTACCTTATGACAGTCATTGGCAATGTGAGCATGATTTTGTTAATCAGAAGTGACTCAAAACTTCACACTCCAATGTACTTCTTCCTCAGTCACCTCTCCTTTGTAGATCTCTGTTACGCCACCAATGTCACACCTCAGATGCTGGTTAACTTCTTATCCAAGAGAAAAACCATTTCCTTCATTGGCTGCTTTATACAATTTCACTTTTTCATTGCCTTGGTGATCACAGACTATTATATGCTTACAGTGATGGCTTATGACCGCTATGTGGCCATCTGCAAGCCTTTGTTATATGGCAGCAGAATGTCCAGAGGTGTCTGCTTCTCTCTTGTTGCTGCTCCTTATATTTATGGCTTTGCAAATGGTCTGGCACAAACCATCCTGATGCTTCGTCTGTCTTTCTGTGGACCCAATGAGATCAACCATTTTTACTGTGCAGACCCACCTCTCATGGTCCTCGCCTGCTCGGACACCTACGTCAAAGAAACTGCCATGTTCGTGGTGGCTGGTTCCAACCTCACCTGCTCTCTCACCATCATCCTAATCTCCTACGTTTTCATCTTCACAGCCATCCTGCGCATCCGTTCTGCTGAGGGCAGGCACAAGGCCTTTTCCACCTGCGGCTCCCATCTGACGGCTGTCACTGTCTTTTACGGGACGCTGTTCTGCATGTACCTGAGGCCCCCTTCTGAGGCCTCTGTAGAACAGGGGAAAATTGTAGCTGTTTTTTATATCTTTGTGAGTCCTATGTTAAACCCGTTGATCTATAGCCTGAGGAACAAAGATGTTAAAAGAGCAATAAAGAAAGTTATCCAAAAGAAACTGTTTGTTAAATAAGGTAGATATTTTGGTGACAGGTCATGTAATATATCCCTATTACCTGACCAAGTAATAATCATTTTAAATGAATTGAAGTTTAATTTAATAATTAAATTATTATTTTTGTCTTTCATAATTTGGGTATGGGATTTTGAAGTACGTGCCAAATTATTAGCTACAGTTCACAGTGCCATCTCAGTGAATTGAAAAATAAAATATAGAAACTCAGAGACAAGACCAGAAGGCATTATTATTGCTCTATAAAATCAAAACAGAACAAATGACTCCATCCATAGTACTCCTACTGGTACAAAGTTATAAAAGACAGAATTATCAAATGCTACGGAAAAGAATATTCATTCTATTTTCATAGTGCTTAAAAACTTCCAAACTATTTTTCAGAAACTTTTCAACCATAGTAGGTGAGGATTTTTCTTTTTTCCTTTACACAAATTATATAAAAATGAGGATCATTTGAGTATGTCTCATAGTATTACTCTAAGATATATCCATAGAATGATATTACTAATCCAATAAAATACTCTTCCATAAGGCTTTTGATGAAAATACCAAATTTCCTTTGGAGGGTTTTAAAAAATTTTTTTTCCTTGTTTTACCAGTGCGAATGGCCATCAATATGTGAACCAGCTTCTCCTCTCTTTCATCACCGTTACCTGTTCATTGACTGTTCTCTTCAAATGAATAGAGTGAATTTGATGTTTTATCCATGTATATGTTTACGGGTGTTTGCGTGTGTGCGTGTGTTTTTTTGTATGTGTATGTAGTTGATAACAAAATAACCTTTTTATTTGTTTATTGTTTATTCAAATTTTTCCATGAGAAATCCAGGTCCTTTGTTTTGCTTATTGTTAAATTATGGTGTTTATATTTTTTCTTATTCATTTTAGAATTATTTTCTTAAAGATACAAACCTGTTTCTTGTTATATATACATATATATAACATATATATTCAATTTTATGTCTTTTTATTATGACATCATTTGAAATGCTCAGGTTTTATTATTATAAAATATTATCAAATGATTTATATTATTTTATTTTTTCTTTGTTATTTTTTATTGATGCAGAGATGCACGTATTTTCAGAATACATATGATAATTTTACATTCATTTAATCAAATCAGGGTAATTGGGATATCTGTCAGCTTAAATATTTATCTTTTCTTTATGCCAGGAACCTTCAAATTATTTTCTTCTAACTATTTTGCAATGCAAAGCCTATTAATGTTAACTATAGTCACCCTACTGATCTATAAGACACCAGGTGTTATTTCTTCTATCTATGTGTGTATTTGTAATCATTAATCAACCGTTCCTCATCCCCCTTCCCACTCTTCCCAGCCTCTGTTAACCACCAGTCTCTTCATCTTCATGAGATACACTGTTTTAGCTCCCACTTACGAGTGAGATATAATAAATATATAATATTTATTTTTCTGTGCTTGGCTTATTTCACTTAACACAACGACCTCCAATTCCATCCATATTGCTGCAAATGATAGGATTTCATTCTTTTATATGGCTGAATAATATTCCACTGTGTATATAGACCACATGTTCTTTATCCATTCATTCACTGATGGACACTTAGGTTGATTCCATATCTTGGCTATTGTGAACACTGCTGCAATAAATATGGGTGTGCATGTATCTTTTCAATATATCGATTTTTTGTCTCTTGGATATATATACCCAGTAGTGGAATTGCTGGATCATATGATAATTCTGTTTTTTTTTTTTTTAGGAACCTCCAGTTTTCCATAGTGACTGTAATAATTTACATTCCCATCAAAAGTTATGAGTTTTCCCCTTTCTCCACATTTTCATCAGCATTTGCTATTTCCTGTCACCTTGATAAAAGCCATTCTAACTGGGATAAGATGATATTGCATTGTGATTTTGATTCCATTTCTCTGATGATTAGTGATGTTGATCATTTTTTTCATATATCTGTTGGCCATTTGTATGTCTTCTTTGAAAAATGTCTATTTCAGCCTTTTGTCCATTTTAAATTAAAATATTTGTTTTTTTGTTATTGAGTTGTTAGGCTTCCTCATATATTCTGGTTATTAATCCCTTCTCAGATGGGGAGTTCATAAATATTTTTTCCCATTCCATGGGTTATGTCCTCACATTGTTAATTGTTTCCTTTGCTGTGTAGAAGCTTTTTAGCTTGATGTGATGCCAATTGTCTATTTTTGCTTTTGTTGCCTATGCTTTTGAAGTTTCAACTCAAAAACTTTTTGGCTAGACCAATGTCCTGGACTGTTTCTCCAATGTTTTCTTCTAGTTTCAGGTTTTAGATTTAAGCCTTTAATCCATTTTGACTTGCTTTTGTATATGGTGAGAGATACAGCTCGTGTTTCATTCTCCTGCATGGGAGTATCCAGTTTTCCCAGCAGCGTTTATTGACAAGACCATCCTTTCCCTATTGTATGTTCTTGGCATGTGACTTTTGTCAAAAATGAGTTGGCTGTAAATGTGTGGATTTATTTTTTAGTTCTCTACTCTGTTCCACTGGTCTATGTGTCTGTTTTTATTCCAGTACCATGCTGATTTGGTTACTATAGCTTTGTAGTATATTTTGAAGTCAAATGGTGTGATGCTTCTAGCTTTGTTCTTTTTGCTCAGGGTGGCTTTAATTATTCTGGGTCTTTTGTGGTTCCATACAAATTTTAGGATTTTTTTTTTCTGTTTCTGTGAAGAACGTCATTGGTGTTTTGCACTGAATCTGCAAATTGCTTTGGGTAGTGTTGTCATTTTAACAATATTAATCCTTCCAATCCATGAGCATGAAATATTTTTCCATTTATTATACCCTTTTTAATTTCTTTCCTCAGTGCTTTACACTTTTCCTTATATAGATTTTTCACTTCTTTAGTTAAATTGATCCTCAGATATTTTATATTCTTTGTAACTTTTGTAAATTGGATTGCTTTTTTGATTTCTTTTTCATATTTTGCTGTTGGTATATATAAATGTTACTGATTTTTATATGTTGATTTTGTGTCCTGCAAAAATTAATTTTTTTTTTTTTTTAATTTAAATTTTTCCACCTGTAATAGTGTGGATTTTTAACAATATTATTAAATTTGTGGTTTCATTTGCTAATTTTTTATTATGATCTATTTCCAACATACAGCCCAAAATATAAAACAATATAAAGACCACCCGTGTAAGCACAACTAATCATTGTTAAATCTGCACACAATGCCACATTTGTTTCAGATATTTCAGATATTCAGATATTATAAAGTCAAAATCTCTCTGCCTGATTCTGTCGGTCTCCCCATTTTCTGTAGTAAACTCTATTATGAATTTCGTATTTCTTATTGCTATGTAGAGTTACATCATTTACTTGGTGTTTATTTATCCATTGGTTTATACAGTATTATTTTGCTAGATTTAAAACTTGATGTAACCTCTGTGTCCTTCTGAACTTATTTCATATTTTTACTACACATTGTTAGATTTATTTATGCTGATTCATGTAGCAGCACTCTCTTTGGTATAATCTACATCAATATATAAATATGCCACAATATATGTATTTATTCCACTGTTGAAGGACAATTATATTTTTCCAGTTTCTTGATCATATGAAAACTTTGTAACAAATTTTCTGTGTAATGCTGAACATGTACCAGTGAAAGAGTTCCTCCTTAGCAGAATGGTAATTTCTGGGTCAAACGATGTAAGCATCTTTAAATTTACTATATATTGCTAATTGTTTTACCAATATATAGTCCCACCATCAGTGTGTGAGTGTTCTTTTTACTCCACATTCTTGTCAGCACAGGTATTGTTAGAGTTTAAATTTCTTCCAACCTGGTGGGTGCAAAATAAATTCTCATTTCTTGTTTAAGTTTGGATTGTCATTACAAGTGAAGTATTGCTAAATGCATTGTTGCTAATTCACGATTTCTCTTTTTCTCAATTGTGTGTCCATATTCTTTGTTCACTTTTCAGCTGTGTTGTTTTATCTTTATTTCTCTCATTTATAATACTTCCTTATGTACTGTATGCTAGGTACTAATCTTTTGTTGTTATATTCAGTGCAAATATATTCAAAATGTTTGTAGCTTGTGTTTCATTTTTGTGCATAGTGTATTTGGTTGGTGCATAAGTTACTGAATTTAATGTAATTCAATTTTTTTCAATTTTCTCTTTATGATTATGCTTTATATGTCTTATCTAAACAATTCTTTTCTATTATAAAATATCATCCTATATCTTCTTCTAACATTTTACAGTTTGCTTTTGCACACTGTGGCCTTTATTCTTTCTGGTATTGTAACTGTTGTAAAACAAAATCAAATTATATTTTTTAATAAAAATCATCAATTTTCCATTTTTTCAATACTCTTCACTTTTCTTACTAATTTTTTTTAGTGCACACTCTGTCATTTATCAGGTTTTTAATATGTGGATTAGTATGTTTCTGGAATCTTTATTCGAGGAATCTTTATTCTAGAACCAATTTGGCAATCCTTTCATCAATAAATATTATCTTAATAAAAATAGCTGCACCACTGCTCATCTTGAAGCTTACATTAATGTATTTTCTTGAAACAGAAATTTCTCAGAGAAAATGCCTTTAAAATACGTGGAAACAGCTGTATTCACTCCAGAGTCCATGTTCATCACTTCTTCAAAAGGCACAGGAAACCCACCTCATTCGTCCCATGTTGGTATCTAAGAGAATGAGAAAGGAATTTAAAAAAGGTAAATTACACTCTATTCAAGCATCTACACTCTTATGTTGGCAGCCACCATCACAAATATTCCCTGCCTGTGGTTTAACATACCGTGAGTTGTCATCAGCTCTGAATGCTTTGATCATCCTTTTCTCCCCAAACTGGGCCAGTTTCCAAACTGGCAATGTGTGCATTTGACATGAATATGGGTGGTGGTTTGAAGAAAAATAAAGCAGGCAATGGAATAGGGAGGGGTGGAGTCAGTGAAGAACTCTATGAAAACAACATTAGAGCAAGGCCTGAATAGGGATAATATCACATGAGTGTTTGTAGAAGAGCTTTGTTGGTGTGCACTTAGTAAATACGAAGGCTCTGAGGCACCATCCTCTTTGGTTTGTTAAAGCAATAGTAAGAAGACAGATATATATTGACCGAGGGGGAAATTAAAGGAGGGAACGAACTGCAACCTGGAAGGTGGTGGGGAAGAGCGGCAGATCGCAAAAGGCCTAGTAGTTCATGAATAGGTTTTGGATTTAACTTTTTCAAATCACCCTGTAATAGTCCTCTACCCCCAACTCCAGACTGCAAGTTGCATGAAGGAATGGGCAAGATTAATTTTGTTTGTTATTCTGTCAGTACCTAGGATAGTGCCTACTCCATAAGACATATTAAATAAATATTGTTGAATGAATGAATAAATTAATGAATGAAGTGAAAGCCATATTCTAGTAGAAATGAGTAGGAATCTTATTTTAACTTGAATTCTGAAGCTTGGAGGCAGGATCTGGTCAAATCTTTACTATTTGATTTAGTGCTGTGCACAGTGGAGCCTCAGGACCATGAGAGACATTTGTTCTTCTCTAAACTCCTAAGATGTACTCTCCCTAGGTGTACATGGCTCGCTGGGGACAATGCAGTTCAATTGCCTCAGTGAGAAATGAATGTGTGTTTTAACTGTGAATTAGTGTATTTCAGACTTTAGACTTTTTATGTTTCGTGGACACTCTGTGAATGATCACAGCCTTCACAAGGCGGCTCTTCTGCCTTGGATTATGAAGCAGCACTTTCTACTCTCTGGTGATTTAATTGAACATACGTTAGTTCTCTCATAGCTGAATTCCTTATTCCACTTGCATAATCGTCCGAGCTATAAATCTTACTATTAGAAAACAGTAAAGTTTCATTCCTCCAAAACCAATAAATAAAACAACACTAAACTAATAAACACCACTAGTTTCAATCAACATTTCTTAAAAACAAAATGTGAGATGATCCAATTTGTCTTAAGGTATCAACTTCCAAACATACTCAAAAAACATTCAAGAAATTAAGACTAAAGGTCTCAAATAGGATGTCTGAAACAGGTTAATGTTACCAACTGCATTATGAACATGGAGTTTTTTGGAATCTATGCTAAATGTGAGGGCTTCACGTGTTTTCTCCTTTCTTCTTCTGTTATACTGCCTAACACATAAACATCATGCTTAGTTATTACACTTGCCCTTCAGTGCACCTGATTGTCAAGGAATGTGTAGTTTCTGCGATGGGTAGGATTTAGAAAAGTAATTGGCCCCATCAGCCCTGGGAAATACTCTTTGAAGACCTATTTCCACAGAGACAGCCAATAAGTATTTGCCTTGACCCCTTCTAGTCACCACTTAAAATTCTTCGTCTAACATCAACCTTCCTCTTCTTCTCCTTCTCTCCTTCTTATTCCCCCCGATACACCCGCTTTTTTTTTTAACCAGGCTTCACTGATATTGGGAACAAAGAAAAGAAGTAAGAGATGAACAAGTTGGCTTTCTGCATTCCCTACTTGAATTAATTGTTAAAAAAAAAATCTAGAGAAAGAATGGACGTGAGGAAAGCCTTGGTTTTCAATAGTAAGCTTTTGATTTATTGTAATCTAGGGTATGGAACAAGCTCTGATAACACTGGCTCTGTTTTCTATTTTGTTTTGTTTTGGCTATTTCAACTTTAAACATCCAGTAAATAATCTGATCTGCTTGACTCTGAGGACAACAAAATTTTCCTTTAAATGAAATTTATGGAAGTAAATGTACTTACATTAAAATGTAGAAATTTTAAGTGTACAGTTCAATGAAGTTTAACAAATGTGTGGAATCACAGTTCCTAGTTTTCAAGGCTACTGTGCAGCTGGGAAGTGAGTGTGGGAATAGGGCAAGTAAAAATGCCACAGAGCTCACTGTTCTTACCAAGATTCAACCATTTTTCTTGAATAAACACTTCCTGGATTGCTGCAAGCCTTTGGTTACTTTCCAGAGTTCTGAAACAGTTAAATGTGACAACTTTTTCCAGTGTTCTCATTGTGTTTATGGAGGAACAGTTTTGGGGAGGTCATGACTCTGTCATTCAGGAAGTTGCTCCCCTTCTATATGAATTTTTGAGATCCATCAAGGTTTTGTCAGTGGTTTGTTGATCTTTGTTGCTGAGTAGTGTTCCATTGTATGGGTATATCTCAATTTGCTTATCTATGCATCTGCTGATACACATTTGTGTCTCTTTATGGATAGGTCTTCTTCTCTCTCGGATAAATTCTTGAGTGTAGAATTGTTGTGGCATAGTTTTATAAAGCACTGTAAATTTTTAAGAAATTTTACAAAGAACTGCCAGTTTTCCATAATCCATTGAATTATTTTGCACTCCACCAAGTGAGGTATTATGAGAGTTTCAGTTCCTTCACATTGTCATTATAGATCTTTGTATTATCAATATTTTTTATTCTTGAAGCAGGTATGAAGTGTCTCAAAGATAAACAGAGCCAGCCACCAGTTAAAGTAGTAAGGACATATTTTAATCAGTAATATACTGTTGCAATAGTCAAGAGTCAAGTGTAAACTGAACTCAAATTTGATTTGCACAGAGGTGACTGGGTGTCTTAAGGGTGGAATGAAGGAATAGGGAGGTGCATGAGCAGGGCTCAGTAGAGTTAGAAAAGTGAAAATTTACAAAAAGTGCAAAGAGTGGTTGGTCCATGTGAAACCCATCTGGATTTGCTAACTGGCTTTACAGGAAGTTAGGCTCCTACCCTTCCTTAGGGACTGGTAGCCAGGAGCTATTTTTTCAGATGTTGGCTGGAACAAACAGTATATTCTTTTGGCAGCCTTGAGTTTTTTCAGGTAGGCACTTCAAGGAGGGGTAGTATCATCCTAGGGATATGGGCATGAGATGTTAGAAACTATGTTAAGTTTTTTGTTCAAGTCTTTCTAGGTCTATGTTGAGGCCTTGTCAAGAAAGGGCTCAGAGGAGTTTGGCTAGAGTTTTGTCCAAGAGGGACTCTGTTATGTGGTATTCCATTACATTCAAAATTTGCATTTTCATGACAATTATAGATGTTGAAATTCTTTCCCATGTTGGTTGTTTGCTATTCATATACCTTCTTTCATGAAGGTGTCTGCTCACAACTTAGATGTTTTGTTTTTTTAAATTGGGCTGTTTATATTTTGATCACTGAATTGTGGGAGATATCTACATATTCCTAACACCAGTCCTTTGTCAGAATTACTTAATGTGAATAGTCTTCCCTGTCTGTGGTTTACCTTTTCATTACCTTGGCCTAATTTTGGAGAGTTTGTGTTTTAAAATTTGATGACACAATATATTCATATATATTTCTTTCACAATTAATGCTTTTCTGTCCTTCTTAAGACATCTTTGCTTTCCACAAGATTGTGAAAACATTCTTCTATTTTTTTTTTTTTCTAGAGCACTTGTAGATTTAGCATTTACATTTAGTATACTAATCCCATTAATTTTGAAATATTGGCATCTGGTGTTTTATAGGAATTGAAGTTAAATATTTCTATACAAATATCCAACATTTCCAGCAACAATCCCATTGAAATACATTTGTACCTTTGTTCAAAAGTCCGTTGGCTATATATATGAGCAGGTGTATTTCTGGACTCTGTGTTCTGTACCATTAATCTGTTATCCTTAGATCCACACTTTGAGTACTGTAAGTTCTTAGTAACTATTAGATGTATGATATTAACTCAAGGAAGAGTTTTACACATTCCTTATTACATTTTTCCAAGAAAGCCTTCAGAAACCTGTTTATATTAAAGACATTAATATTTAGTTAATATCATTTTGCTCAGTTGCAATGATCACTTGACGTAAGTACACTAGAAGTACACCTAATGAATGAGCTACATAATTATTACAATGGTCAGATAATTGGATACATCACTGCTGTGTAGGTTTAGGTAGTTATGAGGGCTTTCCAGAAGTTTCCAGCCATTAACTGTTTCATTATATTAACAGTGGTTGGATACTTTCCAGACAGCCCTTGTAAATTATCCAACATTTTTTGTTCTCTTTCAAAAAGGGTTTTGGCTAACCTAAGTATTTTTTTTTGTATCATTATGTATTTTAGAATCAGCTCATCAAATTTTGGAAAAATAAGTCTGTAGAAATTTTGATGGAACTGGCTTTAAACTATTGATCAGTTTAGGAAGAATTGACCTGTTGACAATATTGAATATTCCAATCCACAAATGTGATATATTTCTTCTTTATTTAAGTGTTCTTTAATTTATCTTTGCAGAGTTTTGTGGTTTTCAATGTGTGTCTTTTGCACGCCTTTATTATATTTATTTCTAACTAGTTTGTGCTTTTGATGTTATTACAAGTGATATTTCAAAATAACTTTTCAAAATATACACTTAACTTATTTTTATATATTTTAAAAGATATTATATAAAGTATCATGTCATCTGTCAATAACAGAAATTTTTGCCAGTCTGTATAATTTTATTACATTGGTAGGACTTTAACTATAATGTTGAACCAACTAGAACATTTAAATAAAAATAGCCAATTGAGTAATAGCAAAGACACAAGTAAAGATCTTATAGGATCAGTAGGATGTATTCAACTATCTGAGCCTTGTGACATTTGTGTAGCTAAGTCCATTAAGTGTTCTTCTAGCAGACATGCATCATTGGTCATTGCAATTGAAGGAAAGTGACAAGAACTAAGGAATTAATGTCTTCAGGTAATGTTAACAAAGCCCTCCAAAGGCTTTCTAGGAAAAATAAAAGAGTATGTGTAAAACTCTTCAAGTTAGTATCATATACATAGCTAAATTTTGTATTTGCTAGTCTTATTTGTTGTTGTATAAATAAATTAGCATTGCCTTTTTATGTATGGGCATCTGATCATGTGATCTCATACTTAAAATTATAGATGCTTTGTTTTTCCTTATCCAAAATTGCCGATTCATTACTTTTAGTCTATCCATTCAGTTATTATTGAGCCACTTGTATTTATTGTCAGAAAAATCATTTTGTAAATCTTATGTTTTATTACAATGTTATTTTATGTTAACATATATAAGAAAATAAGTAAATACATACATACATACACACATACTTTAGGGCATATTTTCTTGAAACTGAAAGCTACCATTTTGCTTAAAGAAGAGCCAACTCTTCCAACTACTTTTATGCAAAACAAGGGCCCTCCACATTAAGGGGTCAGGAAATGAGAGGCACTAGTTTTATAATCTCGTAAGACTTTAGTTCCATAGAAATATTTAAGCAATACTATTACGTTTGTAAAATTTTATTAGTGGAAGGAATCAGAATAAAAAAGAAAAAATGAGATAAAGAAACATTTACAATTTAATTTGAGAAAAAATGTGGCAATGCTCAAATATTCTCAAATTCATGGCATGTAACAAATCTACATTTTGATTTTGCTATACAGCTGTTTTTCACTGACTGATTTCTTACAGCATAGCCCACCATTTGGAACACTAAGAAAATTAGGGATGCCTCTCCTACCTCAGTTAGAATACACTTTGATTCACTTGATTGTATTGGCCTGGAACTATCAGTGCACTGAAAGATAAAGACTAATGAAGGCATCTCTAGCTTCCTTTATACTCTAGCAAATGCAGTGTCAGACCATGACCATTTTAAATATTCTTTACTGTATTTTCAGCCCTCCCCCTAAGCCATTAATTTTATCAATCATCAATTTTATAAATGGTCATGGTTCTCAGACCCGTCTTTGATTCTTAACATGTTGATGACATTAACTCAATAGGGCAGAAATGTGCCAGTATAAATCCATAATGGCCATCCTCCAGAGGCCCCTCAGCCTGGCTAGTGCTCTACTTCCTTCTTCTGATTCCATCACCCTTCTGTTCTCCACTGTCCTTCAAGCCTTTTCCTCTCCTCAGATCTCTCACCTAATACCCCTTCCCACCCCTCATTCTCAACAGATGCCCTTATCCCAGTGTTTATAGAGAAAAACTAAAGACTTTGATGGGAATTACCTTGTCTTTACTACATTAAAATTTAGTAAACTTTTCTACTCATGTTTTTCTCCTTCCATATTATTGAAAGTAATGACTCATTTCTCTATTTGTGCTAAAATTTCATGGGCACATATGCCAAGCAGGGTACATATGTGTTACAGGGATTTCATCCTCAAAGGAGAATCTTGCTCTTCCAAGCATCAAATTAAAGTTATGCCCTTGAGAAACAAAAGATATTTTAATTGGTTCTTTAGAATTAGTTTTAAAATACTCTAGAGAATATACCTAAGAAAATATAGTATAAACCTTCCCACCGTGTTTTCATAAAATATGGTAAGTCAACTTTTATAGGTAAGTAATTTTCTACATTTGCTTACTAAAAATACATCTCTTTTTGTGTGTGGAGATTTTAACCATATGTGACTATTTCATTGACTTTCTAAAAATCAATTATTGTATGCAAGTTTTTTATGTATATGTGAAAACTAAATATTAAAAAACAGTGCCTTTAGGGTGCAATATTTGAGGAGTAATTTTTGGTCATATCTTATTTTCACAAAGGACTGAGAGAGAGTGGCTGGAGCTGGCAGCTTCGTCCCCTTTTAAACATTATCTGTGGTTCCCTAAACAAACATTTTCATGAGTCAGTTAGTGGCACAAAAATGGAAACCAAAAATATTCACACTCATCCCCATATCCTGGAATTGTTTATCTACTGTTCAAATCCTACCTTTTCAGAAAACTCTTCTCTGAGTGTTCATCTAAAAGCATCCTACCTTCACTTTTTTTTTCATAGAACTTGCTTTTACCTTAAATTATATTATATATTTTTTCTGCATGCTTAATATATTTCCTCTACTATAATGTATGCTCCATGAGAATGAGAAATTTGTTTACTGCTGTAACCCCAGAAATTGGAAAGGAAAAATTATCAAGCTCTGCAGTGCACATGAGTATATAAGTGGATAAAATTACAAAGGGAAAAAACAGTTCATAATTCTGTACCTTCTTAGCCATATACCAAGATAAATTTTACTAATTTAACATGTCTTTCTCTGAATAAAATTAAACCAGACAATTAATGGTTTTAAGTGAACATGGTGTAATAACTTTTTTTTCTATTTTGTATCTGAAACAATAGGACATCAGTGATGGAGTGACCCTGGAGATTGAACTTCCTTCATTTGTTCATTTGAATGATGCAAACAACCTGTTGCTTTTCATAGATGATTTTCATTCCCTTAAATTTTTTTGTTTCCTAACAAAATTTGAAAAATTTACCAAATGTGGAGTTCTCCCAAAAAACAAATATAAATGTGAATGTCTATATATATTTATAAGTGTGTGTGTATGCATGAGAGAGAAAGAGAGAATGTGTATGTGTCTGTGTGTGAATATGAGTTTGTGTGAGATACAGAAAGACAGAGATAGATAATACAGAGATACAGGGTGAAAATAAAAGGCATACTTTCCAAATTTCAAATGAATTGTGGAAGGCCTCGGACTGGTCACTTTTTGTCACTCATTCAGTTACTTTTAAGGATGACTCCAGGAGTCTAGATTCTTTGGCAGAGCATATTGCAATTATTCACTCTGAATTTCTGTAAAATACTTTTTTAAAATAAATGGTATCATTACATTTATTTCTACATCTATCAGCTTAATCATATTTAAGCTTTTCTAACATCACACCATAAAGCATAGTTACCTCTCTCTCTCTCTGTTTCTCTTCTGTATTTCTCACTCTGTCCTTATCTAATACACAGACATACACACATACACACACACAGTTTCTTCTTTTCCAATTTACATTTTCTAGAGACATTATATATTAAGGTAAAATTCCCTATTACCAAGTTCATCTAATGGACTTTCTTCATAATAGGGGAAAAGAAACTTAGGTGTTCTGGGTACTGAAGCACTGAAGGTTGCAGAAAAATATTTGCCTGAGCACAATCCTGTCCATAATTTTCAAGACTAAATGGAGGAAGTATATATTTTAGAGTTTAAACAATCTAGGTTGGCATCCATGTTCTTTGGCTTGATGGTATTTAAACTTCGTCAAAAAACTTAACCTCATACTTATTTCACATATGCATGTTTTTATTCTTCAGAATAAGTATAGTATTAGTCACAATTCTATTGAGGTGGTAAGAAAATACTTGTAAACTATTTAGGGGTGAAACTGCACACATAATGTCAACGTTCTGTGTGCTTCATATCCAACAGGCATGGGGTAGAGAGTTGTCCCTATATTATCTGAGATTCTCTCAACCACATTGTAAGATAATAGTTTCCCTATGTTACAGATGAATACACTGAGGATCAGAAGTATGTCACTTGTCCAAGGTCATTTAGTTAAAGTGACATAGTAAAGGTATAATTCCAGAACTGTGTGATTTCCAGGCTTATCTCCTACTTCAGCAAGAACCTCTACTTTTGGTCATTCTCCCAGACATTGCCAAGTGATTTATTCTTTGAGGCATCTGACATCTGAAATTGTCAGATAGGATATGCATTGCTGTGACAATCTATCCTGACAGATGTTGCTTTTTATAATAGGACATTCACATAACAATAAAGAAAGTGACTGACTGAAATTTTACATGACACACAAACCAACCATATTTTGCTGAGATGCATAATTGACAATCTGTGAATGAAAGGGAACAGGACCTATGTGAAATTGGGAGATAGATTGTATCATGATCAAGAATTTTGATCTCACTTTTATTTAAGAATTGTTCTTCCCATCAACACTAATTAACTTCTCCTACTGCTGAGATAGTTCTAAACTTTTAATTATAGTTTCTTTCATAGTAACATAGTTCCTTAGAGAGATGATCCCAAAGCTCCTAATATTCAAGACAGTGTTATATAATAAATAGTGAGAAATTACTATTTGCTGTTCTAAGCTGAAGGCTGGTCTACAAGTCCTGTACTCTTTGCAATACAAATTAATGAAGTCAAATCTTTTAATTTTATTCCCTATTTTGAGGAGAAAACTAATACTTTACTCACAGACATTTGTTATCAAGTATTTTATTGTTTGGAATTATATTACTGGAAAATTTTCGTATTTCTATCCATAGTTTATTCAAAAGTTTGTTAGAATGAACTTGTTATAAGGAGGATTTACAAAACTCTTTAGTCCTCATTTTTTTGTCCTCTTCTCCTTTGCAAATAAGGACTATTGGTTTTCATGATATTGTTTTAAGACATATATGAATGGAGCTGGGGATATGGAGTCGTTGGAATGTTGGTCCAGTAATTTGTACCTTCACTGTTTTTTTTTCATGGGAAATTCCTGAAATGTTAATAGAAAATGAATTTACTTTCTTATTTGTATGTTAAACATTCAAACTTCTTGATTGTTTTGATGGATGATGCGCATATATGCGATAAATTGGTTTTCTCCTAGAACACTGTCTCATTATCCTAGGTCAATGGGGTTACCTGAACCTGGAAGGGCAGGGAGAAGCAGTGATCTAGTACCTCTGTGGTCAAACCTACTATGGGGTCACAAACAGCTCTAAACAGTCCATCAAGGATGAATTATATGGAAGAGATAATTTTCTTCTACCGTGGAGGAGGAGAAAACTAATTTTAAATGAAAGGAAATATAATATAAAAGTAGAAAGGTCATCAAAGAGGCAGCAGTAGAAGATTATTAAGGCTACAACATTATTAAGGCTACAGACATATTTGTTCTGCACTCTTATCCTGCCAATTGGTAGACCCCTGACCCAGGGGGACCATCTTAATCTCTCAGCACTCCAGCTTCCTCGTTTGCGAAACGCACATAAACTGGAACCTGTTTCATAGGACCTTTGCAGATGAAAGACTTAGTGAACATTCAATAGCAGCTAGTCTTACAAATATTATAAAGCTGGAACTTCTGCCTCTAGAAAAATCTTTCATAGGGAGTTTTAATAATATTGGATTATTTTATTATGTGAAGCTGATCTAGAAAACAAGGCCCATTTAAAAAAATCATATATGTAACTATCTCTGAATATTTGTTAAATATAACTACTAAACAAGGCAGTTTACTGAGTTTCAAGGTAAACAAGACAAATTCTAATACCGAAAGGTTAATAACAGTGTATAGAAAAAGAGAAATACCCACATCACACAAGAACTAAGCAAAGTTGAAGTAGTATTAGTTTACATTTCCTAGATGCCCTGATGCTTTGTTTTATGTATTTTACACATACTACAGTAGTACTGTTAATCCACGTCAAATTCTGTTGAGATGATATGGGGTCATCAGCAGAGGTCAAAATTTTTAACACAGGAAATTCCTCATCACAGCTCTATTTTACAACCAGTGTCTGTAGCTATTTTCATAGTATAATAGGCCAAAAGAGATGTGCTACAATCATGGGCATCTATACTAAGGGGGAACTTAGATCAGAACTAAAGCTTCAGTGTTATATTATGTACCCAATTCATTTGAAAGACAGTGTGTTTAATCCTCATATTAGACATTTTGCAAAATCTACCTTGTTTTTCAAATTATTTGAATTACAAAAGGATAAATGCACTCAAAAGTTTCAAGACTAAAAAAATCCATTCACTTTTTTTGTTGTTTTTGTTATTTTTTTTAATTTCCCCATAGGCTACCAGACTCGGTCCATGTTAAAGCAATGCCTAATTTCACGGATGTGACAGAATTTATTCTTCTGGGACTGACCTGTCGTCAGGAGCTACAGGTTCTCTTTTTTGTGGTGTTCCTGGTAGTTTACATGATCACTCTGTTAGGAAATATTGGTATGATCATTTTGATCAGCATCAGTCCCCAGCTTCAGAGCCCCATGTACTTTTTCCTGAGTCATTTGTCTTTTGTGGATGTGTGGTTCTCCTCCAATGTCACGCCTAAAATGCTGGAAAACTTAATATCTAAGACAAAAACCATTTCCTATGTGGGGTGTTTGGTGCAGTGCTACTTTTTCATTGCCCTTGTCCATGTGGAGGTCTATATCTTGGCGGTGATGGCCTTTGATCGCTACATGGCCATCTGCAACCCTTTGCTTTATGGCAGTAAGATGTCCAGGACTGTGTGTATGTGGCTTATTTCTGTGCCTTATGTCTATGGGTTCTCTGTTAGTCTCATATGCACACTGTGGACTTATGGCTTGTACTTCTGTGGAAACTTTGAAATCAACCACTTCTACTGTGCAGATCCTCCTCTCATCAAGATTGCCTGTGGGGGAGTGCACATCAAAGAATATACAATGATTGTTATTGCCGGAATTAACTTCACATATTCCCTCTCTGTGGTCCTCATCTCCTACACCCTCATCGTAGTGGCTGTGCTACGCATGCACTCTGCTGATGGGAGGAGGAAGGCCTTTTCCACCTGCGGGTCCCACTTGACAGCTGTTTCCGTGTTTTATGGGACCCTCATATTCATGTATCTCAGGCGGCCCACTGAGGAGTCTGTGGAGCAGGGAAAAATGGTGGCTGTGTTTTATACCACAGTGATTCCCATGCTGAATCCCATGATCTATAGTCTGAGAAACAAGGATGTGAAAGAGGCCGTCAGCAAAGCAATCACCAAGGCAAACGTGGGGCAGTAAAACTGCAATAGATATCTTTGTGGTATGTTGGTTTCTATTATAAATGACCAGGCATAAATGTCCTAGGTCAAAAGTCCTAGTTCTAAAGGAAACTCTTACACACACTAAGAGGTCTTATGTAACCGAATGATGCTTTTACCTCATGAACGGACTCTAATGACCAAGCATGGTTTCTCCTACATGTACAGCCATATTATGAAAACTGACATAGTGTCATTCACAGTGTATGTAAAATTGTGCTACATGCAGTCATTGGAGAAACTCAAAAATAAGTTTAGATAAATAAATGGTAATGTAGAGATATCCTTGTTAGAGTAAACATTATTTCCTAGGGTATTTTCTATATATACATGTTACTAATGTAGATTTCTTATGAAATACATAATTTCTCAGAAAAAAAGTAAAAAATTCATTTCCTTTTCAGGACCACAGAATGTTGATAAACCTGCTTTACCTAAAAAGTGTTCAAAGTTTTTGAAAATGAAATTGTACTTAAAATCTTCAACTTATGTCTTAATGCAATCCTGTTTGTCATCAGTATGCGTTATTCAATAGTTAATAATGTTTCTATTCCAATAGTCTGTTTTCCTACCCTAACTCTATTCCTTGGTATAAATTATGGTATAATTTTTTTTGATGTTAAGAGGGTGATCTATCTCTACAGCAGATTTTCCTGCCAAAATACAAAGCAGTATAAATTTTCTGATACTTAAAGCCTGAGCTTTGGCAATAGCATATTGTCTCATCAATTCATTGATTGATTATGTGATTTAACCTTGTTTGCTTTAAGCTTCTTCTCCCTAAAATTAGACTCTTTGACTCTGTATATAGCAGCTTAAATCAAACTTTTAGTGCCTGGTGTTGATCAACCAGAAAAGAATCACTGTTCCAACAAATGCTGTTGTACTGAGTATGCATTCAAATATGATAAATAGAGTTCTAAATGGTATCTACTTGGGCCTGGTTAAAACTCCCTAAGCACTCATTGCTTAATTTATCTGAATTGTTCTACATTCTTTTCTTGCTATGGGAAAATTGGAAATTTGTCTACAGTGGGTGTACCTTATATGCAAAAAGGCAAATGGTAGGTAGAAGTGGTTCCTGATAAATGAGTTCATTCTCTAACAAGTGCTGATCCTATTATAGGGGTACATAATTTAGTATGTACAAGTTGACTCTGAGAGGTTACATTTAGTAACCTAAAAGTAACTAGGTCAAACACAGGATTGTTATTCATGTGAATTCACCATGGTTCGCTTTCCCAATAATTAGGAATTGATTAGAGTAAAGGCAGGTGGCCACACATACTATTTTATAAATTTAGATTCTGACAGCATGAATTGTGTTAACATCATTTTTGTGTTTTTATACCACCCAAATTTGCTTCTAAAGAGTTATGGTGAAGTACAAAATCTAGGCCTGCTCAAGCAACAAGTGCTCCCACAGGGATGGCCATGATAATCTGACATTCTAAGGCCATAGTTTCTGTGATCATTGTGGTGGAGCTATTCCATTGTCTCCAATATTTAATTTTTCCTGTTAGACATAAAACACTGGCCATCCTGCATAGGGCAGCTCCTCCTCTATGGCTTTGCTGGGTGCAGGCCATGCCAAAGCTCTCTTGAGTTGGAGTCTCATGCCTGCAACTCTCCCAGTGTGGAGTTGAACAATGGTAGCTCTGTGGTTCTGGGGTCTCAACAGTGGCCCCACCCCTGTCGCTACATTAGCCATTGCCCTAGTGGGAACTCAATGCAGCAGTTTCACAGCTGTGGCAAGTTTCTGCCTATGCCCCAGGCTGTCCATGACATCATTTGAAATCTAAGTGGAGGAAACCATGAATCCACAGCTCTTGCATTTGTGTACCTGCAGAATTAGCACCACGTGGACACTGCCAAAGTTTATGGCTGTATCTTCTGGAGAAGTGCATCAAGCTGCACCTGGGCCCACTTGAGCCACATATGGGGTAGCCAAGGAGCACTGCACTGGTGTTTGTTAGCAGAGACCCAAGGTGGCTTTGGGCTGCAAGCCGTGGAAGGTACCTGGGGCTCATTCCTCGAAACCCTAGAGCTCAGGGCCTGTTTTGGGAGGACCCTCAAGTTCAAATGCCTTCAGGATCATCCTCCCATTTTCTTGAAGATCCCATATATCTGCATCATCTCCTTAGAAAACAGTCACTTGGCTGCATCCGTGGTTTGCTCTCCCAACACACTTTTTCATTCTTTACATGGCCAGGCTGAAAATTTCCAAAATTTTTCTATTCTGCTTCTCTTCCTATTAAAAATTCTATCCTGAAGTCATTTTTTTCCTCTTGCGTGTTACTGTATGTAGTTAATAGCAGCCACACAGCTCCCTCAAAAGTTTGCTTAGAAATTTTTTTTTTCCTGAAATCTTATATCACTGGCCTTCCATAAAGCCTTACTCTGGGGTAGGGGTGGGGAACCTGCAGCCTTGGGGTCACATGTGGCCTTCTGTGTTCTTGAGTGCAGCCTTTTGACTGAATCCAAATATTACAGAACACATCCTTTTAATAAAGGATACACACACACACACTTCTTTATTTTTTATATTTATTATTTTACTTATTTATTTATTTGAGGGGATTTATTAGGGGAATTGGCTTGCAAAATTAGAGCCTGTGAAGTTCCACAACAGGCCTACTGCAAGCTGGAGACCTTGGGATGCCAGTAGAGTGCCTCAGTCCAAATCCAAAAGCCTCAGAACCGGGGAAGATGATGGTGTGATTCTCATCTGATACTAAAAGCCTAAGAAGTCTGAGGGCTGCTGGTTCAAGTCCTGAAGTTTTTGCGCTGAAGATCCTGAGGGTTTGATGTCTAAGAGCAGGAGAAGAGCGTCCCAACTCCAGGAGAGAGAGCAAAAGAGGGCAGGAGGGGGTTGAACTCACTTTTATTAGCAACACAACCATGAGATGGTGTCATTAATCCATTCATGAAGCCAGAGCCCTCATGGCCTAATCTTAATGGTCACAACTCTTAATACCACAACCTTGACACCTGAATTTCAACATGAATATTGGAGCAGCCATTTAAACCACAGTATTCACTCCACTGTCAGTATCAATTTTCTATCTTTGCCCATTTTGTGTTTCTATAACAGTATACCAGAGACTGGGTAATTTATAAAGAACAGAGATTGATTTCTTATAGTTCCTGAGGCAGGGAAGTCCAAGGTCAAGGTGCCTGCATCTTGCAAGGGCCTTCCCGCTGCATCGTAACATGGCAGAAGGCACCACATGGTGAGACAGCAAGAGAGATAAATGGGGGTTTGAATTAACTTTTATGAGGAACCCACTCATATGATCAGAGTGTTAATCCACTTATGAAGGCAGAACACTTAAGGCCTAATAACCTCTTAATTGTCCCACTTTTTAATACTGACAATACCACATTTCAGCATGGGTTTTGGAGGTGATGTTCAAACCATAGCAGGTGGCCATGGAAGGAGGAGGCAGGGATTGGAGTTTTGCTGCCACAAGCCAAGGATGCCTGGGGTTACCAGAAGCTAAAAAAAAGAAAGGAGGGATCCTCCCCTAGGGCCTTCAGAAGGAGCTTGAGAAACTCAGTGAACAATGTGCTTCCCACATTGTTCCATGAACTATTTGCTGGGGCAGAGCCAGCTTTGGGTTTCTGAGCTTTATGAGAACCACTCACCCAGAAGTTAATTACATTAAAGAAACTTTGCCTCTTTTGCCCACCACTCAGAGGTGGTTTTGAGGAGTCCACTTGAGAGGAGTCAGGGACACTACCCCGTGTCACTCAGGCAGCATGTGGTACAACTGAGCTTTGATTTCAAGACCATAAGATTCAAACAGCTAGCTTCTTCTATTTTGCTAAGATACCATAGCTTAAATGCAGACGAATTCTGACTGCAGGTCATGCCTCAGTGTGAATCAGGAGCCTGTTCGTGATATGAAAGCAGGAATGTTAGAGCAAAAAGGTTAATCAGACCAGGGTAGGAAAGGGCTCACGTGTAACCATGGCAAGCACCACCAGCATGGCCTCATTTTGTTCATTATTAACAAGTTGGCTTGTCCTTGGTCACTAAATCTATTCTAACACCTATCAGAGTACACAATGTGTGCGTGCATGTGCGTGTGTGAGACAGAGTGCACCGAGGTGGGATGGCATCCTGTCCAGGGCTGATTCTAGCCTTAAGCCCTAATTTGCCAGGAGAGGCTAGGGCCCACCCATGACCATGAACTGGGCATTGCTTGTTTTTATTAATCTTTCCTAAATGTATATATAGCTCACATTTATTTCAATGACTAACATTAGAAGTGTTTTGGTATTTATTTAGAAGTTTGGTGATGTTTTTGTGACCAGAAATATGCTGTAGGACCTTAACTCTTTTTTTTAATCAATTAGCCTTTGGTAAAAATTGGTTTCACTATATGTGGTTTCTCTTAAATCCACAGTTCCCAAGAACCTATTGTTGACATTAGTTGAGGATATACTACTGTGTGTGTGTGTGTATATATATTTCTTTCCTAATGTATCTCCTCATCTCAGTACAATCTTCTGAGCTCTAGACTCCCATAATCAGCATCCTACTTGACACCTTTACTTGGATGTGTATTAAGCATCACAAATTTAGTGTCCAAACTGAATTCCTGATAACCCATCTCAAACTTGCTCCTTTCCAACTCTCCCTATCTCACTGCATGGAAACTTCATGGTTGCTAAATTCTTGGAGTGAACCTTGCTTCCTCTTGCTCATATTCCACAGTCGCTCTGTAGCGATTCTGGCTGGTGCTACTTTCAATATATTCAACACCCAACTACTTTTTACCAACTGCACTGCTACACTGTGGTCTTGTCTACACTCTTCTCTAATACAAATACTTTTCCATCTGCTTCCCTGTTTCCATCCTTTCCCCTTAGAGTTGAATTGTTAACACAGTAGCTGCCATAATCATTTTAAACAGTAAGTTATGTGATCTCACCCTCCACACAGAATCCTGCAATGGTTGCCCCTTTCACCCAGAGTAAAATCCAAAGTCCTAACTAGGGTCCATAAAGTCTGGCATGATCTGGCCCCTGTTAACTTTCTGATTCTTAATCCCTTAATGCCTACCTTAAATCCATCATCCTATCTGCTCTGACCTCAAACTCTTCAGGATACTCCAGCTTCAAGTATTCGCACTTGTTTCCTCTCTCCCTGGAATGGCCTTTTCTCAGGTATTTGTATGTCTTGCTCTGTCACCTCCTGACACTTCCGTGGTGGTGAAGTGTGAGAACACCAGACCCAGATTATCTGGGTGCAAATCTGGTTCTGCCATTATGTTTTACAATAACTCTGTCACATAACATATCTGTGCCTTGTTTTCCTCATCTTTCAAATAGGAATAGGAATAGTAACTGCTTTAAGTGCTTCTTTGAGGAATGAGTTAAAGTTTGTAATGACCTAGAATTGCGTCATATAAGCATTAATTACTACTAGCACCATCTTCCTTTCCTGATTTACTTTTTTTCCTCAATATCATTTATTTTCTGAAAATATTTTAGGTGGTTAGCTTGTTTGTTGTCTTTCTGTTATTTACTGGTCTCCTTTTCATTGCTCTATCTGTAGTTCTTAACAAAGTGAGGACTCAATATACAGTTTTTGAAATAAATGAATCTCTTAGGAAAGTTTTGACAATTTGACTCACAAGAGTGCTGTAAGAATGCCCATTTTTTCTGCACCAACATGGAGCATTTTTTATAAAATTTATCTTTACCAAGCTATTTAAGAATGCTGTTTTTTCTTTTACATGTATTTATTTGATCATTAATATAATTGATGTTTTGCTGTTTGTTATTTATTCACATCTTTTTCTATTTCAAATTGTTCGGGACTTTGGTGTCTTTTCACTAAGTTTTTCAGATTTATTTACTGATTTATAATCTTAATTTTAAAAGATCTCAATATGCTGTCATTTATTGAAATCTTCTTTCCATTTTTACCTGTGCTTATAATTTTACTGTTGATGAGTTTCAATATATAGAATTTTAAATGAGTGCAAATACCTTTAAGTTCTTTCTTCTCTCCCCTCAGTTTTCTCCTCTTTGTCTCTTTCTCTCCTTTCTTCTTCCTTTATTCTCTCTGCCGTGCTAGTCTTTGTCCATCATGAACATTCTATCAGTGTTCACCTGGAGCATTCTATGGCTTTTTAAAATATACTTAACTGTTTAGGTAATCCATAATTCATTTTAGTATGGAGAATAAATCAAGGTTTCCACATCTTAACTTCAATTTTTCCCCATATGACTTGTTGATTGTCAGAGGCTCATTTGGTGTTTAAAGCATCTTTTCCCATTTTCTCAAACTGGTGAGCTCCTACAGTGTGCCACATACTCTGTTATGTGCTTGGGACACAGCAGTGAGTAAATACACCGGAGATCCATGCTCACGTGCCACATATTCTGGTGCGGGAGGGATACAAATGCACAGTGCAATGGATTTTCCCAAACCATGATCAATTATGAAGAAAAATTTTGTGATTCTATGAAAACATATAATAGAATAAACTGGTATAAATGGAGATCAGTGTCCTTCTCTTGAGATATGATTATGAATAGGAGTTAACAAAGCAATAATGAAATTATTTGAAATACTCCTACAAACCTGTTTTTTTCCTCTGATTTCTATAATGTGCCGTCGACAGAGCACTTTCTTCCTACTCTTCCTTCACATTGTTAAGATTATAATAAATTGAAAATGCCTTTCTATGTGGCAATGTATTTCCCCACTTAATATTCTGTTCTTTCAAAACATGATAGTAAAAATCACCCATTATATTTTTCTAAACAAATATCTGTGTATGCACACCCACCCACCCATATATATGTTTATGTGTATGTGTGTATATATATGTATACACTCGTGTAATTTTAGAATCTGTTGTTTGCTAAAAGATAACCCTTTGGTATTTTGATTATAATTGTATCATATTTATAAATTAGATTGAAGGTAGAATGTCATATTTATATATTAGATATGCTCCTCCATTAAATATGCTATGCTTCTTTATTTTTTATGAATTTTAACTGTCCCACACTAAACTTTTAAATGTCTTTCTATCAGTCCTATATTTTATTATAATAATCCTGTTTTTTTCCCTTTATTATAGCCAAAAGTATTTTTGTGATTGATAATGCATGACTAAACTGCTATTACATGTATATATGTATATGTATATATGTGTGTATATATATTTTTATACTGGCCACGTTAATAACATTTTATTAATTTTTAAAGTTTTTATTGGCTTTTCTATCATATCACCTAGAAATAACGGGATATCTCTCTCCTGTCTGCTGATACTTAGGTCTTTCATTTGTTTGTTACCTTTATTGTATTGGGTCTCTTTCTTCCTATTCTCTGTTTTACCTGCTGCCTCCCATCCTCACGAGAATCCCTAGGATAAAGTTTTAGGAAAAAAAATAATGGTGACAACAAGAATCCCTCTATTTCCTGATTTTAATTGACATGTTTCTACCTTTTCTCCATTAAATATGATAGTGGCTACTTATTTGTGACAGATCATCTTTATTATTATGTTAATATTCTTATTGCTGCTTTTAGGAGCTTTAGTTATGAAGAGAGGTTGATTTTTATCAAACAATTTTTGAAAAATTCTTTGGGAGAACAATGCATTCTTTTCTTCCGGCCTTTTAATTTTTTGAATTACACCAATAAATTCAAACAATAAAATAAAATTATTAATAAGAATAAACTATCACACAAATAGCTATAATGTCTCAAAATAAATTTAGACTTTTTTACCATTTAATTCTATCAGATAGCATTCTTCATGTTCATTTTTCTCTCTGACAATATCCTTGCTGATAATTCATAAGGATTGTTAAAAATAGAATCATTTTTTCTAGGATAAACCACTGCTAACATACAGGCAGTGTACTTTGACACTAAGAACTTTTCATGAAATATATTAACTAACCTTTTACAACAACCACTGATTTCAGTTACAATATATCACTTGTTTTTCTGTTCTCTATTGATAAGTGAAGAAAAAAGGCTCATTAGAGGGAAGAATAGGTGACCAATGTCACACAAGTTGTGTAAGTTCAAAACAGAGAATACAGTTTTCTTCTTGCCACTCCCCCACATCAATCACATCAACCTCTTAACCATTTATTGTACAAACTTCTATTTATTAATTTTTCCTTTGATTTCTAATTCCAATCAATTTACCTGAGCTTATTTTTTTCTCTACCCAATATTTGGTAGCTAATTTCTAATGTACCTACCATCAATTTTTCTTGTTTAATTACAAAGGGATATATGGCTGAGCATGAATAATCCTCTGTATATGCCTTCATTTGTAAATCCACACACACAAAACTATTTCCCTGATATATAAACTGCAAATTTAATATTTTCCTTCAAGTATGTTTATTTTAGTAGTTTTCACTGTAGTGACTTATTCTGATATCTTTTGATATAATTTTTGCTTTGCAATGGGGTTTTTGTGGCCTGCTGTATTTCTAGAAACTGATCAGAGTATAGTCGTAAGCATTTTATCTTAGTTCAGTTCATAGTCCATACCCTCAGAATATGCAGAAATCAATAATCTGCCCAATGTTGCAGCTCACACACCATCACCCAAACCACACCGTACAGACATGCTGTATGCTGTCTTATATTGTTAGTATGTGTTAGTATGTACACTTCCACATTTGATGTTTATGTGCTATCTACATTTGAGTAGGGCTTTAACAGGCTGTCTGTCTTGGAGTCTTTGTTCAGGAAACGATGAAACATCCCTTAGTTTCCTTTCATGCATTCTACTAGGGCCTTCCAGTTATAGCACATGTCAAAGTTTTTATTTGTAATAAAAGTTGTAGTTTGCCATTAAATCTGAAAAGTATTAATCAGTGATTATATTCCCAAGTTATTTCATACAGATTGATATGAAGAATCTCACCACAGAATTGAGGAATTCCCAAATATCTGTTGCCTTTTCATACTATACAAAGTAAAAGGAGTTAATTTAGCCATTCGATTTCTAGTCAGGCTACAAAAATTCAGAGTATCTGGATAAATCAAGAAAAATGTCAATTTCTGTAACTATCATTCTTCCTCTACTGATTTTAATTAAATAATTATCCCTAAGTAAAGAGAAATGAAGTCAGAGTCTGTTTAAGCATTGATGATGAAACTGTCTCTCTGGGTTTTATTACAAAACTCTTCATTGCAAACAGAATTCCCTACTGTAATTGCTATAAAAAGTGTGTTTGCTTACTAATCAGTTTCCAAGGGCCTTATTAAAATGACTGATTTCTCAGCTTTTTTGTGGACACATATTAACTGAGATCAATGTCAACAAACGCAAAGTTTCAACTTTTTCATTAAGATTAATGAATACGCAGTTTAGCTGGAGTGTGTTGAGATAATTATCTGATTCCTCAGGGATGGCCATTTCCTCTACCTTAAGGCACCTTCCTGTGGGAGGAAAGGCAGTTTGGTGGGAAGAGAAGAGGATTTGGAGCCAGACCTAATTTTGCACCCAGGCTCTTCTCTGTTTACCTGTGCACTCTTGGGAAGGTTACAAACTCTGAGCCTCAATTAGGAAATGGAAATACTACAGGGTATCCCAAGTTGCCATATGTAGGGAAAATGGGAAAGTGTAGCTAAATGTACGCTTACTTACAAAATACTCATTACAAAATTTTACAAAATTTTACCCTTGTGTGAAGACTTTTGTGAAACCCTGTACTTACAGCAGGGCTATTATATGAAGCAAACTTATAATGAGTATAAAATTACTTTGCAAACTGCAAATTAATGATAACACCAACAATAATAATAATAGTGTCTAACATTATTTTTTAATTTACACTTTGGCATTTATTCTTTTTCTTTCTTCAAAATATTATGGGTACAAGTGTTTTCTATTACATGGATCACTTTTGTAATGCTGGAGTCGGGGCTATAAGTGTGCCCATCACACAGATAGCGTTCATTGTACACCTAAGGTATGTTTTCGCCCATCCCTTTCTGCCCCTCCCCCTTGCTTGATTTCCATTGAGTTTTACTTCCCTCTGTGCACATGTGTGCTCATTGGGTAGTTGCAATTTAATAGTGAGTACATGTGGTGTTTGTTTTTCCATTCTTTAGATACATCACTTAGGATAACAGTCTCCTGTTCCATCCAAAATGTTGCAAATCACATTAATTCATCTTTTTTTTTTATGGCTGAGGAGTATTCCATGATATCCATATAGCACATATTTTTAATCCACTCCTGAATTGATGGGCACTTGGGTTGATTCCACATCTTTGAAATTGTGAATTGTGCTGCAATAAACATTCAAGGGTAGGCGTCTTTTTGATAAAATGATTTATTTTCCCTTGGGTAAATAGCCAGTGGTGGGATTGCTGGATCGAATGGTAGGTCTACTTTTAGTTCTTTAAGGAATCTCCATACTGTTTTCCGTAGAGTTTACACTAATTTTCAGTCCCTTCCACAGTGTATAAGAATTCCTTCTTGTCTACATCCTTGCTAGGATCTACTGTTTTTGGACTCTTTGATAAAAAGCATTCTAACTGGGTTAAGGTGATATTACATTGTGGTTTTAATTTGTGTTTCCCTGATGATTAGTGACATTGAGCATTTTTTCATGTTTATTGTCCATTTGTCTGTCTTCTTTGGAAAGGCTCTGTTCATGTCTTTTACCCATTTTTTAATAGGGTTGTTTGTTTTTTTCTTCTAATTTGTTTGAATTCTTTGTAGATTCTAGATATTATCCCTTTATCAGATGTATAAATTGCAAATATTTTCTCCCATTCTGTAGGTTGTCTATTTTCTCTGTTGATTATTTCCTTTGCTGTGCAGAAACGTTTTAATTCAATCAAGTCCCATTTATTTATTTTTGTTCTTGCTGTGATTGCCATTGAGGTCTTAGTCATTAATTCTTTGCCTAGGCCATTATCTAGAAGAGTTTTTCCTACATTTTCTTCTAGAATTTTCACGGTTTCATGCCTTACATTTAAGTCTTTTATCTATCTTGAATTAATATTTGTAAGTTGTAAGTGATATGGATCCTGTTTCATTCTCTGCATGTGGCTATTCAATTTTCCCAGCACCATTTATTGAACAGGGATTCTTTTCCCCAGTGTATATATCTGACTGCTTTGTTAAAGATCAGTTGGCTGAATGTGGATGATTTTTATCTGGGTTTTCTGTTCTGTACCATTGGACTATGTCTCTATTTTTGTGCCAATACCGTGCTGTTTTGGTTACTATAGCCTTGGAGTATACTTTGAAGTCTAATAATGTGATGCCTCCAGGTTTCCTCTTTTTGCTTAAGATTGCTTTAGATGTTCAGGCTCTTTTCTGGTTCCCAAAGAACCATAAAATTATTTTTTCTATATCTGTGAGATATGTTGTTGGTATTTTGATGGGGACTGCGTTGAATCTTTAAATCATTTTGGGTAGTATGGACATTTTAACAATGTTGATCCTATGGATCCATGAGCATGATATGTTTTTCCATTTTTATGTCATTTGTAATTTCTTTCCTCACTGTTTCATAGTTCTCTTTACAGAGATCTATCTCCTCTTTGGCTAAATATATTCCTAGGTATTTTATTATCTTTGTAACTATTGTGAATGGTATAGAGTCTTTGATTTGACTCTCAGCTTGACTGTTATTGGTATATAGAAATGCTACTAATTTGTGTACATTGATTTTGTAACTTTAGACTTTGCTGAATTTATTTATCAGTTCCAAGAGCCTCTTGGTGAAGTCTTTGGGGTTTTCTAGATATAAGATCGTATTGTCAGCAAAAAGTGATAGGTTGACCTCCTCTTTCCTGATTTGGATACCCTTAATTTCTTTCTCTTGCCTAGTTGCTCTGGCTAGGTCTTCTAGCACTATGTTGAATAGAAGTGGTGACAGTGGCCACCCTTGTCTTGTTCTAGTTCTTAGGGTTAATGCTTCCAACTTTTCCCTATTCAGTATGATGTTGGATGTGGGTTTGTCATATATGCCTTTTATAACTTTGAGATATATTCCTTCTATGCCTAGTTTATTGAAGGTTTTTATCATGAAAGGTGCTGAATTTTGTTGAATGCTTTTTCTTTATCTATTGAGATAGTCATATGATCTTTGGTTTTGCTCCTGTTTATCAGTTGAATCACAGTTATTATTAACATATGTTGAACCATCCTTGCCTTCCTGGGAGGAAGCCCACTTAGTCATGGTGGATTATTTTTATGTGCTATTGAATTTATTTTGCTAGTATTTTATTGAGGATTTTTGCAACTATATTCATAAGGGATATTGGTCTGTAGATTTCTTCTTTGTTGTGTCCTTTCTTGTTTTTGGTATCAAGGTGATACTGGCTTTGCAGAATGAGTTGGGGAGGAGTCCCACCTTCTCGATGTTATGAAACAATTTCTGCAGTATGGGCACCAACTCTTCTTTGTAGGTCTGGTAAAATTTGGCTGTGAATCCATCTGGTCAGGGGCTTTTCTTGGTGGAAGATTTCTTATTACTGCTTCAGTCTTGCTGCTTGTTACTGGTATGTTCAGGAATTCTATTTCTTCCTGGTTGAATCTTGGGAGTTTGTGTGTTTCCAGGAATTTGTCCACTTCCTCTACATTTTTGAGTTTATGCACATAGAGATTTTCATAGTATTTACAGATGATATTTTGTATTTCTGTGATATCAGTTGTAATATCTCCTTTTCATTTCTGATTGAGTTTATCTGGGTCCTTTTTCCTCTATTCCTGGTTAATCTATCAAGAGGTCTACCAAAAATACAGATAGGGTATTTATAATTAATATTAAATTACTTTTTAAGTGGCCAATTAATGGTAATACCAACAATAATAATAACAGTGTCTAACATTTATTCATTGCTTATTATGTCTTATATATATTATGTTATTAATCCCGTCACGATGTATCTGAAATGATCCCATGTTTCAGATAAGAAAAGAGAGCCTCAGATAATTTAAATAATTTGCATCAAGCCACAACTAATAAATGTGTTAGCTAGGATCCATATTCAAGGTGTAACTACAGAATGGATATTCTTAAGTACTCTGTGCTTTCTCTCCCTATATATAATTTTTTTCAAAATTTATTCTAAGATACTCAAGCATACATTATGATTGTGCCCTTTCAGTAATAAATCTGGTATGCTCATGTTATTTGTAGTAATAGGATGAATATTGTATTATAGAGATAGAAGATAGATGCATACATACATACATACATGCATACAACAAAGTTTCATTACTTGGCCAACTTGAGTGTGGCTCCTTAGCCTTCTCCTAAGCTTATCTATGCACTTTCTTGTAAAATCCAGTTAGTAAAGAACCCTGCTAGGTCAGTTTAGCAGGAACCCCAGAGATATCTGCTCACGCTCACTGTCTGATCAGGTTCCTAATCCTCCACCATCCTCCAGGTGATGTCTAATGACACTGGCCTGTCTTTAGCAAAAATCCTGACAGGTGAGTTTAGCCAGATTTCCCCTTACCAGTTATATTTCCTCTTAGTCGTTTTCCATTCACCAACTCCCACATACCCCTTGGCTATAAATTCCCACTTGCCCATGTTGTGTTCCAAGTTGAGCCCAAATATTTCTCTCATGCAATACCCCATTGCAGTGGTCCCCACACCTATCATGATGACCCCGAACAAAGTCTTCCTACTCTGCTTTCACAAGGATCATTGGTTAATTTTTTCTTCTTTAACACAAACAAACACACACTTACACATATATCATTAAGTTACTTGATATGTCTTAACTGAAGCAACTATTATATTCCTCAAATAATTCCCACTCCTTAAGTATGAATCCAACACCACAATCCAGGGAATAGTAAACTATATACATAAATCTCTAAATTTTCTCATTTTTTTAGTCTCATATACAGATGCTGTGATGTATGAAATTTTTTTTCATTTTGAATTTTAGTCTTTTATATTATTTGCCCTAAATATTAGTCTCCTTCAAATTCACTCTAGTGTATTCCATCATATTAAGCCTCTGTTTAGTTGGAGGACTTTCTGAAAATGCCACTTCTTAATATGTCATTCTTGTATATAAAACATTTCTATTGCTTCTCTCTACTATAGAACACAGACCAAACTTTATGACTCCTAAGGCTTTATGGGCACATAAAGCCTTTTTTTGCAACTTCTTTTCCTGCTATTTTCTTCCTTGGCTGCCATGAAGCTTCCTCTCCTTAATTGACTATGGCTGTACTTCTTGTCTTTGCACTTATTGTGTCACTGAAATACTTTTTAGTGTCTAAGACCATCTCATCCTTCAAGTACAAGCTCAAAAGTTAATTTATTGGGAGAACTTTCACCTTCAATCACTCTTCTCTTTACCTAATCCCTAGTGGGGGAAAAAAGTTAATCATTTCTCAATATCCTCTCTGTGTCTTCTTGTACCACTGTTGATATTTTTCATATTGCACCATAATCCTCTCCATGTCTGTCTCCCTCATTAGACTATACACTAAGGGCTAGGACTGTGACAAAGTCATCCCGTTATCTCCTCTATCTCACATATTGTGGCAACTCAGATTATTATTCT